>SJYA01001472.1:484049-519327 GCA_006410615.1 Neotragus moschatus | reverse complement strand
TTCTGTTAGGTCTCATCACACACATACAAAACTTTGTAACTATGTGTGTTGATACATAAGACTTATTATCGTGATCATTTTGCAATATATACAAATACCAAATCATTTTACTATGTACCTGAAGTTAATATAATATTCTATGTCAATAAAACCTCAATTTACAAGGTTTTAACATTTTAAAAAAACAATGGGGGAGGAAAAAAGGGAGAGTGCTTTGTTTTCTTCCTGGTTAGTAGCCAGGTCAGGAAAGAACTGATGAGAATGGATAGGGTTTCCCAAAGTAGAGAAGGGAGAGACTGTGCCATACTTTCTCTCCTCCACATTCCAGCCTTACCTCTATGTCCTTTATTCTCAGCATACTCCGGCCTAACTCCTCTTCAGCCTCATCCTAGGCCACTTCACACCACAGTCATCTCCTCCAGTCAACTCTAACCTTCTGCACGGCCACATTCCCCACCACTGTCCTCTAGCATGTAATGCAATTCACTACCATCATAATTTTGCCTGTGTGCTCTATTGGAAATGCCCTTCCCATCCTTGCCTGCCTAGAAAACTCACCCCCATCCTGAAAGAGCCCATCTGCCCTTCAAGTCAATAATGTGGCTTGTCTGTATTCTTCAGCTCTTTATCCTATGAGTTTTATATATTTATATATTACATTTTATATTTATACTTATATATCAGCTGTTTAGCAGTCTGTCTCCCCCTACTTATAAGCCACTTAAGGGCGCGTATCAAATCTTCTTTTTTAAAGATCTTTTGGATGTGGACCATTTTTAAAGTTTTTATTGAATTTTCTGCAATATTGTTTCTGTTTTATGTTTTGGTTTTCTGGCCATAACGCATGTGAGACCTTAGTTCTCTGACCAGAGATCAAACCCGAATCACCTGCATCAGAAGTTAAAGTCTTAACCACTGGACCACCAGGGAAGTCCTTCAAATTTTAATGGACACAGAGCTGACCTACAAGGATCTACACAGAGAGCATGACTTGCACTCCAGCATCAGAAACTGCAGCAAGTAAGGCACTAGAGTGGAGAAGGTCACGGCAACCCACTCTAGTATTCCTGCGTGGAGAATCCCATGGACAAATAAGCCTGGCAGGCTACAGTCCACAAGGTCACACAGAGTCAGACAGGACTAAAGCAACTTAGCACGCATGCACGCACATAAGGCATTAAAGAATATGGTTTAGTTTAAGCGTCCGGTTGTCTTCTCTGGTGGCTCAGTGGTACAGAATCTGCCTGCAGTGCCAGAGACCTGGGTTCAAACCCTGGGTCAGGGAGATCCCTGGAGAAGGAAACGGCAACCCACTCCAGTATTCTTGCCTGGAGAATTCCAAGGACAGAGAAGCCTGGCAGGCCTCAGCCCATGGGGTCACAAAGAGACAGGCACGACTAAAACACATCACACAGTCCTCAGGACTCCCCTACTAGTCCACTGGAAGTCCCCTTCCAATGCAGTGGACTCAGGTTTGTTTCCTGGTTGGGGAACTAAGACCCCACATGCCATGGAGCCTGCTCACCACAACTACTAAGGCTACGCACCACAACAGAAGATCCCAAATGCCACAATGAGGATCCTGTGTGCCGCACCCAAATAAATATTTCTTTTAAAAAAGAATCATTCTCTACTGAGACTCCAACCCCAACATTAGCCACTCCGTATAATACCTGTGAATGAATGGAGACCTTTGCAACACCCTTTTCCGAAGGTCATTTCATCCACCTGGAATTATCCTGCCTGAGCTATAGAAACCCAGTCATACCCCTTTTCTGAAAAACAAGTCTATCCACCACTCATTGGCCGAGACTGCTTTTCAATAACACATCTCCCTGTAAGAAACCAAGCACTGTGCACTCTCCGTGACAGAAAATGTCACAAGGCATGAGTCCACAACACACACTGAGGTCTGTTCCGAACTGGCGCCCCTTGACGAGTGTGGTAGATGTGTTTATCTGTCAGGTCTCTTAGTTGGTTAGTGTTCTCTTTGGAAAAATCTTTGGCGATCTGTATTGCCAATAAGTAAGGATTCAAAATAAACATTGGATTTTGAACTGGATTTAAAGTCACTGGATTAAGTGACATCTCAAATATTCTTTCCAGATCTTCCCCCTGTCAGTTCTGCCCACTGCCTTAAGTTTTCAGCTCCTGCGCATTTTATAAATCTGCCCTCTAGCACACGAAGTGGGTCTGCAATATGAACAGGCAGGTCTAGGTGGTACAGTTTTGATTGTGCCATGTTTCACTGTTACAGTATCAAACTCCAGTTTATGAGGTTAGGAACTTTGGAAAATTTAGGGAAGGGGCAGGTAGGTGAAGCAAGGACAGGAGAATTAAAAGAAATAAGAAAAAACAAAATCTCAATGCCTAAAATATGCAATGTATCAATAGAATTTGGAGGTTCACATAAGAGTAAAGGAAAATGCTGTTATCTAAACCAAAACACTTATTTGTGGCTAGGAAGATTCTGGGGATACACATATGTATATATATTCTCAGATACACATATATGATATTTTAATGGCAAAAGGAGACATTAATGCCAAGTTCTATTTTTCTAAGCAAGATGACACTAGAGTATTATTTTAATGTAAAATGATACATGAACAAACTAAAATGTCAATTTTACAGAAAAATTAAAACTTAGTTTTTCAGTTTACTATTAAAATATAGCACTGATATGTTCTACCAAGTGTCAGAATTTAAAAAAAAAAAAAAAGGCAAAGCATTTATGAATAAAGTGGTTGTAACACGGTGGTGGGAAAAAAAAAAAACCTGATTTTCTTATAGTTAAAAATAGTGAAAAGATAGAGGGCGGAGAATAGTGGAAAGCATGTCTAGGAAGACAGGTGGGAGTGTTCCCTAACTGATCTCAGAGGCCAGGCTCAAGCATGGACTCTGTCCTGGTGCAGTGAGGAGCGATCAGGGATGGAAGACTCAAGGGTGGTGAATGGCCAGCTGCGAGAGCAGCTCAGAATAGGGGAGAGGTCACAGTGGTAGATGCTGGCCCAGAATCCAAACTAGGAGGCATGGGATGGGGCCAGGGAGGGAGGAGGAACAGAGGCTTCCCCCAGGGCCCCCTTCCTCCTCTCTCCCCATTGCTCTTCAGCTCTTCTTCCTCCCCTCTCAATGCCTCCTGTCATTTGATTTTCTCTCTTTTTTCCCACTCATCCCTCTCCATCCATCTTCCTTTTTCCTCTTTCCCTCTTCTTCACTTCCCCTTTCCATGGGCCATTTTCCTTCACTCCGCTGTCTCTCCTTTCCCCTCTCCCTTTCTATGGCTACAGTCTGACATACCTTTCCATCATGGAAGACAAGGGTGATGGGGTCCTTACTTGATGGGGTCTTTACTTGGTCCCTACTTGAAGCATGGCTCCCCCAGTAACTGTATGATCCTAGCAGGCTGACCTCAGCTTATTAGGTTGGGGACNTACTTGATGGGGTCTTTACTTGGTCCCTACTTGAAGCATGGCTCCCCCAGTAACTGTATGATCCTAGCAGGCTGACCTCAGCTTATTAGGTTGGGGACGCAGAACTAACCGCTGCTTCCTTTTTGAGGTGTTCACCCCTAGTCAGGCACTCAAGCAGCGTGTTTATGGACGTTAATGGAATTCACCCTCACAATCATTTGTGAAGGGACTGATCTTATCACCTCCATTTAACCAGAGGAAACTGAGACCTACAAATGTTCAGCAACTGGCTTGACGTCACAAGAAGGAAGACAGCAGGGATCTGGGCCTAAGGGCCCCGTCTCTTCATCAGCAGGCATCATCCACCAGGAGGTGGCAGGGTGTCTGGAACAGTCTGGCCTCAGGGCACTTGATATGCTTCCAGAAAAGGCTCTTCCTTTCTCTTCCACAGTTAATATCCTTTCATCACATCTGATAGAAAATATATCTATCTTTAAAACTAAAACATATAAAAAGTTCAGCAAATAGTGTTCATTTGCTTAAAGTGATGCTGTTTATTGTGGGGAGCTACTGGGGGAAGTCATTAGGTACTTGCTTTCACTCTTTCATTTGGCCAAAGCTGTTTCTCCTGGCACAAATATACGCTGAGGTTACAGCTGGACTGACACCACGCTACTATCACTTGTATTTTCAAAACCACAGCAACATACACATACACACAAAATGCCTTGCAACACACATACTTTGTATGAAGAAATTTGGAACATTTTAAAGAACACTTTTCCTTAAAGTGAAAAAATGCTTTTCATGATTAATAAAATAATTTTAAAATTTAGGCTCTACATAAATGCATGAAGAACAAATTGAAAATCACCACTCAGTCAGTGCTGATGTTTATATCAGCTTACCTTTTTTTGAGATCTCTTTTCAGAATATATATAATTTTTCCCTTTTTGAAAAAAAATGACATCCTACTCTATACTATAAGAACCCTGCATTTCCTAAATGATACTATATTCNGCTCTACATAAATGCATGAAGAACAAATTGAAAATCACCACTCAGTCAGTGCTGATGTTTATATCAGCTTACCTTTTTTTGAGATCTCTTTTCAGAATATATATAATTTTTCCCTTTTTGAAAAAAAATGACATCCTACTCTATACTATAAGAACCCTGCATTTCCTAAATGATACTATATTCTGAACTTTTTTCTATCAATATATGAAGATACATATCACAATCTCTAATGCCTGCATTATGTTCCATTACATGGACATATTGTCATTGCTAGGCAGCTCCTGACTGATAGTTATAATTAGAGTTTGGTTCAACTTTTTTGTCCCTTATTTTCCCTTTGTTCTATGAAATAACACAGGTAGTATTAAAAAGTCAGTGGGGCAAACNTAAATGATACTATATTCTGAACTTTTTTCTATCAATATATGAAGATACATATCACAATCTCTAATGCCTGCATTATGTTCCATTACATGGACATATTGTCATTGCTAGGCAGCTCCTGACTGATAGTTATAATTAGAGTTTGGTTCAACTTTTTTGTCCCTTATTTTCCCTTTGTTCTATGAAATAACACAGGTAGTATTAAAAAGTCAGTGGGGCAAACTGCAAGCTACTTCCACAACTGAAGTTTAGATGACTCTGACCATGAAACCTAAAGAATCAAGAAGGGATGAAGTCAGCAGATCTGTCAGAACAACCCAAGATCCTGCCAGCGCTTACACGTGAAACATGGCAGTCACCACACCTGTGGCCACTGGCTCACTGTCAGTCTTTGGCTCTATGCTGTGAGCTCCGTGGGAAGCTGTACTGTCCACAGCTCAACCCCCAGCACCTGGCACGTAGCTGATCAACCAGTGTTTGCTGGATGAATCAATCTCAAGGATAGAGGACTATTTCAAAATGCTGGATTTAATCAGTTGAATTATATTCTGACAAAAGAAGGAATGTGCAACCAGAAGGGAGATGGTACACACAGCGTGTCTAGGAAAAGCAGAGTAGCGAGAGGCTAAACTGATCAGTGTTTCCAAGAACCTGGGGCAGCAGGAAGAACCCTATTATGGAGAGGGATGCATTAAACTCTCAGGGCTCAGTGACACGGACCACTAGGAAGATCCTGCTCACTCCTCCTGCCCTGAGCCCATTAAGCACATCATTTAGCTTCCAGTGTGGATGTGCACGAAAGGAGAAGGCACAGGAACCAGCAAACTCGAGGCCCAGGCTAGCAGCCAGCTACTCATCGTGAATTAATACTCTGAAATGACACCCCTGATGAGAGCTGGACTTGGGTAAGCCAGTCTTCTGAAATCTGAACGTCTCTGACTGTCCTAACAGGGCTGAATATTCAAACCACGATGCTGAAACACGGAGATCACAACATGGGACCTGTTGTGAAAGCCAGGCTTCTATGTGGGTGGCCCCCACGCTCCTCACTCTCAGGAATTCATACCAGTGTAAACCCTCCCCTGAGTGTGCAGGAACCTGGGACTTGCTCTTAACCAACAGAACACAGCAGAGTAGCAATTACCTGGTCCCTGCCAGCAGGTAGCCACCTGGGATTATGACACCAAATTATATAGGGTGTGGTTCTGTTTACTGGGAAGAGAATAACTATGTCATAATCTAACATTTAAGATTGTTAATAGATTTCTAAATGGTTTCCTTGCTTAGAAAAATCTCAAAAGGATACTCTAGACAGAATAAGAATTTTAACAGGTTTTTTTTTCTAACATTGCCTCTGTTGTGGCCAGTAGAAGCAAATCATGAAATAAATCTGGTTTGCGGCAAAAGATAAAAACACAAGAAATACCAATTAATCTCATCAGATTGGCAGGCGAAGTGTGAACGGGAACACACGGGACACACTAGGGACAATGGGAACACCAGGTGGGAATGTGAGTCAGTCCATGACTTTGGAAAGTAATCTTCAAGATCTAGGAAAGCTGAAGATACACAAGCCTCATGGCCCAACAATTTCACTGCCAAGAACTGCCCCAGAAGCTTCCCAAAAACATCCACAGGAGACCTTTAGAAGAATACTTAAGGCAGCACTGTCTTCTAAGAGCAAAAAAGTGGGCAGAGAGGGGAACTGAACACCCATCATTAGGCAAATGGGTGGATAAACTGTGACAGTCATGATATGAAAGAACTAGTCGTTATGGAAAATTTGGATGANAACCTGGGGCCAGCAGAGATGGATGAGTCATCAAGGACAAGACATCTACTGCCCTTCCGGGTGCACAGGCCGCCCTCACCTGCCTCCATCCCTCTCCCATCAGACACCCCCGGGCCCCTCTCTGCATGCTTGCATGCTCTTGCCACTTGGGGCTGCTTTCCCAACCCACCCGACTCTGCGCCAAATCACTAATATTGTTCTGTGGTGTGAAGAGCCCGTATCTGAGCAAATGATGTTTTCAGTAAAAGGAAGAGGATGAGGACTGTGCAACTGAGGCCGGAGATGATGACTTTCAAAGCCAANCTTGCCACTTGGGGCTGCTTTCCCAACCCACTGTGCCAAATCACTAATATTGTTCTGTGGTGTGAAGAGCCCGTATCTGAGCAAATGATGTGTTTTCAGTAAAAGGAAGAGGATGAGGACTGTGCAACTGAGGCCGGAGATGATGACTTTCAAAGCCACAGTATCCAGATTGATAAGAAAGTCAAAGAGCTTTCCATAAATTAAGACAGGGTGCAGACTGGGGGAATGTCTCCGAATTATGTGCACAAATAAGCATCCCCTGTCTCCTACTTAAAGACAGGCAGTTTCCCTCTCCCAACACCTGGTCAGAATTTTGGAGAAGAAATGAGCATCTTTATTAAAATATACTGGGTTGGCATACTTTGGGAGGTAGATGCATTATGGTTATAAGGTGGATCTGGGGGAAATCTGGGTAAGTCACAAAGGATGGAAGGTTATAAGGCTTTGCATGTGTGCATGCTAAGTCACTTCAGTAGTGTCTGACTCTTTGCAACCCTATGGACTATAGCTCACCAGGCTCCTCTGTCCAAGGGTTCTCCAGGCAAGAATACTGGAGTGGGTTGCCATACCCTTCTCCAGGGGATCTTCCCAACCAGGGATTGAACCTGTGTTTCCAGCACCTCCTGCATTGGCTGGTGGGTTCTTTACCACTAGTGCCACCTGGGAAGCCCGTCATAAAGCCTTACACAGCCTCTAGGATGCTGCTGCTAAGTCACTTCAGTCATGTCCAACTCTGGGCGACCCCACAGACGGCAGCCCACCAGGCTCCCCCATCCCTGGGATTCTCCAGGCAAGAACACTGGAGTGGGTTGCCATTTCCATCTCCAATGCATGAAAGTGAAAAGTGAAAGTGAAGGAGCTCAGTCCTGTCCGACTCTTCGCGACCCCATGGACTGGAGCCCAGCAGGCTCCTCCGTCCATGGGATTTTCCAGGCAAGAGTACTGGAGTGGGGTGCCACTGCCTTCTCCCTCTAGGATGCTAGGCATCCTCATACCAAAATGTCCCTCTTTGGACACATTAGGTCAATGGCAAATGAAGGTTACCTGACTCAGCCTAACATTTTTTTCAACAACACATTACCCCAGCAACCCAGAAATCCCTCAGCCATTCTGGAAATTGTGGCAGGGGTTCAAGTTAGAAGTCCTATTACAATAATTTTTTTTTTTAATAGTGGAAAGAAATAAGTCAATATATAAACAATGGCACTGGATACATTTCTATTCTACTTTTCCTTCTTTTCAAAATAGTTCAATGAGTGTACTATTTTCAAGACAAAACTTTAAGTAAAAATTTATCGCATAAAGGAATGAACCAAAGAGAAGACACACAAACAGAAACTGCAGAAATTGCCCATTTCTAGCTATCAAAAACCAAGGAAACACACCTGATCCTGGATTTAAAAGACAAAATGGTTCAGTTAAAGTAAGTTTACTGTTCAGTTTTTACTGTGGTTAAAACATGTAAAAACATTCACCTTAAACATTTGTTAAGTTTACAACATAGTGTTAATTACTCACACAGCGCTGTGCAACAAATCTCTAGAATTTTTTCATCTTCTAAAACTGAAATTCTGTACCAGCTGATCAACTCCCAGTTTGCTCATTTGTACCTGTTCCCTGCGGGCCAATGCACCAGACTTAAGAGACGTGGCTCAATTCCTGGGGTGGGAAGATTCCCTGGAGAAGGAAATAGCAATCCATTCCAGTATTCTTGCCTAGAGAATCCCAGGAGAGGAGCCTGGCAGGCTACAGTCCATGGGGTCGTCGCAAAGAGTGAGACACAACTGAAGTGACTTATTACACACCTGTGGGCACCAAATGAGACTTGCGCCCAGGATCCTCATTAAAGCCCTCATGGAGCCCCTGATCACCCTTATTTCAGGCTCTGAGCTGCCCAGTGAGAGACACCAGCGCAGCATTCCAAATGCATTAGGCTCCAGGGAGAGTGTGAGATTTCCCTCCCACCCAACTCTGCCACGGGGTCCCAAGACAGATATTTTCAATTGCTTTTGTGCAAATGGCCTTGATTCCACTTCGCAAGAATTCTTTCCTTTCCCCTCCACGCTAGTGCATTCACCAGAATTCTGTTGAGACTGGAAAGGTGAAGCGTGGCTGTATTTCTGACCCCTGCAAAAATGAACTTCAAAATGTTCAAAGTATTTACAGTGGCCTTCTGGTCAAGGCGGGGACCACTGCATAACTGATGGGATCTCGTAAATATGCAGCACACATGTGACTCTGGCAGGTCCAGAGGGATTCATGAGTGGAAACTGAAATCACCAGGACCCCTGGAACCCAAGGGATGGCCACAATGCTGCTCTAATCCACTCTGCACAGCTTAAAATGATGCTAACAATTTTAGGAGAACCCCTGCAAAAACAGATTGGTTTCTGTTCCCATCTATTAATAACAGCTATTTTGAAATGCTATTTAAATCTTCTATTGTTATTTGAACTTCTCCTGGATTCTGTCTCCCCAGCTGAGCTGCTTGGGGGCAGCAAAGACTACATAGCCCGTGAGTCTGTAACCCCTGGAAGCTCAGTACAGTGTCCCTACACAGACGCTGATAAACATTTCTTCATTTGCTGGTCCTTCCTTCGTAAGGCCCATCGTTCTAATTAATTGGTGGCCCTGCCCAAGTGACATATCTATTGCTGACTCAAGGTCCCTTCCAGCTGTGGGTTCAGCAGGCTGCTTCAGGGTCCCCTGCACTGAGACAGGCTCTCACCCATGCCCACACCCACACCCACACCACAAGTGTGTTTGTATTACCTTTCAGGTGTTTCAGTATGATCAACAGCTATATTTGGCAACTTTTCTTTCTAGCATTAGAGAATACACATTACCGAGTGTTAAAAAGGGACTCTGCCAAATGCACCAGCTAGAACAGAAAAAGTATTATTAAAAACCAGCGTAAACTCCCTTCCTCCTAAACCACCTCCACCTCCGATGCATCCAGGATGGAACAGAAGAAGGGAAGGCATCATGACTCTATACTCATGCAGACACAACGCTAGTCGTGACTCTGGGGTTGTACCCGACACGAATCTCTGGCTGAAAAGCTAAGGATTGGGGATGGGAAGAAAGATCCAGCCTCCGGTCTCTGCCCTTTTCCTCACACACAACGGGAAGGGGCTGGACTTCTCTGCTGAACACAGGGGTTTGTGAGAGACTCTTATTTGGAGGAATGACTTGAGTTCAGCACATTAATATTATAACTATTTTAGAGCATGGGAGGCCTCCTGAGCTCTTCTAGAGATAATTAAAACTGGGGGTGGGGGGCAGGGAGAAATCTGAAATAAACAAAAAAAGAGCTGAAGGCACCAGAGGTTTCTGAATAACATCTTCCTGGTAAAACAATTTTAAGAATTTCATAGTGCAAAAGCAACCCTACTCATTCTCTCCCACATAAACATGCCTGTTATTCCAGCCCCAGTCAAGCAGCAGAATCGCTTGCCTTCATTTCTGTAGCTACTCTATCCAAAGACGTCATCCACACAAAAGCATTCTTAGGACAGAAAAAAGGCTGACCACAGCCAGCCAGTGAGGCACATCACAAGGAAGAATACTGTGGTTCCAGTAACCTCGACAACTCATGATCCTGCAATCAGATTGTTAAGCACAAATACCAATTTTGCCTTGACAGAGACTGAAAACTTCAGGTCTTTCAATGTTTATCAACCAGTATGTTCCTGGTAATTTTCTTGCTATAGCAGAAAGATAATCAAATAAACCATTTTCAGGACTTTCCTGGCAGTCCAGTGGTTAAGACTCCATGCTTCTACTTCAAGGGCACAGGTTTGATTCCTGTTGGGGGAACTAAGATCTCACATACTGTGCAGCAAAGAAAAAACAAAATTTCATTATCACTGATAACTACATTTTCAAATACCAAAAACTACTGATGCTTAGGGGTATGTGTGTGCTCAATCACGTCCGACTCTCTGTGACTCCACAGACTGTAGCCTGCCAGGCTTCTCTGTCCGTGGGATTTCCCAGGCAAGAATACTGGTCTGAGTGGCCATTTCCTGCTCCACAGGATCTCCCTTACCCAGGGGAAGAACCCGGCTCTCCTGCATTGGCAGGTGGATTCTTTACCACTGTGCCACCTGGGAAGCCTGACCCTTGGAGGGGATGGGGTCAAAACAAACAAAAAAACCACCGAAGTACAAAGCCATTGTTTTATCCTTTTTCACCTGTTTCTATGTTAAAAACCCACAGAATGTCAAACGGTATCCAAGAAGTCAAAAAATAAAATCATCAATCTAGGAAGAGGGAAGAACACAGATTTATTAAGAGATAGAACAGGCAGGAAGAGTGAAATAAGGAAGAGGAGCCAGTGAAGGGAGTGTGGAGGGAGAAAGGCAGTGCTGACGGGAGCAGGGGAGAAGGCCAGACAATGGGGAGGAGAGAACAGGTGGTTCCAGGGCTCGAGGGAGGATGTGAGCCTGAGAAACTGCTCCTCACACATTCAGCTGCTCACTTGGGGTGTGAAGAAATAGATGGGCCATTTTTAATATGCTGGTAGGTTTCTCTACTTTTTTTCAAGCCAATCTGCCCTCTCTTTGTCTTGACACGTAGATGCATTGACACGTAGATGCAAAGTTAAGATGTCATCGGGAGAGAATCATTTACTCCACTTACAACATGGAAATACCTTTCTGAATTACGTATCATTTTGCTAAGAGGCCTTACTTTGAGCCCACACCCATCTGACTCCTGGAGTAAAGCACAGGTTTCACACCCACCACCATGTACCACATGGCAGATAACTCTAAGGTCAGCCTGCGCCTTCGCTTAATGATTTTAATCAAGTCAGTTAGTCCAGTCAACAAATACTCATTGAGCCTCTGCAGTGCTGAATAAGACACAGCCCCCACACTCAAGAGCTTCGCTTCAACAGGGAACTAGAACAGACAAGCCACCGTGCAGGAATGAAGAGGCTCCTACTAGCTGAGGGGTGGGGCTGCCTCCAGACAAGAGGCAGGATGGGTTTGAACTGGGCCAGCCAGAAAAGCATTTGAGAATCAGGCACGTGAGTGGGATATGCAAAGGGGTGGGTCAAGTAAAGGCAGGACAGGTTGAGAAAAGGTGGAGGGAAGACAGAGCAGAGGAAGTACTGACGGGTGAAAACTGCCATGTACAGGGGCTCCTGGTGCTAAGCCAAGAGAAACAGTCACCAGGACCACGTACAGAAGCCTTGACTCCACAACAGGACAGAAAGGAGGAATGGAAAGGAAGGGACACCCTAAGGGAGATGGTGCAGGGAGCGCTGCACCACTCAGCAACCGGCTGGATATAGGGGTGTGAAGAGCAAAGTCCGAATAACCCAAGAGAGAAAAAGCAGGTCACAGAGAGCGTGACGACAGCACGGAAATCATGTCAGTGCACCAAGAGGGAGACGGTATCTCCCTTTAGGAGGCTTCCCTGATGATGGATAACCTGGATCTACCCCCAAGAAAACACCAAACCCAAGTTAAAGGCTATTCTACAAAACCACCAGCCTTGCCCTTCCTAAGTGCCGAGATCACGAAAGACAAGAGGATGACTGAGGAACTGTCCAGAATAAAGGCAGTGAACAAGGCAACTAGAACGACACAAGGTCCTGGAATGGCTCCTGGACAAGCAAGAGGCTTTTGTGTGTGTGTTTTAAAGATTTTTCCCCTTATTTTGCTCTAAAACAGGTTATTAGGACTTTTGGTGACACTTAAGTAAGGTCTATAGATAACAGTACCAATAGAATCAGTGTTAACGTACTGATTCTGTTGCTTGTTATGTCAGAAAATGTCTCTCTTTTAAGCAACTATACACTGACATACTGGAGAAGGAGGTAAAGGGGCATCATGTCTATAACTTACTCTGAAGTTTCAGGACAAATGACAAATATATCTGTGCGAGTCTGTGCATGGATGTGTGAGTGTATATGTGCAGAGAGAGAGTGAATGCATGAGAAAGAAAAAGCAAGCGTGGTAAACAGTTATATTTATAGAATTTGGATGAAAAGTATACAGGAATTATTTAAACCATTCTTGCCACTTTTCTGTAAATCTGAATTATTTCAAAATAAAAAGTGAAGAAGGGGAAAAAGATTAAGGAAGCTAGGAGGAAGAGCTCTTTAGAGACAAAATAGCTGGGTTCCTGGGTATTATATTCTGAACGGGGCTTCCCTGGCGGATCAGTGGTAAAGAATCCACCTGCCAATGCAGGAGACACAGGTTCAATCCCTGATCTGGGAAGATTCCACATGCCGCAGGCAATAAGACTGCGTACCACAACTACTGAGCCCACGCTCTAGAGTCTGAGAGCTGCACCTGCTGAAGTCCACACACCCTGGAGCCTGTTGCTCCACAACAAGAGAAGCCACCGCAATGAGAAGCCTGTGCACCGCAGCGAGAGGGTAGCCCTCAATCTCCGCAACCCGGGAAAAGATCATGCAGCGATGAAGAACCAGCACAGCTAAAAATAAATAAATAATTTTTTTTTTTTAAATTCTGAATGAAATTCAGAAGGCAGGGCTGGAAATGGAAGTCTGAAGGCATCTGGGAGAGCTGAGCAAAAGCTGGCTAAAAGAGTAGCTCGAAGGCTGGGACTGAGTAAAGAGGAACCAAAGAAATTAGCGAAAGGGAATAACAAATGGAGCAAGTTCCCAAAAGAGGCAAGAAGGGAGGGGGGGGGGGGGAGTCCAGAGGATACTCGTCCAGAGTGCACGAGTTAATCTTGGGTAAGGGACTGACAGACATTTTCTTCCTCGGATGAAGAAAATAAAGAAGGTCAAAGAAGAATTAAGAAGGAATGCTTAAGGACTTCCCTGGTGGTCCAGTGGCTAAGACTTCAAGCTCCCAGTGCAGGGGGCTCAGCTCAGGGAACTAAATCCCACATGCCTCAATTAAAAGATCCCACATGCTTCACTAAGACCTGATGCAACCAAATAAACAACTAATATATATATATCCAAAAAAAAAAAAAAAGAATGGTTGGGGTAGTGAAGAGGGAGGGTACAGTGGAAACTTACATTAAAGCAGAGGGCAGTTAGCTGCAGTGTAAACATCCTTAATCTCATCAATGAAAAAAAAAAAAAAGGAAGGAAGCTGACTGGATGTTTAAGGAATGGAAAAGTCTGGCATCACCTCTAAAGAAATGCAGCTGGGATTTCATAAAAGATGGATTTCTTTTTTAACAAAAAAGTAAGACCTAGGTGAAATTAGAGCTAACATAAATCTGCAGTGGGACCAGTGCAAAGGTCTTTGTGATAACTTGGCAGATAACATGGCAGACTGGGAGAAGAAAAAGCAGATGTTGAGGGTGATTTTGGACTGATGGCTGGAATATGAGAAGCCCAACATGTTAAGACAAAGGATCTGGGATTCCAGACAAAACCAAAATGGTTGGGAAGTATATCCTCCAAATAGAGCTGCTGCTAAGTCACTTCAGTCGTGTCCGACTCTATGTGACCCCACAGAGGGCAGCCCACCAGTCTCCCCTGTCCCTGGGATTCTCCAGGCAANACTCTATGTGACCCCATAGAGGGCAGCCCACCAGTCTCCCCTGTCCCTGGGATTCTCCAGGCAAGAACACTGGAGTGGGTTGCCATTTCCTTCTCCAATGCAGGAAAGTGAAAAGTGAAAGGGAATTCGCTCAGTCATGTCCGACTATTTGCGACCCCATGGACTGCAGCCTACCAGGCTCCTCTGTCCATGGGATTTTCCAGGCAAGAGTACTGGAGTGGGGTGCCATTTCCTTCTCCAATGCATGAAAGTGAAAAGTGAAAGGGAAGTCGCTCAGTCGTGTCCAACTCTTAGCGACCCCATGGACTGCAGCCCACCAGGCTCCTCCATCCATGGGATTTTCCAGGCAAGAGTACTGGAGTGGGGTGCCATTGCCTTCTCCATTCAAACAGAGAAACAGCTATAAAAGGATTGGAACAGCAAGTGACTAAGGGACAAGAGTCCTCAGTGATGGTTAGTCTGGTGTAGTAGGGGGGAAAAATCAGCCAAGAAAACTGACATCTAAGTTCCAGATCTTGAAGGTGGAAAAAATTCCCATGACTACACAAGTCCAAGAAGTGAGCCATTGATGTGGAAACTAAGGCCACAGAATTTGATAGGAATGACCTTCAAGAACTCAGTGAATTAACAGAACCTCAACATAAACACCAAAATCACCAGCAAGAGACAAGGTAGAAAAGAGAACCAAGTTAATTAATCATGTTTGTTAACTTTTTTTGTAGCATCAAATGAAATGATTCTGTCGACTTAGAAACAACGTACAATGTGACAGTTTCAAGTTAAGTTTTATTTGGCACAGAAAGAGGACTACAGCCGGGGGTGGGGGGCAGCACCTCAGATAGCTTTGAGAAACTATTCCAAAGAGGTAGTGGGAGAAGGTCAATATATATGACTTTGGTGAAGCTTCCCTGGTGGTTCAGAAGGTAAAGCATCTGCCTGCAATGCATGAGACTGGGGTTCGATCCCTAGGTCAGGAAGACCACCTGGAGAAGGAAATGGCAACACATTCCAGTATTCTTGCTTGAAGAATCCCAGGAACAGAGGAGCTTTGCAGGCTACAGTCAGTCCATGGGGTCAGAAACAGTTGGACCCGACTGAGCAACTGGCACATCAGTTCACCTTTTGGTAAAGGAGGAGTTCGCATAAACAAGAACTTATCTTTGCCAAGGTTTTTTGCTAGTCACAAGGAACTGATGTCACCATGAAGGGATTCAGTGCTTTTCTAGATATGAGGAGATGCAAGGATTGGGTTCATAAAATCAGTTCCTGAAAATATCTAACTATCTGAAGACCTGTTCTGCCAGTTTTCCCAAAGCACAGACTGACTGCCTCATTCCTGTTCTCCACTCCCCCACCCCCACCAGCTCCCTTTAGGACATGTCGAAGGTCACACAGTTGCAGTAGCACTGGTTTCAATTCCCACAGAGGCAGATGGCAAGTGCCCTTGGCAAGCACCAATTTGTAGTTAATTCCCAAACTCGGGTGTATATCAGAATCACCTGGGGGAGCTTTCTTTCCCCCTTCCCATCTCTCCTCCCCCTCCTCTTCCTTCTTTTAAGGTTTGTTTTTAAAATTAAAATGTTTAGGTCTTCCCAACCTTGATTCTAAGGCGGTATGTTTGGGAGAGTCTGAAGCGCCATGTTTTTCAAAGTGCTCCAGGTGATTCTGAAGAGCCACTAGGTCGGGCAAGCACTGACTCAGACAATAAGAAGGAGGGTATGGAGCACAAGCAGATGGCAAGAACTGTAGAGAGAAGACTGTCAGGGATGGGTTAATGGTTTGGAGGCGGCACTGGGAAGCAAGAGAAAACCCAATCCCTGCACCAGTGAGATGAGAGAGGGATGTTCTGAGGGAAGATGTTCACTCAGCCTCTGGAGCTAGGGAAGCGACAGGAGATGGACTCAGCTGCAGCAAAGTGACCAAAAAGGCATGTGGCTGCAGGAGGTACAAAAACAGGAGAGTGACAGGCAGGCTGGAGACACACAGGCTAGCAGTCTACAGGACAGGAGGCTGAATAGTTTGTTACTAAGGGATCCAAGGCTAATGAGGTGTGATTCATTAAAGGATTCCTAGGGCTTGGTGGTGGGATTCTTGGGCAGTAATGATTTGGTATCTGAATGCTATCAGATTTCTAATATGTAATCCATTTAAGATTACTAAACCTTCGGGTAAACAAGCTTGCAGAAGCTTATTCATTAACATTGAAAAATTTGTCTTCCCAAACCACATTTTTATACAGATGAAATCACACTGGAAGGAATATCAAGGTTTGCTTTGGAGCAGAAAGCCGGACAGGGCATTGCCTCCCTTTCTCTCCCAGGAAGAGAGAAATTCATGAACTGAGAATATAGAAACGGGCCCCAGCCAACGTCAAGACAGAAGAGGTGATACAACTGACTGAGCCTCAGGAGCACTACTACCCACCCACCCCCCACATACCCCAGTGGGCAAATGCTAGGGAGGTTTCTCAGTAAAAGCTTAGTTACCTTCACAAACCCAACTCGTTTAAAGAACAGGCGGCAAACATTCACCCCTGCTTCTCAGAGAGCTGCACTTTTGTGGATTCAAATCATTCGAGCATTATTTCTGCTTACTCCTATGAAATAACTTCTGACACTGACACACACAGACTTTAAGATGAGGGCGTGAGCGCAGCCACACAAGCACGCGCGCGCACACACACAACCTCGTGCATACTGAAGAAATGACTCACTTAATTTGCTGCTGCCTGCCACTATTGGGTTTTGATTCTACCTGTTCAAATACAAACTTTCCTATTAGATTAACTACAGGAAACAAGAACTTAGGAGCTTTAACCCTGATTTTCTTCACGACTTTAGAGCACCCAAGAGGCTACCTGGGCATCATGAGAAGCCACTCTCTAATCAAGCCACTGCTTTCTCTCCACAATCTTTCACAAAACGATAACATATCTTACCACTTTGAAAGCAAATTAATGGAAACTCCTGGTAGAATTAACATGGCTAAGGCTTGTATGTCCGGCACCTGCAGTACTTGGGGGACCCTTCTCAGCTCACAGTAGCATGGCAGCACCCAGGAACTGCAAAGAACCCGAGCCCCTCCTTTTAAAGATGAGAGAAGGATGGGGAGGGAGCAGAGAGATGAATCCACCGAAGGTCACTCAGCTCTGAGTAGCGGGAGAGCTGACTGGGAACACTACCCCCGGGAATGTGTGCTCCACCTCAGCTCCCCCAAACAGTCCCTCGGGGCTTCTGCTGGTGTGCCAGCATGCAACCTCCCCCGGCCCCCGCANGGGAGCAGAGAGATGAATCCACCGAAGGTCACTCAGCTCTGAGTAGCGGGAGAGCTGACTGGGAACACTACCCCCGGGAATGTGTGCTCCACCTCAGCTCCCCCAAACAGTCCCTCGGGGCTTCTGCTGGTGTGCCAGCATGCAACCTCCCCCGGCCCCCGCAAAAATGCAATGCCAGTCGCGCTCGGTGCCCAACTTCATCCCTTCGCGTCAGCATGCAGTTAACCCTCTCGCCAGCAGCAAGTCACATGGGCCACACTCAGCTCTCTCTCCCACAAGCCTGGCCCACCTCACCCCGGGGGCCGTCCCAAGGTCACCGGCGGGCCCCGGGCGCTCCTGCCACGGGGGACGGGAGAAGGCCGGGCGGGGGTCCGGGACGCCGCACTCACCGGCGCGGGGGGCGGGCGCGCCGCGGCTGCCCATGTCCTCGCCGGCGCGGCTGGGTGCGGCGGCCGCTAGCGCGGGCTGTGCGGGGCGCCCGGCTGCGGGCCCGCGCCGCGGGGAGCGCCGTCCAATCAGCGCGCGCCTGCCGCCTGGCCCGGCGCGCGGCCCGGCCGGGTTCGCGGCTCCCGGGGGGCGCGAGCCGCCGCGCGCCGCCCGAGCGGCTTCCGGGCGCGTTGCCTGGACGCGGTTGCCGTGGCAGCCCGAGCTGGAGGCTTTCCCCGCGCCCGCGCCCGGCCCCGCGGCGCCGCCCCTCCTCCCTCCGCGTTCCCACACCCAAAATAGCCTCTCCTCCGGCTGCTGTTTCCCACCCAGCTCGCAGCCCAGCGACTCCGAGTCGGCGGGCGGGGATTTCGCTTATTGGAAAATAAATCCTGTTGTAGGGCTGCTTGACTTGAAGGCAGAGGTGTTGAAATGGTGCCTGATTAAGATAATAGCCGTGGTGGCTGCACTGTAATTCTCCTCAGAGCCCTCACGTCCCTTTACCAAAGCTCTTTCCCATAAACAGCGTTATTATCTCCCCCCACCCTCTTTCTTCCACATCGGGGAGAAGTTGTTTTATGAGGCCACTGTCTGGAAAACAGCTTGTGCGTTGACGCCCCACCTGTGCAGGGGAGCTAAGTAACCCTCGAGGCGGCCAAGTGACATCTTAATAAATCACGTTGACTCTCGCCACCGGGACCAGGGATGGTGTCTCATTGCAGCAGACGCGAACGCAAGAAAGATCTGTCTCCACCCGTCTTCTTCACCTCCCTTCCTCCCTTCTACCTCATCCCCTTCCCAGAGCCTCCTAACTCTTTCCACCTTCCTCTCAATGTGGATTCTGGGCAGGATGCACAAGCCGACCCACTCAGCATNGCTTCAGCATCAGTCCTTCCAATGAACACCCAGAACTGATTTCCTTTAGGATGGACTGGTTGGATCTCCTTGCAGTCCAAGGGACTCTCAAGAGTCTTCTCCAACACCACAGTTCAGAAGCATCAATTCTTTGGCACTCAGCTTTCTTTATGGTCCAACTCTCACATCTTCCAGCTATGGAAAAACCATAGCTCTGACTAGACAAACTTTTGTTGGCAAAGTAATGTCTTTGCTTTTTAATATGCTGTCTAGGTTTGTCAGAGCTTTTCTTCCAAAGAGGAAACGTCTTTAAACTTCATGGCTGCAGTCACCATCTGCAGTGATTTTAGAGCCCAAGAAAATCAAGTCTCTTACTGTTTCCATTGTTTCCCCATCTATTTGCCATGAAGTAATGGGACCGGATGCTGTGATCTTTGTTTTCTGAATGTCCAGTTTTAAGCCAGCTTTTTCACTCTTCTCTTTCACCTTCATCAAGAGGCTCTTCAGTTCCTCTTTGCTTCNAGAAAATCAAGTCTCTTACTGTTTCCATTGTTTCCCCATCTATTTGCCATGAAGTAATGGGACCGGATGCCGTGATCTTTGTTTTCTGAATGTCCAGTTTTAAGCCAGCTTTTTCACTCTTCTCTTTCACCTTCATCAAGAGGCTCTTCAGTTCCTCTTTGCTTCCTGCCATAAGGGTGGCGTCATCTGCGTATTTGAGGTTATTGGTATTTCTCCTGGCAATCTTGCTTCCAGCTTGTGCTTCATCCAGCCTGGCATTTCACATGATGTGCTCTGCATTTAAGTTAAATAAGCAGGGTGACAATATACAGTCGTGATGTACTCCTTTCCCATGGGAGAGGGTTCAGGATGGGAGGACACATGCATATCTATGGCCGATTCATGTTGATGTATAAAAGCCATCACAGTACTGTAAAGTAATTGTCCTCCAATTAAAATAAACAAACTTTAAAAAAAATAAAATTTAACAAAGAAAATTCCATTGCCCATTGATTTTGGAAAAGTTTTCCTTAAAGCAATTTTCAGAAAATAGACATATATATAGACACACACACACACACACACACACACACACATATATATACACACACTGTATAATCTTTAAGCTTTTCTGAAGTTTCATGTCACAATGATTCAGTTTAGTATAACTGAGCAAACATGTTTCTTTACTGTGTATTAACCAGTCAGGACGGCACAGTTTAGAAGATGGAACCCCACATAAGCTGACACCTTTGTTTCAGCTTCTCTGCCAAGCAGTACATTACTAGACAGTAATCCTCACACGTAGGAGAATTAAGAGACAACTTTCAGTTCTGTTCAACAACAAAAAAGAAATGATAATACCCACTATATAACAGTGCACACCACATACATGACACATTATACAGCACCAGGCTAAGCCACATTGAAGTGAGGCAAAAGAAAAATCAAGACTACCAATCCTGTACTTGTTCAAATTTTTCATAGTTTGTTCATCACTGATTTTTGGTGTTAATTGTCAATTTTCAAAGTATTGCATTAGAAATTTATTTATCTTCATTACTGAGTGTTTTGGGCACCCCCTTAAATTTCACACTTCCCTATCTAGCTCTGATGCTATAATAGCCAGTGTTTATGTATCAGGCCCTAGGCTAACTGCTTTACCTATAGTATTTAATTTATTCCTTGCAACAATCCATGAATAAAACTGAGACTTAAAGACATTACTAAGTCTTGTCCAAGTCCCAAAGCTGTTTAGCACACTGCTGCTGCTGATAAGTCACTTCACTCACGTCCGACTCTTTGCAACCCCATAGACGGCAGCCTAGCAGGCTCCCCTGTCCCTGGGATTCTCCAGGCAAGAACACTGGAGTGGGTGGCCATTTCCGTCTCCAATGCATGAAAGTGAAAAGTGAAAGTGAAGTCGCTCAGTCGTGTCTGACTCTTCAAGATCCAATGGACTGCAGCCTACCAGGCTCCTCCGCCCATGGGATTTTCCAGGCAAAAGTACTGGAGTGGGGTGCCATTGCCTTCATTAAAAAGAACAAATACACAGATAAAGAATACGGAGGCTCTGTTTGCATGTAAGTTTCAGATAATTCATTTGTAGCTCATGGGCAGATAGGAGTCGTGGCTGAAAATGTATTTACTGTGTCTGATGTTTAGATTATAACTAGAAAGACTCCTGTTGGGATTTGCAATATTAGGCAGATTTCTATCAGTGGGAATTTCATCATGATAAGATACTTGACAGGGCTCGTAGATCAATAAATTAATTGGCAATAATCTTGATTCGTGGGTGGGATTTTCAGATGTTGGTATTTGATGTTCCTGTATTTGAAATATAATGACAATTTTTCCTATTATTGGCCCTAGTCAGATTTCATGTAAAAATAGTAATAAAAAAACTAAATAGATACAGTATAAATTTTAAGTACTGTTTGTGTAGAATTTGAAGTACTATATGGTGGAATTTGAACCTGGGCACTTCTGATGTCACGGCCTGTTTTCTAACCAGATGCTGTATGGCCTTCCGATGACCACATCAGTCTGGGAGGGAACAATGCATCACAAACTTCAGTACATAAAGAGAGTGGAAAAGTGAATTGTGAAGAAATGCTGTTTTTGTTCCCTTTTTCTTCCCCCAAGAACTGCACATATCAGAGAATATGAAGAGTAACATATAAAAAATTTTATTTGGAGGAGAGCAAATTAATTTTAACACTCTAATTTCTTCTGCCTTCACCCAGGTCTACACTGGAAAAGAATGAAGATTTAGTGTCATTTTCCAAATGAACCTGATAAAAGCATCTTTAGTTTGATATACAAAAAACCAAAAGCATTTTGGGATTTGAGCACCTTCTTAAATAATGAAACTGAACCAAGAGCTTTATGAGTGCACGCTTGCTGCCAAAATGTACAGAGTGATTTTTTAAAGATCTAATTGATAGACAGTACACATTCTGTACTTTAATATTATCCAATTGCTCTTAAAAGAGAAATATCAAGTATAATCCTCTTTGTTGGCTCTCTAGCATTTAGATACTTTGTTTTCATGTACATAGAGCAGATTTCCCAAGGTAATATAAACGAGTTTTAGGATTTTCTAGCAGAAGCTGTAGGTCTCCCCACCCCACATAGTCATATAGCAGGTTTTCATCACTACAGACTCAGGAAGCAACTTTTTCTTCCCCTTAGAATCATAAATTGTAAACTTGACTCTTTTTTTTCTTTATGAGGATTCATGCTGTGAACTTCCTGAACACTATTGGTATGTGTTTTAAGACTAGTTAACCTCTCTTTGACTCAGTAGCATCATCTGTAAAATGGGGGTAATGTAGTGCTTACTTCATTGGGTTCTAATTGAGAGAAAAAGCACTAATTCATGATAAAAAAAATTTAAAACATTTAAGTTACTATTTTAATGTTGTTTATTATACTTAATATCATATAAGTTTTACTATTACTATTTTTTCCAAGGACCCAATCAGAAGAGTGGAAGTCTAATTAATATTGGCTCAACTATTTTATCTTACATATGCAGACAGAAGTTGGTAATTAATCTGGTTGACTCACGCCCCACACTGTTTTCTGATGTTGCTTGTCTTGGAACAATTCTAAGTTATCCTTCTGGTGTCAGCCACATCCCAAACCATCTCTTTCCCTCGCATGAAACTATCAAGTCCTAGTCAAGTGGATGTACATTTCCAACATCCTAGATCATTTTTGGCTGCACCTAGTACAAATGCCAAGGTCTCCTTTAAGAACAATGAATGAGATTGTCACAGTACAGCTTCTGCCTTATTTATCTGAATCCTTCCTGTCCCACCTATATGATTCAAACAAATTAAGCACACACCCAGGCCCTTGAAAACAGAAAGAGGCTTATGTATTTAGTGCTATGGGAAAAGTGCAAATGGCATCACTAGTCCATCCTTCTTCCTCCCACTGCAAATTGAAGTCATTTTGGTCACAATGGACATCTCTGAGGGTGAATGTAGCCAGCAATGGCTGAGGAGTTGACAAATATGAGTTTCTTGCTAATTCATTATAAGTTTAAAACACAAGCATACATAGTATCTAATCTGTTTTTTTTTTTTTTTGAGTTCTCCCAGTTTCCTGCTACCAACCCATCTCCCTCCACCCCCATGCACACGTGCTTAGTCTTGTAACCCCATGGACTGCAGCCCACCAGGCTCCTCTGTCCCTGGACTTTACCAGGCAAGAATATTGGAGTTGGTTGCCATTTTCTTCTCAACATATTATCTAATCTTAATATAATAAGTTTGACATTTCTTTTTCCAAAGAAGAGCTTACTCCTTTTCCAAGGGAAGGAAATAATAATGATATCTGTAGAAAATTTTTCACAAGAAATACCAGCTTTCCTTTTATTAAATTGAAAGAAAGAAAATTATAAGTAAAGCTTTAAAAAAAACTTCAACACAGGCATTTTTATGACCAGTATTGGATGACAGGCCAACCAATCAGATATCCCATAGCAAGCCCTTTAAAGCTGCAGAAATTACACAAGAAAATGTCTTATAACTGAAGGACATGATCATCTAGATTGAAAAGAGTCACCAAGTCCCTTCAAGGGCTTCCCTTGTGACTCAACTGGTAAAGAATCCGCCTGCAATGCGGGAGACCTGGGTTCAGTCCCTGGGTTGGGAAAACCCCCTGGAGAAGGGAAAGGGTACCCACTCCAGTATTCTGGCCTGGAGAATTCCATGGACTGTAAATAGTTCATGGGATTCAAAGAGTTGGACATAACTGAGCAACTTTCACTTTCACCAAGTCCCTGGGACAGTGAATAAAAAAAGACTCATATCAAGGCAATTCATTTTGAAATATCAGGCCACCAAAGATAAAGAGAAGATCCTAAAATCTTCCAGGCTGTAAGAACCACATACAAAGAATCAGAAGTCAGAAGCACATTTTGGTAGTAATATTACCAAGCCCAAGCTCATTCTGCTCACCACATGACAGGCCAATAAACTGGGAGACTCTGTTATTGGAACAAGGAATAACGACTTTAATTAGAAGGCTAGCAATTGGAGACGATGACAGACAGCAGCTCAAAAAACCATCTTCCCTCAGTCTGAATTCAGGCAACTTTTACATACAAGAGGGGAAGGAGCAGGGCCCACTATGGCACCAACCAATGGCTGAGGGGTACCGCTAAGGGCACCAACCAATTGTTGAGTGCCTCTGCAGGACAAGGAGAAAGGTGCAACTCCAGGAAGTGGCTGGTCTGAAGGACCCTGCTTTTGCAGATGTCCTCCTCCAGCCCTCCGTGGAGAGAGGCATGCAAGAGGCAGAGACCACAGTGACCATGCAGAGGCAGCGGACATGCTTGTTAACCAGGATCACTGTCTGAGGCTGCGGGTGCTGTGGGATCAGCTCACCACTGGCTCCAGCAGTCAGCTCGTGCCAACGAGGAGGCCTGGAAGCTGGTGCCCTGGAGCAGAGCTCCCACCTGCCTGCTTGCCTAGTGCGTGGGTGGTGGAAGCAGGTTGGCCTAGTGGGCTAGGTGGAGCCTAGGGTCAGCAGCTCCTGCCTCAACAGAGCACTGAGACTGGCACCAGGGAGGGAGCAGGGAAGGGCCATCACATCTGGGTTCCGGCTGAGGAAGCCACCACTGCAGTAACACTGGAAGCAAGATCGGTAGCTGTGAAATTCTGAGAGATGCATATTTCCACTCTAAAATTCCACATCCATTGAATCTGAGGGCAAAACAAAGACATTGTCATACATGCTTCTTCCCACAAATGTACCCCCATCCTAAGGAATTTACTTAGAAATGTAAACCATGTGAGAATTAAACCAAAAAGTCACACTATGTACAAAATAAACAACAAGGATTTACTTTACAGCACAGAGAACTGTATTCAATATTTTGTAATAACTTATATAGGAAAGGAATCTAAATATATATATATACATAGATACACACATATGTGTATCTGTAACTGAATCCCTTCATTATACACCTAAAAATAAGTAAATAAATAAAAATAATTTTAAAAGAAAGTAAACCAAAAAGAAATAGACATGGGTCCAAGAAGTAGAAAATCCACTCCAAAAGAAAATTCTTAGGATTATGACAAAAGTCATCCCAGGACTGATATCCAGCGGGTCTTATGGAAAGCAATTAGTGCAGGTTGAGGCAAGAAGAACACCACAGGGAAGATACTCCCAAGAAAATGAAAGAGAGCTTAGAGAGAACGTGTGAGAGAAAGACAAAACGGCTTACCTAATATGTTTGTACCACAGTGAAGGGAGTTATAATTCTATCAAAAAGCTTATAGATGAATTAGTGAGAAGTGCAAAAAGAACTAAAGCAATGGCCAAAGAAGGCAATTATTAATATGAAGAGAAGAAAAAAAGTTGAACAACCATACATAGCTCAGCTGTGAACAACAGACATAATGTAAACATTGATTACCAGTTTAATCAAAAGCTGGTACATTGCCAAATTGGGAAGATTGGAGGAAAAGCCTATGTGGCAGAAAGTCCACAGCCAACTGTGAAAGACCGAGAAACATCATACAAGCAACTTCTAAAAATTATTTTTACTGGAGTATAGTTGATTCACAATGTCGTGGTAGTTTCAGGTGTACAGCAAAGTGAACCAGTTATGCATGTACATATATACCCTCTTCTTTAAATTATTTTCCTGTATATATCATTATAGATGACTAAGTTCCCTGTGGTATACAGTAGGTCCTTGTTATATATTTTATATATAGTAGTGTGTATACACCAATCCCAAGCTCCCAATTTATCCCTCTCTCCCTTAGCCTCCTGGTAACCAAAAGATTGTTTTCTACATCTGTGACTCTGTTCTGTCATGTAAATAAGTTCATTTGTACCATTTTTAAAGATTCCATATATAAGCGATATCATCCAGCCTGACAATCTCTAGGTCCATTTATGTTGTTGAAGCATCTTTGACTTTATAAACTAAGTACATATATTTGTTTGATGCAAAAAAAGTTAAAGGAAAAAATCCAGAGTTATGAGGAGAAAATTACAGAGTATTTTTTAAAACACAGGTACCTATTATTTTGAAAATCCCCAGGTTATTTATTCGTCTTATTACCGCCTTTCTTCCTAGAACATAATTTCTGTATTTCTATTTCAGACACTTTCAAAATGTGTGGTTAGCAAACCACAATTCTCCCCTTTGAGAATGGCATTATGAAACCTTTTTTAGAGGACATAAGACACTAATTTAAAAGCCAATTTTGTTCAAAAGAACCTAAACCCATTGACTGCATAGTAAATTATTCCAAATTTATTTTAATAACTTTCTGACAGAAAAATCAGTATATGGCTTTTCCTATCAGTTTTAGCCTATTAAAAACAGGATAGTCAAGGTAAGGTCTATTTTATTAACACAAAAACATTTTCCAGACACATAAGAGTATTCATTTAAGGTCTGTGTGTGTGTGAATATAATAATGTTTTACAGCAAGGAAAAAGAAGAAAGTTATTTTAGTTAGCTTTTTATAAGCTTTACAAATAACAAAAAGCCAGGGGACTTTTTTTGATTACTCAGATAGTGAAAATAATTCCATTCTGAATGCATATTACATGCATTATCATGTAATAGAAGGGCTCCAGAATTCAATGTGAAAGACTTGGGTTCAAATTTTCGCTTCATCTCTTACTCACTGGATGATTTTGGACATATCATTTAATTTTTTTGAGCCTTGATTGCTTCATCTGTTGAGAACCTAGACTGTAATAGGCACTGCTTTAAGCATGGGAGTACAGTAGTCATGTGTAGTCTATCCCTCATGAAATTCATCTTTTAAATGGGGAAGATACTAAGCAAGCAAAGCAATTTTAGAGTAATGAGGCTCCTGGAGAAAATTAAAAGAGCCATAGAGGGACTTCCCTGGAAGACCAGTGTCTTAAACTCTGCACTCCCAATGTAGGTCAGGGAACTAGATCCACATACCTCAACAAAAAAAAAAAAAAAAAAAGATTCCACATGCCACAACTAAAAATCCCACATACTGCAACTAAGACCCTGTGCACCCAAATATATAGATATGTTTTTTTAAAAGGCCCATAGGATAGTGACCAATGTGGAGCAATGTCAGCCAGTTTTAAAAGGATGGCTAGCATGGACTTCTGGAGAAGGCACTGGCACCCCACTCCAGTACTCTTGCCTGGAAAATCCCATGGATGGAGGAGCCTGGTGGGCTGCCGTCTATGGGGTCGCTAAGAGTCAGACACAGCTGAGTTCCTTCACTTTCACTTTTCACTTTCATGCATTGGAGAAGGAAATGGCAACCCACTCCAGTGTTCTTGCCTGAAGGATCTCAGGGACGGGAAAGCCTGGTGGGCTGCCATCTATGGGGCCGCACAGAGTTGGACATGACTGAAGTGACTTAGCAGGAGCAGGAGCAGAAGCATGGACTTCTCTGAGAAGCTGGTATTTGACAGCTGGATGATCCAAAGTCGGCTATGGGAAGATCTAGGGGAAGAGAATTCCAGGCAGAAGTTAACAGCCAGTCAAGAAGGGACTTGGCATGCTTGGGGCTAAGAGAAAGCTGCTGCTGCTACTGCTGCTAAGTCACTTCAGTCGTGTCTGACTCTGTGCGACCCCATAGACAGCAGTCCACCAGGCTCTGCCTTCACTAGGATTCTCCAGGCAAGAACAAGAGAAAGCTGGTGTGGCTTAAATGCAGAATGGGAGCGGGGACAGGGAGGGTTGTTTACTGAATGAATTCAGAGGGCATTGTGTGCAGGAGCTTGAAAGCCACACGAAAGAGTTTGAGTTTTATCTGAGAAGAGAAACAAAGGACTGTTTTAAGTAGGGGAATAACCTGATCTGATTTGCTCTGATGGCTGTTCTGAAAATGAATTACAGGAGGGCATAAGAGAAAGCAGAGAAACTAGTTTTAAGCTATTGTGTGTATTGTAATGAGGTATGATGATGGATGGATTATAATGGTTGCAAGGGAGATGGAGACTGATTTGGAATATAATGTAAAGACAGATTTAAACTTATCATGAATTAGTTAGGGATGAAGGAAAGAAAAATTCAGTTCAGTCACTCAGTCATGTCCAACTCTTTGCGACCTCATGGACTGCTGCACGCCAGGCCTCCCTGTCCATCACCAACTCCCAGAGCCTGCTCAAATTCATGTCCATCAACTCAGTGATGCCATCCCACCATCTCATCCTCTGTCGGCCCTTTCTCCTCCTGCATTCAATCTTTCCCAGCATCAGGGTCTTTTCCAGTGAGTCAGTTCTTCACATCAGGTGCCCAAAGTATTGCAGTTTCAGCTTCAGCATCAGTCCTCCCAATGAATATTCAGGACTGATCTCCTTTAGGATGGACTGGTTGGATCTCCTTGCAGTCCAAGAGACTCTCAAGAGTCTTCTCCAACACCACAGTTCAAAAGCATCAGTTCTCAGTGCATCAGTCCAAAGCATCAATTCTTATTTATGGTCCAACTCTCACATCCATACATTCTACTGGAAAAACCATAGGTTTTACTAGACGGACCTTTGTTGGCAAAGTAATGTCTCTGCTTTTTAATAGGTTGGTCATAGCTTTTCTTCCAAAGAGCAAGCATCTTTTAATTCTGAAGGAAAAAGAAATTAAGGTGTTTTTTTTTTTTTTTCAAATCTGAGCAGATGGGTAAATTTTGATGCCATTTATAAGATGGATATATATCTCTGTGGGAGGATCAAGTTTATGGGTAGAAATCAAGAGTTCAGTTTTAATCATGTTGAGTATGACATGCCTATTAGATCTCCAAGAAAGAACTATGCTGGAACTATGAGTTTGAACTCCAGGGGAGCGTTTGAGCAGAAGATATAATTGGATTAGCATTAGCATATTGTTGGTACTTCCAGTCAAGGGACCAGATAAGATCATATAGGGAATACTAACAGGCAGATGAGGAGTAGTCTGTGTCCTGGAACCAAGCCCTGAGATAGAGAAAAACAAACTATATGCTGGAATCAACAACCAAGAATCAGAAACGAGACTGAGAAGGAGGAGCCTGTGTAGATGAAGGAGAGTCAAGGAATTATGGTGATGCAGGAGGCAAAGAGGAGTTTCAAGGAGGGTGTTGACTCTGCAGTCAGCAGGGTCAAAGGCTGCCAAAAAGTTTCAAAAGGCGCCAAAAGAGAATGATGGATTTGGCTACATGGAGGTCAAAGGAGACCTTGATGAGGGCTGCTTCAGTGGAGTCGTGGGGATGGAATCTATTTGAGCAGGTTGACGACAAGATGGGAGATGACTGAAGGAGTGACCACAATGCTTTCAAGGAGGCTTGCAGCGAAGAGGAGCAGAAAAACAGGAAAGTAACCAGAATGACTCTTTATTTTGCTTTATAAAACAGAAGACATTAGAACAAGTTTCCTTTCTGATAGTGGTGATCCAGGAAAACATCACCTGGGTGATGCAAGAGAATCATGATTTTAAAATCCTGACAGGACTTCCCTGGTAGTGCAGCTTAACCACTTCCCAACGCAAGTGTGGGATCGGTCCCTGGCTGGGGAATTAAGATCTCACATGCTATGGGGTGCAACCAAAAAAAAAAAAGACTCCTGACAGTTGAATAATTAAATAGAAATCCATTAAACTATATGAAAAACTTCCAGCAAAACTCCCTAACTTTGAACAGTTTTATGAAGATTTCTGGGGCTTCCCTGATGTCTCAGTAGGTAAAGAATCCACCTGCAATGCAGGAGACACAGGAGACTCAGGTATGATCTCTGGATTGGGACGATCTCTTGGAGGAGGATATGGCAACCCACTCCAGTATTCTTGCCTGAAAATTCCCACGGACAGGGGAGNAGAAAACAAAAACTAACATGTATGATTCTCCTACTTTGATTTTCTGCTCCTAGCCTGGGAGCACCCAGGTCTGCCTCCTTAGAAGCCAGGACCAGTTAACAAACACACACTTCCCCTCCAGGCCTGCTGCAGAAGTGGAGGTACAATGCCTTCCTTCTTGGGTTTATCCACAGCACACTTCTGAACTGAATGTTGAGAAATGATAAACAGTCTTCACAAAACAAGTGTGTTTTTTCATAAAAGATAATGCAGGATGATTTCATTTATACAAAGTATCTAGAGAAGCAAATTTGTAGAGATGAAAAACAGATCAGTGTTTGCCCAGGGCAGAGGGTGGGAGGGGGATTACCTGCAAATAGGCATGAGGAAATATTTGGGGCAGTGGAAACATTCTGAAACTGCAATATGGTTATGGTTGGATTCAATTGCCAACTTACAGTGGGCGAATTTTATGATATGTAAATTATGCCTCAATAAAGCTGTTTTTAAAATAGTGTAGGTAACTGATTTAAATTAATGTACCGAATAACAGTGGTTAGTTAGTATCCATTATGGCCCTGACTACTTGCAAACCATGTGAGTTGGAGAAAAGTAGTTCACATCCCTCAGCTTCAACCGCCCCATGTGTAACACGGAGGGTGACAATGCAGATCTCTTAAACAGAACAGCAATTCAATGGGATAACTTGCAGAAAGCATTGAGTTCTGCAGCTGGCACAAAGCTATTGCTTTTTTTTTTTTTAACCTTTTATTTTGTATTGTTGCTGTTGTTGCTAAGTCACGTCCAACTCTGAGACCCCATGGACTGCAGCATGCCAGTCTGTCCTGTCCTTCACTGTCTCCCGGAGTTTTCTCAAACTCATGTCCATTGAGTCAGTGATGCCATCCAACCAGCTCATCCTCTGTCACCCCTTTCTGCCCCTGCCCTCAATCTTTCCCAGCATCATGGTCTTTTTTTTTTTTTTATGTTGGACTTTCACTTCACTTTCATGCATTGGAGAAGGAAATGGCAACCTACTCCAGTGTTCTTGCCTGGAGAATCCCAGGGATGGTGGAGCCTGATGGGCTGCCGTCTATGGGGTTACACAGAGTCGGACACGACTGAAGTGACTTAGCAGCAGCAGCATAGCTGATTAACAATGTTGTGATAGTTTCAGGTGAACAGCAAAAGATCTCAGCCACACATATACATGTGTCCATTCTCCCCCAAACTCCCCTCCCATCTAGACTGCCACATAACACTGAGCATAATTCCATGTGCTATATCGTAGGTCCTTGTTGGTTATCCATTTTAAATATAAAAGCCACTGCTTCTTGAATATTATATTTTATCCATAACTAGAAAGGTAGAGAATGCCCTACAGGTAAGTGTGAATATTAATCTCTTCTTGACTTGGGAGGGAAGTTCATTCTGGATATTTTAATGAGAATGATCTAGAAAGATCTACCATAGCATCGTCTCCAGTCTCTTAGGCCCACTAATGCCTCTGTGTCCAATAGTTTCACAGTTCCACCCTTCCTTTCCAGGAGTACCTGGAGATTCTTTCACTTCGTCCTGGATCAAGTTGTGAAGGGGACAGGAATGAGATTTGTGGCCAGGCATACAGAGAGAGCAGATGCTCTAGGCTCCTTGGTGACTATCGCAAGCTCACTGCCCTATCAGATGCTCTACCAGATTGAAGCAACAAGATGTGCACTGAGTCCTTATCTCCTGATGCCTAAATGAGCCCAGAAAAGTCATATCTGATTTGACTGCTGGGATCAAAATAGGATAACTGGAGTTTGCCTCTAGAAAGAAGCAGTGCAGGAGGAAGGTGGGTGGTCTCAAGACCAGTTGGGTGAGCTTGTTCTCTCCTTGCTTGTGGAAGATACTTTTTCCTAAAGTTCTTAGGGACAATGGTGGACAGAATGAAGTAGCAGACATTCTTGGACAAAAGAGACATATAATTGCATCACGCACACCTTCATGTTTCTCATTCCCACTCTGTAGCTAGAGTAAGAGGAAGGAATGGTGATGGGAGATGAGTTTAAGGCAGTGGTCAGGGCCCAGACCGGTTGGCCTTGCTGGCCACAGGAAACATGAATTCATTTGCGGTATGATGGGAAGCCATTTGGAGGAGCGCTTTGGGGGCAGGGGAGACAAGTGACGTGATGTATAGAAGCTCATTCTGGTTATGGAGAGAACAGACTTCTAGGTGCCGGAATATTCTCACTGAACTACTAGTACAGATTCCACACCAAAGTGGACAGCCCCTTCTACCAAGAAACTCTAGTGACTCTCTGAGTGGGGAAGAAATAAGGACCAAGGGTCTCACATTGCTGGGATAATGAGATCCCTCCTGCTTTTTTGTCCTAGTGGGTCTTCCATTTCTTGTTTAAGTTCTCCAATGTGTCTCTCACCTTTTCTCCAGCCTCAAGAATAAACGGGTTTGTTTGTTTGTAAAGATTCACCTTTAGAAACAAGCTAATCCCCATTAATTCCCTGGCATTGAGTCTTGAAGACATTGAAGAAAACTTTTATTATGATTTGGAGTAAATTTNAGTTCTCCAATGTGTCTCTCACCTTTTCTCCAGCCTCAAGAATAAACGGGTTTGTTTGTTTGTAAAGATTCACCTTTAGAAACAAGCTAATCCCCATTAATTCCCTGGCATTGAGTCTTGAAGACATTGAAGAAAACTTTTATTATGATTTGGAGTAAATTTACCATATAAAATGGTTTAACATGGAAAGAATTAATTTTTTCCCCATGTGCCATGCATGCTAAATCTTTCTTTTCTTTTCTTTTTTTTTTTTGAAACATCTCTACAGCTCTAACCAGATCTCCACTGCTGGACTAAAAGGAGGCCTTGGATAAGGTTTTCTGTGGATGTGCGCTAAGTCACTTCTGTCGTGTCTGATTCTTTGCAGCCCCATGGAATGTAGCCACCAGGTTCCTCTGTCCATGGGATTCTCCAATGGCAAGAATATTGGAGTGGGTAGCCGTTTCCTTTCCAGGGGATCTTTCTGACCCGGGAATTGAATCCTAGTTCCTTTTGTCTCCTGCACTGGTAAGTGGATTCTTTATCACTAGCACCCCTGAGAAGCCCAGGGCTTTCTAGCATTTGTCCATAAAACAACCCAGAGAGAGGTGCCTGTTAGTTTGCTAGGGCAGCCATAACAAAATACCACAAACTGTGTGGCTTTAACAACAGAAATTTCTTTGTTCACAATTCTAGAGGCTGGAAGTCCAAGATCAAGTTGCCGGCCTGGCTGGGTTCTGCTAAGGCCTGTCTCCTTCACTTGCAGATGGCCACCTCTCGCCATGTCCTCACAGGTTCTTTTTCCCTATGTACAAGCATAGAGAGGGAGCTCTGGTATCCCACCTGGGGACCCTATGTCTGTGGCCTGCAATTTTCAACTGTATTTTCATTTAACCCGAGGTTACATGCCTTACACTTGAGAAGTCCTCATGTTGTCAATGCCACTTCCATGAGGGTCTCAAACTCAGTGTTCCCAAGGGAGCAGATGACATACATGTCAACAGAAATGAATTGTATAAGCCAAAAAACATTCAAATGAATTTAACATTTTCAAATGGTAAAAAATTTTGAACATCCTTTTAGCCAAACAAAACACAGTACTAATGTGGACTGCAGGCCACTAATTTGTAACCTCTGATGAGCATAATGGATGTGAAGCTTTTTTCCAACTGTAGGCTGTTAGAACAGAATTCAAGCAAACCCTTCTTCCTGAAGGTAGCTCTCCATGGGCAACTCTCCTGAGACCCTCAACCCTCAAAGTCCTGCTGGACCTGGAGGCGGAAATGTACTGGGTCTGCAAAGCAGTTAAGAGATATTAAGATAATACCACCACTGTTGATGTTTAGTTGCTAAGTCATGTCTGACTCCTTCAACATGAAAGCTTTTATTGCCTGGCTAGAGTTAGGGCTTGAGATGAAAAACTGGTCTGAAGTCCCTTCCTGTGTATCTTCCTCAAAAAAAGCAGACTTCTTTATGTTCNGCCTGGCTGGGTTCTGCTAAGGCCTGTCTCCTTCACTTGCAGATGGCCACCTCTCGCCATGTCCTCACAGGTTCTTTTTCCCTATGTACAAGCATAGAGAGGGAGCTCTGGTATCCCACCTGGGGACCCTATGTCTGTGGCCTGCAATTTTCAACTGTATTTTCATTTAACCCGAGGTTACATGCCTTACACTTGAGAAGTCCTCATGTTGTCAATGCCACTTCCATGAGGGTCTCAAACTCAGTGTTCCCAAGGGAGCAGATGACATACATGTCAACAGAAATGAATTGTATAAGCCAAAAAACATTCAAATGAATTTAACATTTTCAAATGGTAAAAAATTTTGAACATCCTTTTAGCCAAACAAAACACAGTACTAATGTGGACTGCAGGCCACTAATTTGTAACCTCTGATGAGCATAATGGATGTGAAGCTTTTTTCCAACTGTAGGCTGTTAGAACAGAATTCAAGCAAACCCTTCTTCCTGAAGGTAGCTCTCCATGGGCAGCTCTCCTGAGACCCTCAACCCTCAAAGTCCTGCTGGACCTGGAGGCGGAAATGTACTGGGTCTGCAAAGCAGTTAAGAGATATTAAGATAACACCACCACTGTTGATGTTTAGTTGCTAAGTCATGTCTGACTCCTTCAACATGAAAGCTTTTATTGCCTGGCTAGAGTTAGGGCTTGAGATGAAAAACTGGTCTGAAGTCCCTTCCTGTGTATCTTCCTCAAAAAAAGCAGACTTCTTTATGTTCTGGGGATTTATCTCTGTCTTTAAAATATTAAATTCCCCCTAGTGCCTCCCTAGCATTTCCATTTTTCATTGTGGCCACATATTGAGACACAAAGTAAACTAGTTAATGAAAAGGAAAATCAGGAAAAACTCCCCTAGTCTTAGGGTTTCATAATAAACAGAACCAGATACTTTATTGCATTATATTTGACCAGTGGCACAGAGCACAGTTCTAAGTACTACTTTCCTTGTCATGAATTGATGCTTGTGCTTCTGGTTCTAGAGCAGGGGTGGACTCGTGGACCCCTACTGGGTGACCCAGCTGGGGAGACAGTTGATCAAACAGCAGCAAGTGTGAAATCACAAGGCAACAAGTGTACAAAAGGGAAGAAATATGGGAAATATGGGAGGATGGTTCTTAGCAGACTGAGAGTTTAGGAACAACCTCTCAAGACAGCAACCAGAGCAGAGAAGGCAAAGGTGATGGGTCCACCGGGAGAAAGCAGGAGCACGCAGCTTGCAGGAAAGCACTGAGACAGGAGGCAGGGCAGAGGGCTGTCCAACCAGACTGCTGACCTAAGTGGCTGGACTCAAGGGAGATGGGAGCAAATGGCTCTTGGGTGGTGGGAGTAGTGTGGGCTTGAGAACCCAGCGCTGCACCGAACACAGGAAGAAAACCCCAGCAGGGACAACAGTGGCGAGGAAGGGGGACCATGATCACCTCACGCTGTGAATGATGACCGTGCCTG
>SJYA01001472.1:462408-483782 GCA_006410615.1 Neotragus moschatus | reverse complement strand
GGGGGGGGGGGGGGGGGGGGGGGGGGGGGGGGCAGAGGGGAGAGCTAGGGGGTGGGTGAGCTGTTGGACCTGAGGGGCAGGCAAGAGGGGGGAGCTCAAGTAACTCTTCGTTTTCTCACCTAAGTGAGGAGATATTTTGAAGGTACACTCCTGGATACAGGAGACACTGAAGAGGAATGAACTTGGGCGGTAAAAGCATGAGTCAGTCTTGCACAAGTTGACTGGGAAGTGGCTTTGCATCCCCCAGTGACCCCTTGTCGCCCAATTCACAGATCCCCTTGGTCATGGTTGTGATGATATTGGAAGGAGGTTATTTCCTAGGTGCAGAGGGGCAAACCAGAGCCTCTTGGGGAGCTCTCTCCCTCAACCCCTCATACACTCTGGAGTCTCGTCAAGGAGTCCACTGAAGACTCATTTCTCATTCTCAATTTTTCTATTCTGAGGGGAAAACAAAAATCCTTCACAAGGATATCGTGTTCTGTCTGCTCTTCCCTTTCCTGCCCTGGAGGGAATGGCCGCTCAAGGTAAACTTGGAGAATCAGACGAAGCAGAAGACACGGGAGAAAGCCAGGTCTCTGGGAACATCACTGGAGAATGAGGACAGGCCTGAGCCTATCCTGGCGATGGAGGGTCTTTCAGACCCTCCAGCATGACCGGCTTCCTCTCCCTTACAGCCTCTTACATGCAGTCCCCTCCTCTGAAACACTCTCCCCTTCCTCCTCTCCCACACCCCTTTTGTCTGGAAGAGGCCCTAATCATATTTCATTCACTCTGTGCTCAGGCATCCTTCTTCAGAATGCTTTTTCTGATGTCCATGGTTCAGTGTCTGTGGCCAAGACTGCTAATCATATCACCCAGTATCCATTCTCTTCTTTCTTTCTTGGTCCCAGAACCCCTAATTTTTAAGTATAGGGTGCTTGGGATAAAGACTATTTCCCAGAATTTTTTTTGCAGCTAGATGTGGCCACCTGGCTAAGTTCTGGCCATAGACATGAAGGTGGAAATGTTTGCAACTTCCCAAATGCGATCTTATAGAAAGGGAATATGCCTTTCTTTTCCTCCCTCCATTCGATGGAGCATATGATGGTTGATTCTGTAGCCACCAAATTTGGTGGCTTGGTACCATGAAGACAAGTAAGCCAGGCTTACTTATCCAAACACAATGCTGAGAACCACTTCAAAGACAGCTTTCCAGTCTTGGGTTCACAGCCTCTAAGTGAGGTGGTGATTAAGACTAGGTCCATTTCTCCTCTAGTGCAATTTCTCTCGCATAATATCTGTCTGCAATGCGAGAGACATAAGAGGAGTGGGCTTGATCCTTGGGTCGGGAAGATCCCCTGAAGAAGGGCATGGCAACCCACTCCAGTATTCTTGCCTGGAGAATCCCACGGACAGAGAAGCCTGGTGGGCAACGACCCATGGGAGTCACAAAGAGTCAGACACGACTGAAGCAAGTGAGCACGCACAACACCCCACCAATAAACCCACAGACCCCAAGGTGAAAAGTACACACACAAAAGTCTTTATAACTGACATCTCCTACTGTACATGTCCTGATGCAGTATTTGGCAGATCAAAATTAATTTTTACAACTCTGATGGTCTGGCATTTGGAATATCGAAAGCAATCTGGAAAATCCTGATAGTGTTTGTGTGTCCATCACTAGCTTCAGAAACAGATTGTCAGGATGGTTTTCAGTAAGATCAGAGGAGTGAGTGTCTCCAGCTAGATCAGCTCATTGGTAGCAGCGTTAATGAGCGTTTGGTGACACACTCTTCCTCAGACTCTAGCAATAAGTCTATGCTGAAAATTCAGCTTTTTCCTGCAGAGGCTTTCAGTGGTCAAATACCATGTAATGGTGTTTCACACCCTTACACCAAGGGTTTCTGCTTTAATTGGCTCACTTGCTATTGAAGAGGGCTTCAAAACATAAGAAAAAGTAGTAATGGCCAAGACCTAGATAGAAGCACTAAACCTGGAGACTATCTTAGAAATCTGAAAAATAATTGCACATTATCAACAGAATAATGCCCAAATGTCTAGACAAATCTGATAATCTTAAGGGTTGAGGTCCCAATTATGCTGTATTTTGGGGCTTTCTTGAGCTAGCAGAAGCTTCAATAATAACTCTTATCAGAGGACAAATGTTTATTAGCTTAAATGACTAGTTAATTCACCATGTAATAGTCCATCTGATTCTCCTTTTCCAGCTCCAAAACCACAGTCAGTCACATGCCATGGCTTGGAACAAGCATCTCTTGTTTACGGCTCTGGCCAAAGGACTCACTGGTAGCCTCACTCCCCAGAGTATGGCCACGAGACTTTTGCAAGTTTAGCCTCGAGCCCAAGGGTCAGAGAGTCCAACTTGGCAATATTTACTGATATACAGTCATCAGAAAATTCATGTAAAAAAAAAAAAAAAGAAAGGCAAAATGATAATGCTGCAGGAATTCAAATAAAATGACTTCTCTCCCTTATATTACATGAAATCTTCTTTTCCCCAGCAATGGATTGTGCTCGTGTTACACTGGTTAACAACCTTCTGCCTACCTGGCTCCAGGGATCACCTGGTAACCATTGTGACAGGGCTTTCCTTTTCCCATAGCTGATAGGGAGAAAGTGAGAGGGTAGTTTTGTGCTCATTCCTCCATTTCTCTCTCGAACCTTGAATTTGCAGTGAGGCAGCGGAGCAGTGTACCTCACAGAGAGGATCTATGGCTTCAGCACCACTGGAAAGAAACTAGATTCACCATAGTGGTGCAAAGGCCAGACTTGCCTATTTGACTGGCTGGAAGTCTCTCTTAGACTATGCTCAGCAAGAATCAAATGTTTCCTGGAGGTAAGACTGAGATAGTTTTGGCTAAAGCTGTTTTTCTGGTTACATGTCAGCTCCTGGGAGTAATTTACATGAAACTTGTAAGAAGTGCATTTTCAAGCCCTGAAAACACAATATTTGCCAGATTTAAGGTAAGGACTTTGGTCAACCAGACATCTGCCTGCTAAGGCTTTACCGTGCATCACCTTCTAAGAACCAATAAGCCAATTCCAAGGTTAACGATTCAGAAGAAGCTGGGTCTACAAAGGCATGCAGCAACCTATGCTAGGAGGACTGGGAACGGGATGTCAGGACCCATGGGGTGGAGAGGTAAGATCGAAGGCAGCATTGGCTAACCAAAGAGTCAGTGTTCTGGAGTCAGCAGACCGAGGGTGAATGAGTTTCTTCATCTTTAAAATGGAGTTAATGAGAGTACCAATCAGAAAAAGTGATTGTGATAGCTGAACGAGTTCATGAATGCAGCTCAATCTGCATATTGGCTGGCATACAGTATATTCTTGACAAATATTAACTGTCTTCATCAGCACCATCTTTATCCTTATGATCATCACCATCATCTTGGCCTTTCTACTTATTATGTATGTGACCTGGAACAAATTTCTTAACATCTCTAAGTTTCATATTCTTCATCTTTACATTGAAGCTAAAAAATATTTATCTTCAAGGATATAGTGAGGGTGAAACTGGACGATACACGTAAAGCATCTAACGCAATGCTTGGCGCATAGTAGGTGTCGATAGCGTGGGTATCATTCCCTAACTGGCTGTAAGACTTTTTAATATTATTCTTATTTTAAATATTATTTTTATTTATTTATTTACGTGGCTGCACTGGGTCTTAATTTCTGCACTCTGGATTTTCGATCTACATTGCAGCATGTGGGATCTTTGGTTGCAACATTGGAACACTTAGTTGTAGCACGTGGGATCTAGTTCTCTGAGCAGGGATTGAATCAGGGTCCCCTGCATTGGGAGCTCAGAGTCTTAGCCACTGGACCAACAAGGAAGTCTCAAAACACTTCCTTTTTTTCTTGCCATGCCTCTCGCAGCTTGTGGGAACTTAGTTTCCTGACCACGGTTGGAACCTGGAACCTGAGCAATGAAAGTACTGAGTCCTAACCACCAGACCACCAGGGAACTCCCAAAGTATTTCCTTTTTTGATTGGTAGTGAAGAACAGGGATTCTGACACAGATGTGTATGACCACAAAGGAAGACACCCAATTCTGCCCAGTGGGAAAATTCTACTGGAAGAAACATTCTTGTTTTCAGTGGGAGTCTTTCTTTATATTATCTCTATGGCACAGTGTGACGTCTCTCTAAGGCTTCAGACATCCTTGAGATTGGAGATTTTGTTTTTGAAGAAATCAATGAAGATGGAAGATCTGAGGACTCATGGATATAGGGTTGCTAGGTTTAGCAGATTTTGTTCTTTTTAAGTATCCTTGGACTTCCCTGGCAGTCCAGTGGTCAAGACTTCACCTTCCAATGTAGGGAGTGTGAGTTCAATCCCTTTTCAGGGAGCTAAGAACTCACATGCCTTGCAGACAAAAAGTCAAAACACAAAACAGAGGTAATATTGTAGCAAACGCAATAAAGACTTTAAAAATGTTTTTCAAATGTGTTTTCTATTTTATCTGGCAGTCCTACATGGATGTCAATTTATCTTCTTGTAAAATCCAACCTGGGGTTGACATACATTTTGTGACTTTCTGTGATGTCACAAAATTCATATTCCAAATCTTTTCAGAGAGACAAAGATTCTATAGAACTTGCATTTGATTTCTCAGATGCAAGGGGGCTCATTTACCATGAATCATGTTAGGCATGGTTGGTAAAGACCTTGATGCTAGGAAAGATTGCAGGCAAAAGGAGAAGAGGGCGGCAGAGGATAAGATGGTTAGGTAGTGTCACCAACTCAATGGACATGAGTTTGAGAAAATTCCGGGAGATAGTGAAGGACAAGGAGGCCTGGCATGATGCAGTCCATTGGGTTGCAAAGAGCTGGACATGATTTAGCAACTGAACAACAAAGTGTTGGGCATACATAGAAGCAAAATGGACCCTGGAGGTTATACTCCAGTATAAAGGTCCTGAGATAATTTACTCAAGATTTCTCTTCATTATTATTTCTTGTTATTATCAATAGAGGGCTGCATATCCTCACTTCCCCTCCTGGACCCTACAATGTGCTTTCTCTTGCTCAAGGGAAACACTGCAGGCTCTCCACAGTGTAAGGAATGGAGTGAACTGTGACTTTCTAATGATGACATTATGAGAACCCATTGCAAACCCAGCCTTCTGGGCTCCATTTTGGCCAACCCATAATATTCAGGGGTTATACCACTTCTCTTTCCAAACTCCCAATGCCATGTCCCAGTAACTTGACTCTTGAAAATATAGATGGTACCTATAGCACCTATAGTTGGTATAGCAACTACCAAATTAATGATATTCAGCTCAAAATCAGGACAGTATACTGACTTCCAAGTGTTTTTGGTGGAGATAACAGGAATAGACTTCAGAGAAGGGTAAATATTATGGACTTTCCATCTCACCAATTGCTGTACCCTAAAACATTGTCTTCTGCAGAGTAGGTCTTGATGTAATGCCTTAGTGTTTATGAATACCTCTTTAGAATTTTTGTGTCCAGTCCTTATACCATTCCTGGCTGGGATCACATGACTGGCCTTCAGAGTAGAATCTTTCAGAGCCTAGTAGCTAAAATGACAGTTTGCTAATCCTCATTTTCGGAATAGCACGTGGGAACCCCAGAATTCTCTGCCCAAACATCCCTAAGCTAGCTTCTAGGCTCAGAGCAGGCCTTTTCCAGGTCAGTCAGTCCTTCCAATGGTGACCCCAAGCCCAGTATGTACACCACAGGCTTAAGGAATTTTAACAAAGATTAAGTGTGGAGGGCAGTGAAGGAAACTGGGTACATGGGTTGAGGAGTCCATATGAATATGCAAGGGATCCCTGCTGGTGTGAGGAGGGCCGGAGCTGAGAGTGGGAAGAGAGAGGGAAGCAGAATGAGGATGAAGCAAGGCCCTGCTCCCCCCTGTGCTGCCGTGTTCTGGCAACAAACTCTGAGGAGTCCAAGCATTCTAAATTCAAATCTGGACTTCCAGGTTGTCCTGAGGTATTTTTGTCAAGGTAGGAGGACAGAACATGTTTTATTTGTTAGCTTGCTTTATCATATTTAGACATATGTTTTGTGAGCCACCATTTGTGCTCCTGTCTTGGGACCTACCACACCCCTACCCCCTTCTAGAAAAGTCTTCACAGCCCACACAGCTCAGTGGCCCAGCTGAGCCCACATGCTGAATGGCCTTGCACCTGCCTTACTTTTCAGACTGCCCTATTTTAGCTCCTAAGGGTGGTTAGATCATACAGGCCTTTGAGCTAAGGATTCATCCTTAGGGCCACATGTTTGTGTGTTTTTTCAGTTCTATCAGTTTATTACTACCAACCCATCTCCCTCTACCCTCATTCCCGTGTGCTCAGTCATGTAACCCCACGGACTGCAGCCTGCCAGGCTCCTCTGTCCAGGGACTTTTCTAGGCAAGAGTACCAGAGTGGGTTGCCATTTCCTTCTCTTGGCCACATGTTTTGTGCAAACCCTGTATTAATTTCCATGTCTGTGTCACTCAGGACATTAAGAGTATAAGGTTTATCTGGCTTCCAGGGACCATTATATTAATTCAATTGAACTAGGAGCCTTGGAAGGGGCTTCCCAGGTGGTGCAGTGGTAAAGAATGTGCCTGCCAATGCAGGAAACAAAAGAGATGCCGGTTCAATCCCTAAGTCGGAAGGATCCCTTGGAATAGGAAATGGCAGCCCACTCTGGGCCAGAGGAGCCTGGCGGGCTGCAGTCTGTGGGACTGCAAAGAGCTGGACACGACTGAGCGCGCACCACCCAGGAGCCTTAGAGGCATACCTGAAAAGGATGAGGCAGTTCATATTTGGCTGACAACCTGACTTTCTTTTTACTGGGCAGTGTGTGCTGGCTGAAGAAGAGAGCAATGTCTGGCACAACAGGCCCCAAGAGGCAATTTGAGGGGGAAAGGGATGAAGCCACTGCTAAGAGAAAGACTTCTGTTTTTTAGCCATGAGGGATCTTGGTTCCCAGACCAGGGATCAAACCTGAGCCCCACGAAGTGGAAGCACAGAATCTTAACCATCCTCCTTAACAAAGAGATTCTGAAGCAAAATTAGAAGTACACACAGGTATTTTTAGGGAAATGTTCTATATGTTCTGAGGAACTTGCTGAAGTTTTCTAAGAAAAGTCACTGAACTCTCCCCACTATTCAAGACAGCTTATGGATTTGGATTTGTTGTTTTGGAGAAGGGTGACTGAAGGATGGGACCTGGTGCTGAGTATAGTGCGAAGATGATCTTGGAGTGGCAACAGAAGCTGCAAAGGGCCCATTTGGGTTAACTAAGTGAAAGGGATGTTGACCATTCGCTTCTCTTTCCCCAGAGCTGATTGTGCGAAGGCTTCAAAGGACCTATGTGATGACCACATAGCTGAGGCTGAACCCAGGGGCAGTGGCCACAGGCTTACTCCGGGCTTCCTGGAAGATGAACTAAGAGCGGGATGAGAGTGTGCTTGGCCCTGGTCCACCACACTCTCTGCTTTTAAATATGTGCTTTGGTTGTTTTCTGTTTTCCCTATAAAAGTAGTTTAAGGTCATGAAAAAATTGGGAAATATAGAAAAAGTTAATGGAAAATAAAAATCATCCATGGTCCTGCCATCTGAATCCCATCAATGTAAACATTTATTATACTTCCTTCAAGGCTTATTTTTTGTTCTTTGTAAAGATGGTGTGTGTGTGTGTGTTTGTGTGTGTGTGTGAGAGAGAGAGAGAGAGAGAGAGAGGAAGAGAGACTGATTTTAACATAATTGGATTCAGTTCCCTAAAGCAATGGTTTCAAGGCAACTGGATTAACGCAATTAATGTTAAGTACTAAAATGAGTCATTTTAGGATTACTGAGCAACTTCATGAGGTTTGGTGAAAACAAAGTTGATTTTCCTTTATCTTGTCATCAGGAATCACCTATTCTAATTTTCAGCTGCTTTTTCATGGTCCAAGTTCAGTAAAACATGAACATGGATACACATCAAGAGATATAAAGGTGAGAAATACAACTAAGGCATGCATGAGCTATCATGACTTTAATACTTAGTAAATTATTACACAAACCCAGGTCCCTTAGTCACAAAAGACCTATTTATGATTAAGGTTAAAGAGGCTAAAAATCAGGTTTAATCATTTGAATTTTCTGCTAAGCCACAAAACGGATCAGGATTAGATTTTTGTGACATAAGTAGCTTCATATTTTCTTGGTGACTCTTCTCCAAGATGAGCAGTAGATGAGATCTGACAAACGTGAGAATGGAATATCAGTAGTATATAAGAAGTTGCATTTTATATCAAGCACAAACTGGGAAATCAAGTTCATTTTGCCATAGTTTCTAAGAGACAAAAATGGACTCTCAGCTCATTATTTTCTCAGAGAGTTTGAGAAAATGTCCTGGGGAGAAACACCGCCAGTCAACTCTATTAGCTTTCATACCCCAGGCTTTTGCTTGTGTGTGTGTGTCATTGTGTACGTGTGTGTGTGGGTACGCGTGTGTGTTCTCAATCATGTCCAACTCTTTGTGATCCGATGGACTGTAGCCTTCCAGGCTCCTCTGTCCAAGGGATTTTCCAGGCAAGAGTACTGGACTGGGTTGTCATTTCTTTCTCCAGGAGATCTTCCTGGCCCAGGGATCAAACCCGAGTCTCTTGCATCTCCTGCATTGGCAGGCAGATTCTTTACCACTGTGCCCCATCCTAAAACCCAGAGGATCTGTGCTAATGCACCATCTTTCTAAATCAACATTTAAGGCTCAGTTCAGTTCAGTTCAGTCGTGTCTGACTCTTTGTGACCCCATGAATCGGAGCGCGCCAGGCCTCCCNATTTCTTTCTCCAGGAGATCTTCCTGGCCCAGGGATCAAACCCGAGTCTCTTGCATCTCCTGCATTGGCAGGCAGATTCTTTACCACTGTGCCCCATCCTAAAACCCAGAGGATCTGTGCTAATGCACCATCTTTCTAAATCAACATTTAAGGCTCAGTTCAGTTCAGTTCAGTCGTGTCTGACTCTTTGTGACCCCATGAATCGGAGCACGCCAGGCCTCCCTGTCCATCACCATCTCTCGGAGTTCACTCAGACTCACATCCATCGAGTCGGTGATGCCATCCAGCCATCTCATCCTCGGTCGTCCCCTTCTCCTCCTGCCCCCAATCCCTCCCAGCTTCAGAGTCTTTTCCAATGAGTCAACTCTTCCCATGAGGTGGCCAAAAGTACTGGAGTTTCAGCTTTAGCATCATTCCTTCCAAAGAAATCCCAGGGCTGATCTCCTTCAGAATGGACTGGTTGGATCTCCCTGCATCCAAGGGACTCTCAAGAGTCTTCTCCAACGGCACAGTTCAAAAGCATCAATTCTTCGGCACTCAGCCTTCTTCACAGTCCAACTCTCACATCCATACATGACCACTGGAAAAACCATAGCCTTGACTAGACCGACCTTTGTTGGCAAAGTAATATCTCTGCTTTTGAATACGCTATCTAGGTTGGTCATAACTTTTCTTCCAAGGAGTATGCGTCTTTTAATTTCATGGCTGCAGTCACCATCTGCAGTGATTTTGGAGCCCCCAAAAATAAAGTCTGACTGTTTCCACTGTTTCCCCATCTATTTGCCATGAAGTGATGGGACTGGATGCCACGATCTTCGTTTTCTGAATGTTGAGCTCAAATGCCAACACTCCAAGAAGCCCTTCTATATTTTCAAAATCTTTGTTTCTATGACCCCTATGTAACCTTTGTATTATTCTGCCATATGGAACAATGTATTTTGCTTGATGATATTTTAAAACATTTCTGAGTAATATGTTTACAGAGGTTCAAAAAACAAACCACATAGGCAATCACTAAAAAGTCTACAAATAATAACTTCGGAGAGGGTGAGGAGACAAGGGAACCCTCTTATGCTGTTGCTGGAGAATGTAAATTGGTGCAGCCATTATGAAAACCAGTATGAAAGTTCCTCAAAAAAACTAAAAATAGAGTTGTCGTATGATCCAACAGGTCCACTCCTGGCCATATACCCAGACAAAACTATAGTTTGACAAGATATATGCACCCCAATGTTTATAGCAGCACTATTTACAATAGCCAAAACATGGAAACATTGAGAGTTTGGGTTTAGCAGATGCAAACTAGTATATATAGGACAGATAAACAGCAAGGTCCTACTGTATAGCATATGGAACTATATTCAGTATCCTGTGATAAACGATAATGAAAAAATATGAAAGAGATTATATATGTATAGCTGAGTCACTCTGCTGCATAGCAGAACTTAACACAGCATTGTAAATCTACTATGCTTCAATAAAATTAAATAAAAACAAAATGTACCCCTCCCCCAAACAAACAAGAAACAAAAACTCAAGTAATATGAAACATATCCAGCATACAGTCTTTTCCCTGCCCCCGTTCCCATATCTCACAAACACGTCTGTCAGTTTCTCGTGTCTAGTCCACACTTTCTTCATGTGAATCACATTTTCTTCATGCAAACATAAACACAAACCTATTATTTCCCCACCCCTGTTTTCTTACTCAAGAGGTAGCTTGATAGACATCCTATTCTTGATATATTAATACATTCTATGCTTAGATATACATAGATTCTTTAGCTATACATACTATTCTGTACTTTGCTCTAAGGCAATGGCACCCCACTCCAGTACTCTTGCCTGGAAAATCCCATGGATGGAGGAGCCTGGTAGGCTGCAGTGCATGGGGTTGTGAAGAGTTGGACATGACTGAGTGACTTCACTTTTGAATTTTCACTTTCATGCATTGGAGACGGAAATGGCAACCCACTCCAGTGTTCTTGCCTGGAGAATCCCAGGGATGGGGGAGCCTGATGGGCTGCCATCTATGGGGTCGCACAGAGTCGGATACGAATGAAGCGACTTAGCAGCAGCAGTATCAGTGCATCTTGGAAATTGTTTTGTATCAATTCAGAAAGAAATTCCTCTTTCGGTTTTAAAAGCCTTTAATTTCTTTTTATTTATTTATTTATATCTGTGCTGTGCTGTGCTTAGTCACTCAGTTGTGTCTGAATCTTTGTGACCCCATGGACTGTAGCCCAGCAGCCTTCTTGGTCCATGGGGATTCTCCAGGCAAGAATATTGGAGTGGGTTGCCATGCCCTCTTGTAGGGGATTTTGCCATGCCCTCCTGCAGAGATCTTCCCAACCCAGGGGTCAAACCCAAGTCTCCCGTGTCATGGGCAGATTCTTTACTGTCTGATCCACCAGGGAAGCCAAAAATACTGGAGTGGGTAGCCTATCCCTTCTCCAGGGAATCTTCCCAACCCAGGAATCGAATCAGGGTCTCCTGCATTGCGGGTGGATTCTTTACCAGCTAAGCTACCAGGGAAACCCTATTTTTGTTTGCACTGGGTCTTTGTTGTTGCAATGGCTTTCTCTAGTTATGATGCCCAGGCTTTTCATTGTGGTGGCTTCTCTTGTTGTGGAACATGGGCTCTAGAATACTTGGGTTCAGTAGTTGTGGTGAATAGGCTGAGTCACCTAGAGGCATGTGGGATCTTCCTGAACCAGGGATCAAGCCCATGTCTCCTGCATTACAAGGTGGATTCTTAACAAATGGGTCATCAGAGAAGTCCTTTAAAGGCTTTAAAATTTTAAAAATTCTATTATATATTATATGTTTCCTAATATATTTCACCACTTCCATGAATGATGGGCAATTTGGGTTGTTTCCAATCTTTTGCTATACCAATGATGCTTTGAAGACATATGTTAATTTGCATTGTGTATGTACATCTTTGGATAAATTCCCCAAAGCAGAATGGCTAGGTCAAAGATTGTACAGTTTTGTAATGTTGCTAGATAGTGCCAAATTGCTCTCCATAGGGTTTCTACCTATTTATACTCTCATCAAAAAAATAGAAGAAACCTGTTTTTCCACAGCCTTGCCAACAGAGAGACAAGGAAGGAGAGAAGGTTTAGAAAAGAATGGTTTGGTATCAAAAACAAGAAGACAATTAGATGAAGACTGCAAAGGCAAAGACAATGTCAGACCTGATCTCTTCCCTGAGGTTCAGCCAGTCTCTCCTAGAGATACTTGGCGATCTCTCCCAGAGATACCTGGCGATCTCTCCCAGAGATGGCTGTTAAGTCCAGCTAAGCATGTCTAACTTGGAATTCACTAAAACTGAAGCCTCCTCTTTTCTACCAATGGACTCACCATTTTCTCGTATTTAAAACTTTGTAGGCGGAGAAGGCAGTGGCACCTCACTCCAGTACTCTTGCCTGGAGAGTCCCATGGATGGAGGAGCCTGGTGGGCTGCAGTCCATGGGATCACGAAGAGTCAGACAGGACTGAGCGACTTCCCTTTCACTTTTCACTTTCATGCATTGGAGAAGGAAATGGCAGTCCACTCCAGTGTTCTTGCCTGGAGAATCCCAGGGATGGGGGAGCCTGGTGAGCTGCCATCTATGGGGTCGCACAGAGTCGGACACGACTGAAGTGACTTAGCAGCAGCAGCAGGAGGAAAGGGTATAGGTGACTAGACTTTCACTTTTTCCTTTACAAATTCTGAATTCATATGCTTTATTTTATAATGAAGCATGTATTTCTTTTGTAATTTAAAACCAGTGATAACGTACTGTGAACAAAATTGTGAGTCTAGTTATCTTTTAGTCTTTATTAATTTATTCAACCACTTTGTATTCTGTCAGCTGATTTTCACCCCCCTTTTCTTTTCCTGCCAGGTGCTTATGGTTTTAACTAGCTTTATAGGGCAACTGGCTTCTCAGGTAGCACTAGTGGTAAAGAAACTGCCTGCCAATGCAGGAGACATAAGAGACTCAGGTTTGATCCCTAGGTCAGGAAGATCCCCTGGAGAAGCACATGGCAACCCACTCCAGTATTCTTGCCTGGAGAATCCCATGGACAGAGGAGCCTTGGTGGGCTATAGTCCATGGTGTTGGAAGAGTCAGATAAGACTGAAGTGATTTAGCAAGCATGCATAAAGAAATTAATCAAGAAAAAAACATTATTTCTACTTTAAAAAAATTATTTCTAAGTATCCTCTTCCCTGGCATCACTTTCATACCCACTCCCAGTTTTTAAACTGAAAAGAAATTAAGAAAAAATCTCTTAATGACATGTTTAAATAACATTTATTAGAACTGGGATACTATTTTAGGGCAAATTTATAAAGTTAGAATTTATAATAGCTGCATGGTATTTTAATGTGCTACAGTACCCTGTGGACTGAAGCCTGCCAAGCTCTCTGTCCATGCAGATTCTCTAGGAGTGGGTTGCCATGCCCTCCTCCAGAGGATCTTCCCCAACCAAGGATTAGACTCATGTCTCTTATATCTCCTACTTTGGCAAGGGGGTTCTTTACCAGTAGCCCCACCTAGGAAGCTCATAATATATATCAATACTTTTCAATCCACTGAGGTCCTTTAGGTAACAAAGGTGCACACTTATATCCATTCTATACCATTTGAAGCAAAATTGTACTATCTTAGATTATAGAAACTTACAATTGTCACATTCTTGGTCAAATATATAATTCGTTATCAATGCCTTATTGAAACATCCTTAGATGGAAAGCTATCATCAGTTTTTATCATGTCTGGCTGTATTTTGGGATTTCCAAAGACTTAATATAGTAAAAGGGAAAGTTCATTTCCTAGTGCCTTTGATCTTTGTACATTCACTTTTGTACAGATAAGGATACCATACATTAATGTAGCTGACCCATGTTTCCTATATGGCACCAGGTGATAAGACAGGTAACAAAGGAACATGACAGATCTCACGTGAATGCTTCCTGCTAGCTCAGCTCACAGTTGGGTTCCCTCTGTACCAACATCTTTCTCAGCCTTGTAGCCTTTATTCAACTGTGTTCCTGCTAAGTTGCATTTAGCTTTGTTGCTTTACCAAAATGTGTAAAATATGAGGAAAATACAAATGCAAGCAGCAGTCAGCGCAAGTGCAGTTCTCATAAACTTAAAACAATCGAGATACAGAAGGAAATCAGGTGGTGGATCTTTAGCCTCAGTAATGAGGACTCATACTGAGAACTTCATAAGCCTTAGTCATTATTCTAATCACTTCACATGACTTAATTCATTGATTCTCACAATATGTGAGATACAAATGACAGAGGCATTATCATTCCCTCTGTGTTTTTTGGCCATATGACATGTAGGATCTTATTTTCCCAACCGGGAATGGAACCTGGGGCCCCCGCAGTGGAAGCGCAGAGTCTTAACCACTGGACCACCAGGGATGTCCCGCATTCCTTCTGTTTTTACAGATAGGAAAATCTATCCACTATCCATAGGGAAGTAAACAGCCTGACCCAAATTGGAAAGCTGCCTTCCAGACTTTTGATAGTCAGTTCCACTCAGCTGGGATGTGCTATGCTTGTGTCTGACTATTTGCGACCCCATGGACCATAGCCCACCATGGGGATTCTCCAGGCAAGATATACTGAAGTGGGTTGCCATGCTCTCCTCCAGGGGATCTTCCCAACACAGGGATTTAACCCAGGTCTCCCACATTGCAGCGGATTCTTTACCAGCTGAGCCACCAGGGAAGCCCAGGAATACTGGCGTGGGTAGCCTATTCCTTCTCCATGGGCTTGTCCAGAAATCAAACCAGGGTCTCCTGAATTGCAGGTGGATTTTTTACCAGCTAAGCTACCAGGGAAGCTGGGATGGAGAAGCTTAAATTTAAAGAACATTCACTAAATTTTGGAATTACAGCTATAAGAGACAAGACAATTAGAGACAAGACACAATTAGGAATTTTAGACTATATTTTAGCTCTCTGGAAATGGAACTCTCTCCTTGAAAAATACAAATCTGTTTTTGAATTTGATACATTTAACATGGGTGTGTATCTTCTGGAGCATGTTGTATACCGAAGTAGGAAGCCCTTGTGGTGGTGTGTATGTTTTTGATGCAAGTAGAAAGATGTGAATCCCGTGGGGACAGAGTATTTGTCTAACAGTTCTCCAGCGCCTACAATGCTCAGCAAATGTTTGTTGTGGTGGTGAGTGAATGGGGTAGTGGTTTGGAAACCATGCCACCAACATGCGGAACACCAACATCAAGAAGCACGCTACTGGGACTTCCCTGGTGATCCAGCAGCTAGGACTCCTTGCTTCCACAGCAGGGGGCCAGGGTTCAATCCCTGGTCAGGGAACTAAACCTTGTACATCAGAACTCAAAGATCCTGTGTGTCCCAACTAAGACCTGGCCCAGTCAAATAAATAAGCAAATATTTAAATTTTAAAAAAGGACAAAAAGTATATTTTTTTAAAGAACCACTCTACTGAAGTAAATCCCCCTGTTGATAATGGGGGAAGCTATGCACGTGGTGGGGCAGGTGTATGGAAAATTTCTGTACTTTCCCCTCAATTTTGCTGTGACCCTAAAGCTGCTCTAAAAGGTAGCCTACTAAAAGCAATTTTTTAAAGACAGTCTATTTTTAAAAATTTAAATCCCCCCAAGTGTTTGTAACAATATCTTGAAAAATATGTCATCTTAAACACACACACATCTATGTGTATATACAAATAGTTATAAGCATACATAAACACAACTTCTAAGTGCATGATAATAAAAGCAAAACATATGTCACATCTTAAATATATAACTACATTTATTTATAGGTCTATGACAATAAATTCGAAATAATAGGTTGTTGTAAAACCTATGTTTTTTTTTTTTTTTTTTGCCGGTTTCCTGAAGCTTGTGGGATCTTAGTTCCCTGACCAAGGATTGAACTCAAGCCCATGGCAGTAAAAGAACTGAGTCCTAAACACTGGAATATCAGGGAATTCCCTCTATGTGCTTTTTTCTGTTGAAGAGGTGAGTGAAACTTCTCTCCTGGCTTCACTGAGACAACTGTGTATGAATTAAAAGGAACAGGCAGTTGTGAGTGGCAAACAGCTGCATGTTCCAGAGCTGGGGTAGCCTCTTCTTCTTAGAGACTATCTCCATTCACCATCTCTTCTTTTTTTACATATTTGTTTATTTATCTCTGCTGGGTCTCAGTTGCGGCATGCAAAATCTTTTTAGTTGCAGCACATGGGCTCTAATTCCCTAGCCAGGGATCGAACCCAGGCCCCCTGCATTGGGAACGCAGAGTCTTAATCACTGAACCACCATGGAAACCCTCAACATCTCTTTTTAACAGGGCACAGCTCCAGGACACCACCCTTGTGACAGCACTAGCTTGGAATGTGATTGTACAGATGCCTGGTCCAAGCAGAGCTTCCTTAGGCTTTCCAGTGACCTATGGACAGGGTGGCGTGGTTTGAAGGGCTGAACTGGTTGAGTTACATTCTTTCTCTCCCTCCCTTTCTTTCCCTGGAACTTGAATCCAGAGACCAAGAGGGAAGTTTCCAGTCAGTTGTGGGCAGTACAGCTGAAAGATGGTTTGGGGGCCTGAGCCAGGATCATGACAAACTAGAGACACTTTGCAAGCTGAAATTATGGAGCAACCATGAGCAAGTGGGAGGGGCTAGAAGAGACAGAGAAGGACGTCCATCCTTGCTGAGAAGCTGGGAAAGGACAGAGCGCATGTGCAGCCCCACCTGCCTTTGTGTTTTTTCCTGGACTCCGGGGCATATATACCTTTTCTAATTTGGCTGCACCACAGTGTATGTAGGACCCCAGTTCCCTGACACGGGATTGAACCTGCACCTCCTGCCTTGGAAGCCTAGCATCTTAGCCATTGGACGGCCAAGGACGTCTGGAACATATACACCTTTAATATATTTTTCTTACAAACAACCCATGTCCTTTTTTTTTTTTTTTTTTGCTCCTGTTACTAGAGGAGACTAGATTGAAATAGCAGATAGCAGGAGAAAAAAGTCACTGACATGGACGGTAGAAAATAAAAACTAAAAGACAGGAGAACTATACAAGTACAGCAGTCCGGGGACATAAAGTATAATGGCAAACAGTGGTTCCATTCAATAGTCCCCAAGGACCTCAGCTCAGTACAACCCTGTGTGATAATCGATATTTATAGTGATGACCTTGAGTCTTCAAGCACAGGCTGCTTCGCATTCAGCATATTTTCAGAAGGCAATAAAGCATGTATAAAAACTTTCCTTCAAGTTAAAAAAAAGTTTTGGTACTTAAAGAGGCAATGTTCATGCAGTTATGTGTCATTTTTTAGTTTGTTAAAGGCATATACTTATTTACATATGCCTTGCCTTCTCCAGCAAAGATTAAAGACGACGTAAAAGAAAATACAAATTTCAACAAGATAGCCTAAGTTGACAGTAAGGGAGAAGAAGAAAGAAAACCAGGCTGTGGTCACATTGTTGATCCCGGAGATTCAGTTATCAGCAAAGCTCCCTTCTGTGGATCACCTCACTCCTTGATAAATCATGGGACATCATAACTAGTATTACTCATCATTCAATCATTTTAAAATCTGGACCAAGGTCAGGACTTATCTTCTGAATGTAAAAATCAAATTGAAACTGGGAGAAAGAAAGAGAGGAAAATATTGGCTTGTATCAGAGAAAATATAATCATAAATTTATATAAATGTGCATTTAGTAAGCTGTCAATTTAAACGTATGTTTAAGTAATTACTGTTCCTTTATTTTGGTAAAATAATTGTTATAGTAAAAATTATATTAATCCGAAGTAGCATCATATTATATTATCCCACTGTTGAAATTCTCTGCTATATCCTTTTCACAAATCAATATTAATATATCAGAAGAACAAAGAATGTTCAAGTTAAACTCTCTATACAAAGGCAATTCATATTCCCATAAAAAGCAAGAATAGTTTTAGAAAACAAACTTATGGTTACCAAAGGGGAGGAGGAGGGAGGGATGAACTAGGAGTTTGGGATGAACATATACACACACTGCTGCTGCTGCTGCTGCTGCAGTCGTGGCCTNCAAGTTAAACTCTCTATACAAAGGCAATTCATATTCCCATAAAAAGCAAGAATAGTTTTAGAAAACAAACTTATGGTTACCAAAGGGGAGGAGGAGGGAGGGATGAACTAGGAGTTTGGGATGAACATATACACACACTGCTGCTGCTGCTGCTGCAGTCATGGCCGACTCTGTGCGACCCCATAGACGGCAGCCCACCAGGCTTCCCTGTCCCTGGGATTCTCCAGGCAAGAACAATGGAGTAGGTTGCCATTTCCTTCTCCAATGCAAGAAAGTGAAAACTGAAAGTGAAGTCGCTCAGTCATGTCTGACTCTTCGAGACCCCATGGACTGCAGCCTACCAGGCTCCTCTGTCCCTGGGATTTTCCAGGCAAGAGTACTAGAGTGGGGCGCCATTGCCTTCTCCATACACACACTACTATACATAAAATAAACAACAAAGACCTACTGTATAGCATAGGGAACTACATTAAACATCTTATAATGCCTATACTAGAAAAGAGTCTGAAAAAGAATAGATGATACATATGTATAACTGATTGACTTTGCTCTACACCTGAAATTAACACAACGTTGTAAACCAACCATATGCCAATTAAAAAAAATAATAACAAATAAATAAATAACGAGCAAGAATTTTTCCAGGATCCTGGTTTGGACAGGCTCCTAAGGTGGTGCTAGTGGTAAAGAACCCGCCTGCCAATGCTGGAGACGTAAGAGACACACGTTTGATCCCTGGGTCAGGCAGATCCCCTGCAGAAGTGCATGGCAACTCACTCCAGTATTCTTGCCTGGAGAATCCCATGGACAGAGGAGCCTGGTGGGCTACAGTCCATAAGCTTGCAAAGAGCTGGACTTGACTGAATTGACTTAGTACTAACATTTTAATGTGTGCTTCCATTCATACTGGACCTTCATAAGGGGAAATTCTTTCTGGTGTTCATTCCGGTTACAGAGTTGCTGCTTAGAAAGTAAAAGTTTCAGAATTAAACAAATATATATAGATTTGATGCATGGTAGCTGAGTGATGATATGTTGGGCAAGTTACTTCAAATTTTTACCTTAGCTTCTTAACTGCAAATGAAGTCAACAAGGTTGTATGGAAGATAAAATAAGATACTGTACAGTAAGTACTTAGCTCAGTATCTGATACTACCTGAACCTAATAAATGATGCCTGTTATGATAGAAACACTGATAACCCAGGAGATCTCACATTGATGTGACACAAGCCTCTCTTTCATTAGTGTCTTATTAAAGAATTCTGCCCTTATTTTCCCATTAACACATTTTTTCTGGGTTGTGAATGCATTCTGATGTTTTTATGAAACTCATTTCATTGCCCTTATTATCTTCTTACTAATTATTTTCTAAAATACATGAGCAGTGATTTTTCTTTCACTAATGGATTTGTCTGGGGATCTGCACTTTGTATTCATCTCGATTTTTTCCTTTTGTTCCTTTACATTTCACCTCATAAAATGCAGATAATCATGCCAACTTCTGTATAAAGTCTTATCTGACTAGCTCCATCATGTGTCTAGAATGAGTTTTACAATTTTGAAAGTTTTCACTTCATTGCTACTATGATCTCAAATAAGAATATATATCTGGTAAGATATTACTGAGTCCTCTAAAAGAAAGGGCATAAATGAAGGAAATTGGAAAACCTTTCATTTTAAAAAGTGAGGATTTAGGGGGAGGTGAAATTTGGCCAAAAATCTATGGTGACCATGAAAAGTCTGACATTTCATTTCATACTTAGCATCAATCTATTTTATAGTTAAGGGAATTGAAGCTCAGAGAAATTCAGATCTTACAGACAGTTGAGTGGAAAAGCCAGACTACAAATTCAACCTAGTTTGGTTTATCATTCAAATTAGGCCTTTTGGGAATGCAAGAGGGGTACACTTCATCATTTCATTGAGATAAAGGCATTAACCAGGGCTCCCCCAGGTAGAGGACTTCCCAGGTGGCTCAGTGGTAAAGAATTTGCCTGCCAGTGCAGGAGACATGAGTTTGATCCCTGGGTCAAGAAGATCTCGTGGAGAAGGAAATAGCAAGTCACTCCAGTATTCTTAGGAGAAGGCAATGGCAACCTACTCCAGTACTCTCGCCTGGAAAATGCCATGGATGGAGGAGCCTGGTAGGCTGCAGTCCATGGGGTCCCAAACAGTTGGACACGACTGACCAACTTCACTTTCACTTTTTCACTTTCATGCACTGGAGAAGGAAATGGCAACACACTCCAATGTTCTTGCCTGGAGAATCCCAGGGATGGGGGAGCCTGGTGGGCAGCCATCTATGGGGTCACACAGAGTTGGACACGACTGAAGCAATTTAGCAGCAGCCAGTATTCTTGCCTGGGAAGCCCATGGACAGAAGAGCCTGGTGGGCTATAGTCCTTGGGGTTACAAAGAGTCAGACACAACTCAGAGACTAAACAACTCCCAGATAAACCAGGATGTCACCCCAGCCAAAACTGACAAAGAATCTTCCTAAGATGAGGATGGAGCAGCAAAGGGCTTAAAGGGATTCTTCATGGAATTATAGGCTCTTCCACATCATCACAAGCTGTATTCTATGCTCAAACTGTGAATTAGTGGATTCTGCTTTGCTAATCCAGGTGAACTTTTGTGCTTTTAGTACCAGACTCAGTTCTAATCCCTATATCTCAAGAAAAACACAATGATAGAGACAAAAATCCAGAGAGGGATAACTAATTTGGTCAGGAGCTGTGGGTGCTAATGGTTGGGAGTCATGGCATCTTTGAGGATTTGATGAAAGCTATTAATATTAACTCTTCTTGAAGAAAAAGGCACATATAGTCAGCCCCTCGAAGGACTTGGCATGCATTCAGAAGGCCAAGGACTGTCTGATCTCACTCAGGGATCCAGGTCTGAATCCAGAACCTAGAATGCATGATGTAGGTGAAGGGAAAAGGGAACCAAAATTTGTTGACCATTTTTGTGCACATTTCATTCCAGACTTACATCAATTTATTTTATAGTTAAGGGAATTGAAGCTCAGAGAAATTAAGATCTTACAGACAACTGAGTGGAAAAGCCAGAGTACAGATTCAAGGTTATGTGCATGAAATGTCATAGTCTAAGTACTGCCTAGACATAAGCATTAATCTATATATTTATATTTCATTTTGCAAAGAATTATATTACATGATCATGAAAAATGAACACAAGCAGATATCTTCATCAAAGTTGTACCTACTAGAGCTGGGGCTTCTTCTGGAAACTGGAAAGAGACTATTAGGGCAAATAAAAGTAAGCACTTAAAAAAAAACCTCAGGGAATTTTCTAGCAGTCCAGTGGTTAAGACTTCACCTTTCAACGCAGGGGGTGTGGGTTCGATCCCTGGTAAGAGAGCTAAGATGCTACATGCTGCTGCTGCTGCTGCTAAGTTGCTTCAGTTGTGTCCTACTCTGTGCGACCCCATAGACAGCAGCCCACTAGGCTCCTCTGTCCCTGGGATTCTCCAGGC
>SJYA01001472.1:261080-462308 GCA_006410615.1 Neotragus moschatus | reverse complement strand
TCCTCCAGCCTCCAACCTCCCGCCTCGACTACCCCGCCCCCTATAACCTTAGCCACAGCCCTTGGGGTTTGGCGTGGTGTGTACTTTTCTTTCCAAAGCACAAAAGCAAGGGCTCTATTTTGAAGAGATTGGCAGTCCATCAGCGGAGGGGAGGGGGGAAGTTCTACCCCAAGGCCTCATAGTTTCCACACTTGCTTCTTTTCGAATAACCCGACTTAGGACTCCGCTGGTCCTCTTCTGGTTGTTTTTTTAAGTGACTGTGAAAGTGGCGCTAAGTAAAAATGATAACCCGTGCAGCACTAATTTAAAACTCTCTATCCTGCAGGAGCTGGGGGAAATTAGCAAAGGCGTATAGAAACTTACAACTAAAAGGAGCACTCGATCCAGTGCTGTGTTTATTCAAAAGAATGATTAAAAACACACAAAAAATCTTTAAAGGGGCACCCTTGACCAAAGCTTTTTTTGTTTGTTTTCACTTAGTCCAAAGTTATGTCACCCTTGCTTCTGCCTAAGAGGGTACTTTATCTGTAAATAAAATTTCCCTTTCAGTTTTAAGGTTTAAGAAATCCGCCCACCCCACATTATTTTTGGGACCTTTATAGAGAACCATTTACTTAAACTGTGTGTTAGGGTGGAGATACCTAAATTGGGCCCAAGTAGGCTAATTGGCTACTTAAATTTAAGGAGAATGAGTCTTAGTACTTTTGAATTGCCATAATTATTTTCCATGGTTAAATATATTTCCAAAAAAAAAAGAAAGAAAAATCAATGTGTTTATGTCAAGAGCTTAAAGAATCTTACTGAATTTAAATAGTTGAGTGGTACCTTGAGAAAATTAACTTTACCTTAGTTGACTCATTTTTCCTGCTGTAGAAGCTAAAAAGTACTGTGTGTGTGTGTGTGCTTAGTCACTCAACCATGTCCCACTCTTTGTGACCCCACAGACCGTAGCCCACACGCCAGGCTCCTATGTCTGTGGAATTCTCCAGGCAGGAATACTGGAGTGAGCAACCAACCATTCTCTTCTTGAGGGGATGTTCCGGACCCAGGGACCGAACCCAGGTTTTCTGCATTGCAGGTGGATTCTTTACTGTCCAAGTCACCTACTGTAGGAGGCCTTCTCTAGGGACCTTGGAAACTCGTCGCTCAGTTCAGTCCATTGCTGTTGAAGTAGGTGAATGATGGAGTGGATGCAGAAGAAACATGCTCTAAGGAAGGGTTGTTTACAGAGTGTGTAGGGTGTCAGTCGAAAAGGATGGGGTGTGACTTACCTATTGGTACGTTCCCTGCCAGCAGCACAGATGGCAGTACTGTAGGGTGCCAGGAGACTATCAGTGCATCAGATACGGGTGCTGAGGCCACGATACCCTGACGGAAAAGTTGAAACAGCTGGCTGTCCTGAAATAGGAGCTGTGCCATCATTCACTCCCTCTACTGGATCTAGAATAATTTGGCAAAAACGAAATGAAACATTTCTTCACTGGCTTGCAAAATTAAGTCTGTGTGCACTAGATTTGTGACGTTGCCCTAGAACAGAGCATAGGCAGCTTCAATAGTGAGAAACTTTAGTTATTATGTTTACTATTTATATAAGACCCTCTTCCAGCTAAATGAGGCATTGATTTGTGTTTCACATCTGTCTGCCCAGCTGCATCCCTTAGCTGCTTAGAACAGGAAGAGAAGACATTGCCTCCAGTGGGTGTGGCTCAGTGTTAGGGAAAGTATAATTGACCAGGAGCTTGGCACCTGTACTGTGGATTTTCTCCCTCTCTCTCAGATATCTTAGGAAATCTGGTAGCACATTAGGAAGGCTCTCCACCTGTACCCAAGGCCCTCCCAAGGCTCACTCAGTTGTGATTCATAGGGAGAGGGCCATTCTCTGACTCATGAACAAAGTATACAGCTTATAGTTTACGTCATATCTTCCTCCTGAAACCTCACTTTGGGACACTTTTCTCCATCTTTGGAGAACCAAGAACAGTACCAGGCAATAGCAAATTTGTTTCTTTTTTCCTTAGGTGACTTGAATGGGGAAAAAGACGAAAAACACCAAAAAAATCTCTGCATGTCTCTCTAATTTTGTACACATTGGTTAAGAGGGCACAACATTCTCCTTTGACTTTAATCAAAATACCCATCTAAGATTTCCTTTGTAGAATCTGGCTTTATCATCAGCCACAAAGGAAGTTCTGCTTTTGTGGCCATGACAAGTTTGGACTGTCTGATGAACTAGACCCATGTGTGTGCCTCTGCTGTTTACTTCAGAGCTAGAAGCTATGATTCACAAGGCTTTTGTGACTTAGATACACTGACATATTTAAGTACATCTGAATACATTCAGGATACAGTCCCTTCTCTTTGCTTGCGTATTACTTGCGAATACATTGTAGACATTATACATAAAAATACATAGAAATAGCCTTACGAAACTTGAAATCTGACGAAGCTGACTACAAGTGAGGTAAATTACTTTGAGTGAAGGCATGGCATGTTTGACATTTAGAAAGCCTGGAATCCATTCTAAACATATTTTCTGGGAAGGTAACCTAGTCCATTCCCACTGATTAGTTTATCAGATTTCTTCTAGCCTCCCAGCCAAAGCAATACAACACACACACACACAAAAAAAAAAAAACAGAAAGGAATGGAATGAAGCCCAGAAAAAAAATTTTTTTTGGCTGCACCATGCATCATGTAGGATCTTAGTTCCCTGGCCAGGGATTGAACCAGCATCCCAGGCAGTGGAAGTGTGGAGTCTTAACCACTGGATCACTAGGAAAGTCCCCAGAAAAGTTTTGATGGAGGTAGAGGGTTAGGGCAAGAGTGGATGCAGGACATTGTCTACAGGCTTCTGTGGGTGGGCCTGCCTAGTAGGAAATATTTGGCTGCCCAGTGGGGCTGTGGATGGAGGGGATGGAGAAGTGGAGGAAGCAGGCTGTTGCAGAAGCTGAAAGCCACTTCCTCCTCGGTTTTGCTGGGAATTTCAGCTTTGTCAGTGGACGCAAACTCAAATGTCTGCAGGGGCCAGGATACGGTTTTTGATGGGGTGAGACTGGCCTCTGGAGAGTAAATATAGAACGTATGCCCATTGGAAGAGGTATCATTACTTGATCCTAGGCTGTGGTTACATAGACCACATCGCCAAATTGTCTGCTTTTTCAAGAGAAGCTGAAAATCCAGATTTTTATGCCAGACCTGCCAGTTTTTAAAAGTGTGCTGATGGTCCCTGAGAGGCCAAACAGGTCAGCTGTTTGTAGCCATTCTGTTGTAAATCTCAAAGCGGTGTTCTTACAAACCGCTATGCTTCCTTTCATTCACTTACCAGTGGGAATGTCTAAACTTCACCCACATTCCCAATAAAGGCATTAGATTTTTACTGACACATCCGCACCTTCCCACTCCATTTCCCTTAAGAGAAGGAGTTTCCTGGTATTTTCAGCCTGTGGACTCTAAGCTATCAGGCAGGGGCAATCTGCATTCAGCTGCTACCATTTGGAGCTAGCTAAAAAGACCTGTGTAGAGCTAGGAGTGGTGAGGCTGTAAGTTGTCTTAACACTTCAAATCCCTTCTCTGGTGGAAAGGCACTGCCATCTCCATACTGTGTGATGGACCTCTTTTATCACTTCTTTCCCTGTTGCAGCTCGTGAACTCAAGGTCTATTTCAGGATTCTCCTTGAGTGTGTGTGTGCCTGCTCAGTCCTGTTTGACTCTGCGACCTTATGGACTGTAGCCTGCCAGGCTCCTCTGTCCATGGGATTCTCCAGGCAAGAATACTGGAGTGAGTTGCNTCTTTCCCTGTTGCAGCTCGTGAACTCAAGGTCTATTTCAGGATTCTCCTTGAGTGTGTGTGTGCCTGCTCAGTCCTGTTTGACTCTGCGACCTTATGGACTGTAGCCTGCCAGGCTCCTCTGTCCATGGGATTCTCCAGGCAAGAATACTGGAGTGAGTTGCCACTTCCTCCTTCAGGGAATCTTCCTGACCCAGGGATGGAACCCGCATCTCCTGCTTTAGCAGGTGGACTGTTTACCACTGAGCCACCTGGGAAGCCCGGGTTTTTGCTTGAGGCTAGATAATGAGCATTTTCCTAAATATAACTTGGAATACAACCTTTTGGCCTTGACTTAATTTTACAAGTTCATGTGAGATGAAATTAGAGTACCTCAAATTTCCTGATGAGGAGAGGACTGATTCTCATTACTTGGTAAGAACTTGAGAAAGCTCTTTTCATCAGCCTCAGAAAGCAGAAATATTTTGAAACCTCTATACAAATGCAGAGCTTCATTGTGAACTTCATTAGGGATCATATAGAAATTATAATTTTCCAAGTTTGACTCATCTACTATTTTTTTTAACAAAGATGCAGCAACTTGTGTTCTCATCAGTATGTAATTAAAATGAGTTTCTCCATGGTCAGGTTTTAATATTTTATTTTTTTTTAACATGCTGGGACTTAATATTTACAGAACAAATAGAGGGTTAAAGGTTAAATGCCAAAGGTATTAAAAATAAACAGCTTGGCCTTGTAAGCAGGTTCTGTAATAATGGTAAGCAAATTTTGTATTTTTAATTTCAACTTCAGAATTTGTTTTGGCAGAGATGAAAGGTTTTGGGGCATCTTAGTGAAGTGTTTTTGTACATATCATTGTAACGACCTTACTTCAGAGAAGTAGAACTATGAGCGGATTCTACTTATACAGATTGTCCCTAAAAATAGGGACATGGGCTTAGACACTATGCATCTGGGTAAAGTCAGTCTTCCTTTCTGAGTTGCCACCGTGGGAACATTGTTTAAGGCATTTCCAAATGGTCATTTAAGAAAAATTTTTTTACTTTCCTTAAGACCTAAAATATAGTGTCCAGCCTGATCGCCCATCTTGGTCCCTCTTAGCTGTTGCCAGAAATTGCATTCTGCCTCAAAGAGCAATAAACTGATGCTGCAGATATGCAGTATCAGGCACCATAGGCTCTGCGACGCTGAAAGGAGGTGCTTCTTCCTCCTCAGTACTGTGAGAACTGTTCTGAAGGAGGCCGCACTGTCTTGGGTGTTCTGAGTTCTGATGTGTTTGTTAAAAATTCATCCATGTGACTTTATAATCATACACTGCATTGTAGAAAGTAAAACACATTTTACATTGTAGGAAGCCCAGAAGAGAGTTGGTCTATCCTAAACCATTTCGCTTGGCTTCATAGAAAGATCTAGAGGGGTTAAACAGCTTCAAAAATCTCAGAGGTTTTGGTTGATCTGGTGCCAGAATCCAGGTTTTCAGATCCCAGCCTAATAAGACTTTCTCCACCAAACCACTGTGGTGGATTAGAGTCTAGCCATGACTAGGTAATTTTCTTTCTGGGACTCATCAAAAAAAGCTAGCTTGGAGATGGAAGATTGTTCTTTATTTTTGATTCATTACTGTGTCAACTTTAAGAGATGATTGAAAAATTAATTTAGAGGAATTCTCCATAATGTCAGTACCCTAAAGGTAATGATTTTCATGTCTTTGGGTTTCTTTCCTAACTATCCAAAGGCACATCATTTTTATATAGTTGTAATTGTGGGGCAAATACACAATTTGTGTTCTGTATCTTCCCGTTTATTTTATACTATAAATTCTTTTCCTTGGAAAGCATATTGGTCATTTTTGGTGGTGGCTTGAGAATCCCACATAGCCTGGTTACCCACCTTGCGTCCTGACTCCAGAGACCTGTCTTCCAGATGCACTGCTGACTCTTCCTCCCTGCCCTCATTAGAACCGCCCTGGTCAGTGCTGGGTGGCTCAGCCTCCTAACCTGCTTTAACCCTAACTTGCTGTATAGTTCTCTTTGGTTTTAAAATCTGAGGCCAGGATGGGCTGGCTCGGTGTACACGCCAAACTTCGTGCTCTTGACCCGAGGAGGGTGCCATTTGTGTCCCCTTGAGACGGTGATGCCGGCACTTAAATGTTCGACAGCAGTGGGTGCTCAGGCCTGTGACTCCCGCTTGGCAGCTGTGAGTTCCTCTTCAGGGAACCCAAGTGGTTGGAGACAAGGAGCTCTGAAACCCAAAGTAGAGAAGACCAGTATCTGCATAGGAGGTTAGCATACATGCTTGATAGGGAGGAATCCTTATCAAATACTTTGGTAACCCTAGGAAATCAAAGATGAGTTCAGCTCCGCCTCTGCTTCTGACATACTCATAGACCAGTGGATAACAGAGTGCTCTTTTTCTTTTTTAAAAATATTGTTTATTTGGCTGTGCTGGGTCTTATTTGGGGCAAGCAGGATCTGGTTCCCTGACCAAGGATTGAACCCTGGCCTGCTGCATTGGGACCTCCAGCCACTGGACTACCAGAGAAGTCACACAAAAGACTTTTCTATAGGTGATTTCATCTCATTCTTACACCGATGATGGTTTTTGTTGCCATTTGACAGTAAGAAAACCAAACTGTGGTGAGGGAAAGGGAATTGTTTAGGACCATTCCATTTACATGTAATGAGCCAGGTCTGCTAACTTCATGTTCTTTCAAAAGCACTTGAATATGTTGTCTCTGAATTTGAAATTTCTGGTCCAGATATCTGTATAACACTTCATTATTTTACATATTCCCGAGGAAAAACAAGGTTGATTTAAAATCCATTTTAAAGTCTGAGCTGCTTGATGTCCTTGTTTGTGGATATTTGCATGTCACCATGTTTGAGGACTAGATGATACCACACTGGGATCCAGCATAGCAGTAAAAGAAAGTCATACTGGAAAGCTGTCTGATCTCAATTAAAAAGGAGGAAATAAGGGAAATAAGCAACTATACTCCTAACTGAAAAAAAAATTTCATTAAAGAAAATAATGGAAACAAAATAACCGCAAGAAATTTAGCCCTGGAATCCTTACGTACATGACAAACAAAAAAATAGGACAGCATATTTATTATTAGTTTTAGTAATTTAATTGGTGTGACCAGTATTTGATGTTGACAGTGATTTAGCACAATATTACTTGGTAATAGAATGATTTGGACAGTATTGTCTGAATGTAAAATTTTCAACAACAGAAAAATTAGGGTTGTTTTTAGTGTCTCAGTTAGATATGGACCTTTGCTACACGAAATTTTGGATTTGAATGAAGAAGTATCTATTAAGCTACTTTGAGTATGATAAAGATAGCACCTCCAAGACTTGGGAGTGCTCTGATGTAGAAATATGTCTGCCAAATTATGGCAGTTCTCTTTTCTCCCATCAGATTGTCAGAGATTCTTAACACTTGGGGTGTCCTGAGGCCCTCTGAAACTAGGTTGGAAACTATTGACATGTTTCCTGACAGTGTTTATACTAACAAGAGCAACAACAACAAAAAACTCAACCAAATAGAAAGACAGGAGCAATCTAAACGTAGAGAAACGCACACATGCTGTGACTTATTTATAATAAGAAATCAATGTGGATAGATATCACAAAGGTAGTAAGTAGTGAAGAAGCAAATTGTAGAAAGATACGTATAAAGTCATTTAAGAAAAATTTCAGAACACAAAACAAGGCTATCTATATCTGGGGATATATATTCATATATATATTTATGTGTATATTCTTTTAAAAATATAACTTGGACTAGAAAGATCAAATTCAAGCTGCTGCAGAGGGGAAGGAGGAAAGAAGAGAACTGAGGTGAGTAGACTAACATTGTTAGAAATGTTTTATTTACTTTATTAAAATATAAAGCAAAGATAGAAAATAGTATTAATTCTGGACTATATGTGCATAAATACTTTTTTATTCCTCATAGTGTTAAACATCTTTTTACAATTAAGAAGAAAAAAACCTACGTAAACAGAATTCTTCATTTAATTTTAGGAGGTTCATACACCTCCAAAGCCCATATAGTATCATTCCCAGAGTCTTAGCAAACTTTGTCTTGAGGTAAGTATTAGGGAGTAGGGAATTTGGGGTCTACGTCAGGTGGTTTTAGTGACAGCTGACTTACAGTCAAATCAATAGTAAGTCCCACTGAGTTATGTAAAGTTCACTAGGAATTTTGTCCCAGGATGTTCAGCTTTTCTTAAGCATCTCTTTTTCACCTTTTCAACTTAGTGTGTCTGCTAAGTTTTAATATAATTAACCTCCTTAAACTCAGTGGTTGAAGTAGTAAAGGTTTATTATTTTTCATGATTTTGTGCATTGACTGGGGAGTTCTGGGCTAGATCGGCTCATCAGCTCCCTGTGGTCAGTTTGTGGCTTGACGGGGGATGGAGCAGCTGGGAGGGCCTCACTCAAATGTCAGGTAATTGGCCCGGATTCGGCTGGGGCAGTGGAGATGTCTTGGCCACCTGTCTCTTTCACAATGGGCTAGTCCTGGCTTGTTGACATACCAGTGGTCATAAGGTTTCCAAGAAGCAGCAAGAGAGAAAGTGAGTCACAGTGCACAGGCATTTTTTAACCTCTGCCTGTATCATGGTTGATACTGTCTCACTGGCCAAAGCAAGTCACATGGCTGCCCTCAGGGTTAGTGTGGCTGAGGACTGCCCCAGGGCTCAGATACTGTTCCCACCTTGCATTTTTCTTTGAACTTGTCTCAGGTGAATACATTGAGGCAGGAATAGACTCAGTGCAAATCCAGTTTTCCCTGCTGATCTGCTGAACTCTTGTGTATGACAGAAGCCCCCATTGCTCCTGATACATCCACTGTGGTTTTCCCAGAGTTGTGGTTGTTGTTGAGTCATTAACTTGTGTCTGACTCTTTGCGACCCTGTGGACTGTAGCCCACCAGGCTCCTCTGGCCATGGGATTTCCTAGGTAGGAATACTGGAGTGGGTTGCCATTTCCTTCTCCAGGGGATCTTCCTGACCCAGGGATCAAACCCTCATCTCCTGCATTGGCAGACACTGCTGAGCCACTAGGGAAGCCCTGTTCTCCCCAAGTACAAAGAATCTGAACTTGTATTATGGCGCCTCAGGATGATTCTTTTAAAGTTTATTTTTGGTGCTGTGTGGGCTTGCTTTCTCTAGTTGTGGCGAGCAGGGGCCACTCTAGTTTTGGTGCATGGGTTTCTCATTGTGGTGGCTTCTCTTATATTGTGGAACACAGGCTATACTAGGCATGTGGGCTTCAGTAATTGCAGCATGTGGGCTCAGTCGTCGCAGCTCCCAGGCTCTAGAGTGTGAGCTCAGTAGTTGGGTCTTACAGGCTTTAGTTGCCCACGAGGCATGTGGGATCTTCCCAGACCAGGAATAGAACCTGTGTCCCCTGCCTTGGCAGGTGGATTCTTAGCCACTGTACCACTGGGGAAGTCCCTCAATATGATTTTTAAATTGATATTTCTTTTTTGAAAAAAACCAAAAGCAGAAACTAACAACAGGAAGAAGAGTAAAAAATAATTTTTTTCTGTTTAAGGGAGCTTTGTGAAAAATAAACATTTCATGATTAAGGCCAAACATGGAGAGCAGTGCATCATGCCAAACCAGACTGGACTGGATGGCCTGTTGGAAATAGGAAATAATAGTGGACCGATACTGTTTGGAACAGGTGGGGACAATGCTGTTCACTGCCTAATTCTGCCTTTTTGGCCAGCCCTTCGTTGTCCATGTGGAGAAAGACATTCTTCACACACAAAAGTACTTTTTTGTCTTGGATGAAAGTCATGGCTTCTGGATTATATGATGCTTCCCAGAATAACCCATATTGGTGTCACTTCCTTATTCTGTGTGCCACAGACTGTGCTCTCTGGATGCCTCAACAACCTGTGAATTGAGTAGGATTAACTTAACTTTGTGCATAGATTTCAACGACAAAAAAATCCATTAACCTCTGACACTTTCACTTTGATTTTTCTCTTTTTAAATGGAAAAATTTTAACTACACAGATGGGGAGAAAATTCATTGCCTAACTTATTTTCTCTGCTTTGCTAATGTGATGTATCACATTGATTGCTTTGCAGATGTTGAACCATCCTTGCATCCCTAGAATAAATCCCACTTGCTCATGGTGTATGAACTTTTCATGTATTATTATTATTTCTTTTTTTTTCTTCTTCATCTTTTTTTTTTTTTTCTCACAGCTTGCAAGATTTTAGTTTCCCAGGGATTGAACCCAGATCCTAACAGTGAAAGCACCAAGTCCTAACCACTGGACTGCCAGGGAATTCTCTTTCCCTATATTACTGAATTCAGTTTTTTAGTATTTTGTTGAGGATTTATTAGCATAATGCTGGCCTTATCAAATGAGTTTGGAAGTGTTTCTTCCTCTTCTATTTTTGAGAAGAATTTGAGAAGGATTGGTATTCATTCTTCCTTAAATATTTGGTAAAATTCACCAGAAAAGCCATCTGGTTTTGGAAATTCTTTTGTTAGGTTTAGGATTACTGATTTAATCTCATTAGTAATTGATCTGTTCAGATTTCCTATTTCTTCATGATCCAGTCTTGGTAGGTTGTATGTTTATAGGTTTCTTCTAGGTGTCTTGATTTTTTGACATAATTATTCCAATATTCTTAACTATCTCAATCACACTGGCATTTAGATAAAGGAAAACTCAGCTCTCAGCTCTTGGTACTATCTTCTGTTCGGGTTGGAAGAAGGGGTGTATTTCGTAACCAAAGTAAGTAGCTTTCTTTTCAGTCTTTTGAGCTTTGTTTTACAGAATAATGTAGACATCTCCAGTCGCTGGGTGGACTCCTTAAAACTTGGCCTCATTGTGTCCACAAGAATATCTGGCGCTGATATCTCAGTATTCATAGTTTTGGTGTGCAGGGCATGGGTGGCCTCCCACTCTACAATCCTAGCTCAACTCAGGCACTTCCTAAATTTAGATAGGATTTGCAGGGTCAGTTCATGCTTGTCACTTCATTTCTTCTGATCTGTACTTGTATCATGGTGCTGGCTATGCAAATAATGATTGTTTCTTTCAATAATTAGATACTTTTAACATAGAATATCAAGATGAGAGTTGTCTCCAAAGGAGTTGAAGGAGAAGGGAGGAGGGGGTCTAGGAAATTGTACATTGAAGTTTGTGTCTGTATTGATGTGTGCATTTCTTTTCCTGGGAAGAAGAATTCTTAAGTCCCTAAAGTGGTCCATGGCCCACCCAAATGACTCTCTAAGGTCCAGAGAATTTAAGTAGCCTGACCAAGTTCACCTGGCCAGTTAATAGAAGAGGTGGCCTTAGAGTACAAGTCTCTTGTCTAGGATCTTGCTCCTAAACTTGCTTTTACTGGAAATGTTTGAAAAGCTAATGTAATAATGCTTTACAGAGAAAGAAAGTCGAAAGTACTGAGTTAAATAACTTTGTAAGATTCCCTGAGATACTTTCCCAATTTCCTGAGATTAAACCAACATAAGTTACCATGAAACAATGGTCGGTATTATTTGTTGGCAACTAATTTGATTTTTCAGAATACTTGTAAAGCATAAAAATAGTTACAGCGTTAGTCTTTTATTAGATTTTTATATTCTCTTGTGATCACGAAGAGAAATATGTCCAGTACAGACCTCAAATATAAATCCAGGGCATAATGATTTGACATTTATGTAAACATTCAAATGCTTATTGTTTCCCTGATGAGCATTCATTATTATTATAAAATTAATATTAACTAATTGAGGACACATAAGAAGGAAATTGCTGGGCTCTGGAGCAGAGTTCTGTGCTCTGTTTCTGTTTTGTAGGACTAGCAATTGGGGTGTAAGAAAAAAGTTGGAGTTGTGGTAGCCTCTTCCTTCTAGCTTTCTCTTCTCTGCCCCCAAGCCCTAACCACATTCTTCATCTATCTTGCATCCTGACAGGAGAAGGGTTGCAAAGAGCAGAAAATGTGAGCAAGTGAAAACTATATAAATGAGTACACATTATTGAGGCTGCCAAAAGAAGGGGAGCACCCTCCTCCCATCTTGGAACCCTCTTTCTCCTCCTCCTCCAAGGAGAAAGAGGGTTTAGCACTCAGCAGCCAGTGGGAAATGGGCATCATGTGCTCTACGGAGACAATAAGGCACTGTCCTCTTGGGGCTATGACTGTGAGTCTTCAGTTTTTGCAGTGGTTCTATTTATGACCATTGGCAAAGGTGTGTTTCACCTATAGGCTGAGATACCCCACGTCCAAGGTAAGAGAAACCCAAGTAAGACGGTAGTTGTTGCAAGAGGGCATCAGAGGGCAGACACACTGAAACCATACTCACAGAAAACTGTAGTCAATCTAATCACACGGACCACAGCCGTGTCTAACTCACTGAAACTAAGCCATGCCCTGTGGGGCCACCCAAGATGGGCGGGTCATGGTGGAGAGGTCTGACAGAATGTGGTCCACTGGAGAAGGGAATGGCAAACCACTTCAGTATTCTTGCCTTGAGAACCCCATGAACAGTATGGAAAGACAAAATGATAGGATACTGAAAGAGGAACTCCCTTGGTCGGTAGGTGCCTAAAATGCTACCGGAGATCAGTGGAGAATTAACTCCAGAAAGAAGGAAGGGATGTAGCCAAAGCAAAAACAATACCCAGCTGTGGAAAGCTGAAACTCCAGTACTTTGGCCACCTCATGGGAAGAGTTGACTCATTGGAAAAGACTCTGATGCTGGGAGGGATTGGGGGCAGGAGGAGAAGGGGACGACCGAGGATGAGATGGCTGGATGGCATCACAGATTCGATGGATGTGAGTCTGAGTGAATTCTGGGAGTTGGTGATGGACAGGGAGGCCTGGCGTGCTGCGATTCATGGGGTCGCAAAGAGTTGGACGCGACTGAAATGAAGATGTAATGAATTGCAAAATTCTACCACCTGCCGAGTCCTATGCATTCCACTTGTGTTGTGTGGCTTTAACCTGCCCCTTTTGCCTTGTCTCTCACTGAGGTCTCCTGGCCAAATTCTACTACTTGCTGTGCCCCTTGCAGGCTTGCATAATCTCACCTTTCTCTAATGTCTGGCAGCCATCAGTTCCTTCCCCTTCCCCAACCCAATGATTTAAATCTCCTTGGAAGTCAGCCCCACTTCCACCTTCTTGAGTCTCCTAGTTGGAAGATATCTTCAAAACCCCAGAACTATTGATCTGCAAGGCTCTCCTGACTGTTTATGGACATTTAATCTTCCCTTCTGAAGAGCTGCTTTTCAGGTAGAGTTGTTTCTTCTTCTTCTTTGTGTTTCACCTCCATTTTGGGACTTGTGATACTCAGTGCTTCCCTCGTAACTCAGTCAGTAAATAATCTGCCTGCAGTGCAGGAGACCCAGGTTTGATTCCTGGGTTGGGAAGATCCCCTGGAGAAGGAATGGCAACTCACTCCAGTATTCTTGCCTGGAGAATCCCATGGACAGAGGGGCCTGGCAGGCTACAGTCTGTGGGGCCGCAAGAATCGGACACAACTGAGCAAGTAAACACACACGCACACATACTTGGTGTATACAGTACTATTTTAAAATGTAGTATTGGAGGAGAAGTGCTTGCCTTTCCTTCTGCTGTGAGTTATGNTGGAGAATCCCATGGACAGAGGGGCCTGGCAGGCTACAGTCTGTGGGGCCGCAAGAATCGGACACAACTGAGCAAGTAAACACACACGCACACATACTTGGTGTATACAGTACTATTTTAAAATGTAGTATTGGAGGAGAAATGCTTGCCTTTCCTTCTGCTGTGAGTTATGCATTTGTTCAAACTGCTCCCTCAGCTTTTATCTTGAGGGACAAAAGTAGAGTGCAGAACTGCCAACACAGTGAAGCAGTCTTAAAGTGCACACCAGTGAACTGTAGCTCTTAGCCATTCGGCTAATGGGATGAAACAGGGGAGGAAGGGATCCATGAAAGAGCCGTGCAATTCAAATGTCACTGGCGCTTTGATTTTAGTGTGAATGCTGAAGTTGTCTGATGTAGGTGTCTCTCCTCACTTCATTCAGCATGTCCTTTGGAAGATGGAATAGTGAGGACAGAAAGGGGAGGAAGCAGAGAGATGCTTCAAAGGGCACCTGAAGGAGAGCCACTCATTCACCAAAAGCTGGGGAGTCATTCTGCTCATCATCGTGGCTTTCCTCATTTGCCAGCCAGCTCTAATGTTGAAACCAGGGCAGACAGCCTTCCCCCTGTAGCTCTTTCAGTCTGTAAAAATAGTTCTCCCAGAAAGCTACATCTATTGTGTAGGTTACCAGTGATTTTCCTAAGTGTAGATGTTTGAGAAATAGGCAGAGATAGTAGATGCGAGAAGGAATTGAAAGAGTTGAAATGGGATTTGGAAGCGGACAATAGGCTTATTATTTTTTTTTTTTCTTTAAATTGCAGGTGGTTTTGGAGGATGGGGTGAATGAGGATATTTGAAATTAATAGGGCCTCCAAATTCAGACTGTAAATTCAGACTGTCCTCATGAAATCTTTGTACTGGAACTCATCAGCCAACAAAATGGACAGATAGGCACCTTTTGAACTTTGTGGAGTATAAGTTTTCCATGTTCAGTCAGCTCCAGGTGGATGGGTGAGGTATTCTAAGCCTTTCAGAGTATAGAAGGGACCTCCAAGATGAGGCAGGAGAGAAGGGGAGAAGTCTGGTAACTTACAGTCTGGGAACATATGTATTGTGATCACCAGTTAGAACACTTGGAGTGAGGAGATTTGGGTGGCTTGCGACCAGGAACTCCATGGATGAGATGGGCAAGGTAAGTTGGGCCCTTCTACCAATGGGAGATTTTTGAGTGATTTTATTTCAATAAATACACTTATACACTAATTGTTCTGTCTCATTGGGCTGTAAACTCCATGAGGGGCCACTGTGTCACGCTTATTTTTTATATCTTCACTACCACTCTTGACATCTGGCACGTAGTAGCATCAGAGAATTTGTTGCATAGAACTAAACTTCCCACTAGGCCAAAATGGTAGAGGTTGAATGGTTGTACCGATGCTGGCACCATTGAATTGATGAGTGATTTAAAGTAGGTGATTAACTCATTGCAAACTGGAAATGTTTCCAAGATAAAAATAGCCCCCTCACATAAAACTGGTAGGACTTCCTTTTGTGTTTTCTTTTACTAAGACAGGATATTAACAAGCTGAACTTGGTTTCTGTAGAAACCAGAGACTGAGTGGGGCTGGGTGGGCTTCTACACCCCACCCTCACTCCTTTTATTCCAACCTTCCTTCAGCTGGGATCAGAAGAGGTGGGGTTATTGCCTAAGGCCACACAGCCAGTCCCAACTTGTCCCCTTAAGGGCTGGATCAACTCTGCATCCAGAAATGGGGACAAAATTTGCCAGTCCCCTTTCTAAGGAAAAGTTCCCATCTCCAGACAGAAACTTACAATATCAGGTGTGACTGGTGACCTCTGTTTAGGGCTTTTCTTCACTGTTGCAGGAGAGTGGTTAGGCAGGTTTTGGAGATATAAAGGATCACTGCCAGATTAACATAGGGTAAGGTTTTTCTTGTTCAGCTATGTAAAATTTCTTGAGAAAGTTTTTATCTATCCTGGCTGAAAGAGGAGTATTTAATGCCTTTGTTTATCGGTAGTCAAACTAACCATTCACCTTGCCCAAGTGGGACCAGGCTTTGCTCTTCTCCGAAGGCCAGATTGTCTCCTGTGAGACATGCTAATAGCTTAATTGTTTTGTTTATTTTGCTCCTTACAAATTCCAGTAGCTTTATTTGCATTGAGAGTTAGAACTTTCCAGTGTCCTGGCATTTCCTTGTGGTTTAAATGGCTCTAAAAGTTGGCTCTTAATGTTTTTTTGAAAGGTTGATCACCCTAAGTGATAGGTGTGGCTTTCTCTAAATATGAGTTTTTCTGGGTATAGGGTGGGGAAAGTGAGAAAAAGGGAGATAATTAAAAAAAAAAATTACACACTATATATGTACAACAAACTGTAGATTATTTTGGAGCCAGATATTTCTGTAATTATGTTCACTTGGCTCACGTACTTTGGTTTTTGGGGTTAAAAGATGAATGCAAGCCAGGGAATGTTGATATTTATCCTGGCAAAACTAAGCATTTATAGAGCTGTGGTTTGCTTCTCAAAATGTAGAAATGTAGAGAAGCTTTGCCTCTTCACCTGAGACAAAGAATTCCAAGTGTAAAACTGTTCTGGTTCATGTAGTAAATACATTTTTCTAAGTTTATCACACAGCTGTATAATGTATTTCAGGAGTCATTGTCAATGCAGGGTGGAATCTGACTTTTGGGAAAAGGAAATTTGAATGTTGAAGAAGCTTAAATACACTAGTGTTGGTTAAATCTGGGTATACTGACCTCTTTAGAAAAGAAATGGTTTCTTTCCCTGCAAACTGAAGTTTGGGAATTTCAGAGCTGGGAAACTGTGCAGTAGATCTTAATGTTATAAATCACTTGGGCAAATAAAGGATAATGCTATTTTGGGATGCGTTTGTAGTTATGCAAGATTGTCATTGTTGTCTGGTCTCTTAAGTTGTGTCCAACTCTTTGCGACCCCATGATCTGCAGCACACCAGGCTTCTCTGTCCTTAACTGCCTCTCTGAGTTTTCTCAAACTCATGGTCCTTGAGTCAGTGATGCCATCCAGCCATCTCAACCTCTGTCACCCCCTTCTCTTGCCGTCACTCTTTCCTAGCATCAGGGTCTTTTCCAGCAAGTCAGCTCTTTGCATCAGGTGGCCAAAGTATTGGAGCTTCAACATTAATCTTTCCAGTGAATACTCGGGGTTGATTTCCTTTAGGATTGACTGGTTTGATCTCCTTGCTGTCCAAGGGACTCTCAAGAGTCTTCTCCAGCACCACAGTTCGAAAACGTCAGTTCTTCGGTATTCAGCCTTCTTTATGGTCCAATTCTTACATCCGTACATGACCACTGGAAAAACCATAGCTTTGAATATACGGACCTTTGTTGGCAAAGTTGATGTCTCTACTGTTTAATACACTGTCTAAGTTTGTCATAGCTATTTTTCCAAGGAACAAGTGTCTTTTAATATCATGGCTGCAGTCACTGTCCACATTGATTTTGGAGCCCAAGAAAATGCAATCTGACACTGTTTTCACATTTCTCCCATCTATTTGCCATGAAGTGATAGGACCAGATGCCATGATCTTTGTTTTTTGAATGTTGACTTTTAATNCGTCAGTTCTTCGGTATTCAGCCTTCTTTATGGTCCAGTTCTTACATCCGTACATGACCACTGGAAAAACAATAGCTTTGAATATACGGACCTTTGTTGGCAAAGTTGGTGTCTCTACTGTTTAATACACTAAGTTTGTCATAGCTATTTTTCCAAGGAACAAGCGTCTTTTAATATCATGGCTGCAGTCACTGTCCACATTGATTTTGGAGCCCAAGAAAATGCGATCTGACACTGTTTTCACATTTCTCCCATCTATTTGCCATGAAGTGATAGGACCAGATGCCATGATCTTTGTTTTTAGAATGTTGACTTTTAATCCAGCTTCTTCACTCTCCTTTTTCACCTTGCAGAGGCTCTTTACTTTCTGCCCTTAGAGTGGTATTATCTGCATATCTGAGGTCATTGATATTTCTCCTGGCAATCTTGATTCCAGCTTGTGATTCATCCAGCCTGGCATTTCTCATGATGTACTCTGCATAGAAGTTAAATAAGCAGGGTAACAATATGTAGCCTTGATGTACTCCTTTCCCAATTTGGAACCTGTCCATTGTTCCATGTCCAGTTCTAACTGTTGCCGCTTGTCCTGTATACAGGTTTCTTAGGAGACAGGTAAGGTGGTCTGGTATTCTCATCTCATTGAGAATTTTCCACAGTTTGTTGTGATTCCCACAGTCAAATGCCTTGGTGTAGTCAGTAAAGCAGAAATAGGTTTTTTCTGGAACTCTTGCTTTTTTGATGATCCAGCAGATGTTGGCAATTTGATCTCTGGTTCCTCTGCCTTTTCTAAATCCAGCTTGTACATCTGGAATCTCTCAGATCATGTAGTGCTGAAGCCTGGCTTGAAGGATTTTGAACATAATCTATTGGCATGTGAAATGAGTGCAATTGTATGGTAATGTGAGCATTCTTTGACATTGCCTTTCTTTGGAATTGGAATGAAAATTTACCTTTTCCAGTCCTGTGGCATCTGCTAATTTTTCCAAATTTGCTGGCATATTGAGTGCAACACTTTCACAGCATCATCTTTTAGAATTTGAAATAGCTCAGCTTCAGTTCTATCACCTCCATTAACTTTGTTTGTAGNGACATTGCCTTTCTTTGGAATTGGAATGAAAATTTACCTTTTCCAGTCCTGTGGCATCTGCTAATTTTTCCAAATTTGCTGGCATATTGAGTGCAACACTTTCACAGCATCATCTTTTAGAATTTGAAATAGCTCAGCTTCAGTTCTATCACCTCCATTAACTTTGTTTGTAGGAATGCTTCCTAAGGCCCACTTGACTTCACACTCCAGAATGAAGATTATGCAAGAGTACATGATGATAGAGACTTTTCTATGGCTTTTCTAGTTTCTGAGGGTTTTCTGTCTTTTGCATTCTTAGTAATTTCTTCTAGAGACCTTAGCGTTGGGGGGATGGGGCAGGTAGGTTAGGCTGTGAATTTGACAATTATCTACACCACTGAAGAATAGGGAATCTGCTATTGAAATTAGCAGTTATTGTGGAGCCCCTCTGGATCATCCAGCATTTGGACCTCTTTTGAGACAAGTATTATTTCCCTTGGGCTTCCCAGGTGGCTGCAGTTAAGAATCCTTTTGCCAATGCAGGGAGTGCGAGAGATGTGGGTTTGATCCCTCGGTNGCCATTTGACTCACATCTTGAAATTTGCTGACCCCTGTTCTGTACGTTTCCATAAAGATAGAACAGATGCACTTATAACATTAAACACAATTCATTTATGAATTTGGGGTATTAATTTGTAAATATCCTAACATTGACTCAAAATTTTTTTAGGAACTTACCTGCCAAAGACTATAACAGTATTATTTCTTTACACTATACATTTGACCCTTGAACAAAATGAGTTTGAACTGCATGGGTTCATTTACAGTATGTGAAATGTATATATTTTTTCCATTAATATATATATTGGAAACATTATTTTGAGATTTGTGACAATTTGAAAAAGTTTGCAGATGAACTACCTAGCCCATAAGTTTAAAAAAAAAAGTTTTTTAAGTCAGGTATGTCGTAAAGGCATAAAATATAGATAATAGTCTATTTTATCATTTACTACTATAAAGTATACATGAATCTATTATAAAAAGTTAAAATTTATCAAAACTTATGCACACACTTACAGACCATACATGTGCCATTTGCACTTGAGAGAAATATAAAAAAGATGCTATATTCAATCATAACTGCATAAAATTAACTGTAGCCTAGGCTGTACTATTGTAATAATTTTGTAGCCAACGTTAATCCACTGTTTATGGGTAACAGGTAAGACTTCCAGTCAACTAAGTAGGCTATTCCCAGTAAATAAGATGGGGTTGGGGGAGGGAGTGAAAAGTTGTATGTGGATTTTTTGACTGTGCAGGGATCAGCACCCCTCACCCCCGAGTGGTGTGTAAGGCCTGGCTACGGATTTTAGGAATATTTACTTTTCTCAAGTATTTACTTTTCTATGTGCTTAGCCTAGCATTTGTCTTGCTGCAGTTTCATTTTAAATTAAGGCCACGGACCTAAGGCCAGCTATATACTATTCAGCCAGAAACTGGTAAAAGGAGGAGTGAAAAAGGGGTGAGAGAGAAAAGTTAACCTTAAATGATCCTTGAAGTCAGCATCAGATACCTTGAGAAAGAAGCCACCACTGCTTGATTTTTAAGATCTTCAATTACAGTTCTTTGATTCTTAACCTTAAAAAAGAATTCTACTGCAACCATTTCAAGCCATGTGGAATATCTATTACTGCTTAGGAATTTACTGTGGTTTTTCATTGATCGCAGCCCCAGACTCTGGAAGATGTATTAATTTATTTGGGCAAAGAGTGCAGGAATCCACATGCAAACTAAAGTGAACTTTCTGCTGAAACAGAATATTGAAGCTGGGAATGATTAATTCTTCAAAAACGAACCATTGGCATGAATAAATATTGAATTCAAGACGGTTATTTTGGGGAGTGTGCTTTTTGAAGTACGGAGGTATTCTAACCAACTTCCCATTTGAAAGGGAGGGTATGTTCCCCCCATGCACAATATTTGTTTAGCATCATTAGTAAATTATTAATCTGCATTCCAGTGTTACATGTTTGAAATACCACTCCTGCCTGTCTGGGCTGCATTTGATCTCATTAATCAGGAGAGTGTTCTGGGAAGAGAGGGAATGACTGTGGTTTGCTCTTTTAAAGACCTTAAGATAGAATCAGAAGGCCTTGGTTACACAGGAAGGAGGCCTGTCTAGTGCTTGATGGCTGGCAGTTTCCACATCGAGTCATGTGATGCCGTGAACTTGGAAGGAACACTAGACTGTGGGAAAGTTTGGGTGGGCTTCCTCCTCCCTCTGATTTGCAGATGTCCTAGAATGTCCTTCAAAGTGTTTCTGCAGCTCTTTTGAACAGATGTCAAAATCTCTTTTGGTTTGGAGCTACCCCAGATATTTATATCCTTTGGGCCATTTTCTTCCAACTGTGCCTATGTAGGGTTGCCATTGGGGCATCTAATAAATTGGACTGGTAATAAGATTCCAGGGAGCCTTCTCTCCGGCTCCACACCACTTCCTAACTGTGGCACAGTGGGTGGGTCTGTCTGGTTCCCTCACTGAAGGAGGTTATGACAGTATGTACATCACAGTGTTGTTTGAGGGTTAAAAGAAATAACTCACGCCATTTGGCCTGAGGTTTCCTCCACTAGAATGTAAGCTTCTTGGGGAAGCCGTATTCCCAATGCCTATAGCAGTGCCTGGCACACAGTAGAAGTTCAGTAAATATCTGATGAATAAATTAATACTGAGCACTCAGTAAATGTTAGTTATTATAGTCATTATTGATAATATTCTCATTCTTATTACTTATCTTAGCTTCATGTTTAAATGTCATTTTGAGTCCCTCCTTACCGTCTGCTGATGACAGGAACCTTGATGAAGCAGCTGTGGTGTTAGCACAGTGCCGGGTTCGGATCCTGATCTGCCCTACGTGCAAAGTTGCTTAATCTGTCTGAGCTAGTTTCTTCATCTGTCTGTTCAGTTCAGTCGCTCAGTCGTGTCTGACTCTTTGCGACCCCATGGACTGCAGCTTGCCAGCTTGTCCATCACTAACTCCTGGAGCTTGCTCAAACTCATGTCCGTTGAGTCGGTGATGCCACCCAATCATCTCATCCTCTGTCGTCCCCTTCTCCTCTTGCCTTCCACTTTTCCCAGCATCAGGGTCTTTTCCAGTGAATCAGTTCTTCGTGTCATGTGGCCAAAGTATTGGAGTTTCAGCTTCAGTATCAGTCCTTCCAATGAACATTCAGGACTGATTTCCCTTAGGATGGACTGGTTTGATCTTGCAGTCCAAGGGACTCTCAAGAGTCTTCTCCAACGCCACAGTTCAAAAGCATCAATTCTTCAGTGCTCATCTTTCTTTATAGTCCAACTCTCACATCTGTAAATGGGGATAATAGTGCCCTCTCATAGAATTTAAGTGTGTGCTATATCTCTGCCTTTGTTTTCTTGAATATATGGTCATAAACAATCTAGTGCTTACTCCATTTCTTGGATGTTCACATGCCCTACTGCTTAATCCTGTAGGCACTATAGACTCCACACTGGAGCCCACTGTAGATTGTCCAATGTATGGAGGTCTAATGAAGTCCTTTCCCCAGGAAGAGCCATGTTGAGATTTGTCTCAAGTGGCCAGGGATTTGTCTCTTCACCTGGCTCAAAATATCTGTGTTTGGATCAGACTCATCTCTGGGCAGCTGAAATTGTGTATGTCCTTTCAATTTCCATGATTTGTGTTCGTAAGATACTGACAATAATGCTACTTCACGTTCTGTGGGTTGGAGAGATACGAAAAACAGCACCACCTCTAGGGGTTCCCAGAGGTTGTAAAATTAAGTTTCTCACACCCGTCCCAGAACGTCTGGTCAACGTCTGACCAATCATCACCCAGTGCAGGTTGGTTCCTTTCCAGAGCCTAAAGTCTTGATAGTTTGAGCCTGGGAATGGGATCAAGTTCTCTTCCCTCCTACAGAGTCTTTCATCCAGGCCACACTCTGGGAAGTAGCCTATGTCCAAGTTGAAGCCACTTCGCCAGTGTTAGCAAATGCACAGCTCTGCTCCTACCTCTGATCTTTGGTTTGAGCAAAGGCCAAATTCCACAAGGCCTTTTAGTGCCTAATTAATAACCAGGGGTGAACTTTCTCTCACCCTCCTTGTTGACATCTCTGTTACCTGGACATTTGCCTGTTGGGTATAGTGTAACAGAATCGGACATCATCACAGCTGCTCCTGTTGGAACCAGCCCATCACCCCGCAACCCTGCCACCGTGCTTCCTTGCCTTCAGAGGTAGGAACCTCCGGGAGGCTTTGCCCTCTCCTCCTCTGCCTCCTTTCAGCAGGAGGTGAGCTCCAGCACTCTTGCCCGAAGTGCCCATGCTGTTGGGCTCACCCCTCCCCTCTCAAGACAGCTCCTGTGTGCTGGGGAGGGGCAGGGAAGAGGACGTCCCTGTGGCTAACATTCCTTTGTCCACCGGCCCAGGATGTGTCTAGAAATGGCAGCCCTCCCAGCCCTTCCCTGACCTCACTCTTTCCCGCACCCCTAGTGTCCTGCCGTCAGCACACCTTCTTCTGCTTATAAAGACACTGCAAATCCGACAGCTCTGCTGCCACTCCATAGCTGCCACCCTAGTGCATAGACCATCATTTCTCAGCTAGAATGGTGGGGGATATTTCTAACTGGTCTCTCTGCCTCCATACTTGTCCTCCTGAATTTTCCAGAGTGTATTATTATTATTTTTTAATAATTTTATTTATTTTGGGCTGTGCTGCATCTTCGTTACTGTGATGGCTTTTTCTCTAGTTGCAATAAGGGATGGTCTCTTTAGTTGTGGTGTATGAGCTTTCTCACTGCGGTGGCTACTCTTCTTGTAGAAGATGGGCTCTAGGGCTCGGGGCTTCAATAGTTGTGGCTCCCGGGCTCTAAAGCACAGTCTCAATAGTTGTGGCATACAGACTTAGTTGTTCGATGGCATGTAGAATCTCCTGTATCAGGGATCGAACCCATGTCTTCTGCCTTAGCAGACAGATTCTTTATCTCAGAGCCACCAGGAAGGCTCCCAGAGTATACTCTTTTTACCGTAAATAAATGCAAGTATTTATATAATGCTTACAATGTGCCAGTATATGAGTAATACTTAGGACTGCTGCTGCTGCTAAGTTGCGTCAGTCGTGTCCAATTCTGTGTGACCCCATAGACAGCAGCCCACCAGGCTCCCTCGTCCCTGGGATTCTCTAGGCAAGAACACTGGAGTGGGTTGCCATTTCCTTTTCCAATGCATGAAAGTGCAAAGTGAAAGTGAAGTAGCTCAGTCGTGTCTGATTCTTAGCGACTCCATGGACAGTAGCCTACCAGGCTCCTCTGCCCATGGGATTTCCCAAGCAAGAGTACTGGAGTGGGGTGCCATTGCCTTCTCCGAATACTTCGGACTAGATTTCCTTAAAAATTTTACAAAATGACATAGGTGAACAGGCATTGAGTTTGGCAGTGCAGGGCAGTGGCCCGGGGCTGCACTTGTATTGGGTGCATGGGGATGTGAGGCAGACCCTTGTTCCCCACAAGGTGAAGGACCAGACTGGGGACTCCCACATAGAGCTGTATGCTCCATGAAAGAGTGAAGTGGAAAAACAGCTTCCCCTGCAACTGGAGATGATACCACCGTGGCTGTGGTAGTTCCTTTTCCTACTGAGACTCCATGCAGTAAGCTTCCCCAACACCAGGATCCAGTTCCTAAGGGTTGTTGTTTAGTCACAAAATTGTAGCCCGCCAGGCTCCTCTGCCATGGGATTTCCCAGGCAAGAACACTGAAGTGAGTTGCCATTTCCTTCTGCAGGGGGTCTTCCTGACCCCGGGATTGAACCTGGGTCTCCTGCATTGGCAGGTGGGTTCTTTACCACTGGGCCACCAAGGAAGCGCTATGGTATGTGTAGATGATTGCTGAATCCCAGTGCTTATAACCTTCCTGCTGTCCTCTTTGCTCTGAGGAGTTCCCTGACTTGCTATCTTAAAACCCTTTTTACATCGATGGGAAGTGGGCAGAATCTGAGCCACTCAGCCAGTAAGAGGTAGACTCTCAACTGGATGCTTTTGAATCCTTTTCCAGTGTCTTTTCTAGCACATTGTTGAAGGGAGGAGTTTATGCAGTGATCACATCTTTAATTAAAGCGTAGATATAAAATAAACTAGTAGCAGTGAATATTTTATTATTTATTTTATTTTAGATTCCTTTTCTTTTGTAGCCACACTGTGTGGCTTGCAGGATTTTAGTTCCCCTGACCAGGGATTGAACCTGGGCCTTTGGCAGTGAAAACAGCAAGTCCTAACCACTGGACCAGCAGGAAACTCCTAGCAATGCATATTTTAACACAAAAACAAGGTCCATAGACAAAATCAGAAGGATAAAATCATAAAAATGTAAATCTGTTGTGTAAGATTGTGTAGGAATCGTTTAGACTCAGAGAATTATTTAAAAACCAACAGATATCACCAGCTAATGTGAGGTTGAAAAACATCTTGTGACTTTAAGTTGGAAGGTGGGTTCAGTCTGACCACCCAACTAATTGTGTGCAATTTTCCAGAGGAAGTGAGAATTATTTGTGTACTGAGAGAAATACATAGCCGTCTGGGTTTTTCTTTTTTCCATATAAGCACCTGATAATAAAAAAGTGTACCCAATAGGAGAGGAATGAGATCTTTGAGTTTGATGAGAGTTTGGTGTTTAATGTATCTGAGACCATGCAGAACGTGTGGTGAAGTTTCTTCCTGTTACTTTGGAAATTCCAGTTGTTTTGCTTTGAGAAGATTCTTGATGCTTCCACATTCTGATTTCCTGGATGGCCCTGGTCACAGGTCACAGAGGTCAGAGCTGGAAAAGGTTATGAGGGTCCAGCCATGTCCCTCATTTGACAGGAGAGAGGATCAAGGCCAGATACCGGGAGTTCAAAAACTTGCCTAAGCTGATGCAGGGTCAGGACAGATGTGGTGAAAACAGACATCAAGCTTCCCCACTCAGCAGCTTTCTCCCAGCCTCGATCAGTTTAATTCTAACTAATTTTATTAATTTACCAGAAAATAAGGAGGGTATGATAGGTTAGCTTTAAAAATGACTATTAGTATGCTTTCATGTTAAGAAGCTTACAAAGTGATTCTACATGTACATCTTAGTACCTGTTTTCTAAAGGCTGTATTACTAGATTGCACTGTCAGACACTAGGAAATCCAAGTTGAAATGGTAAATCGTCTCCACTCATGGTTTCTGTGGATGCTGGGTGCTGGTCAGCTGATCTCACACCCTGCTGACTGGGACTCACTACAGGAATTTAAGGCCTTCAGTCAAGCTTTGATCGTTTCCACAAAATCCCTGGTTATATAATTTGGAGATTTTTTTTTTTTTCCCCTAATAGAAAAGGAAAACTAAATTAGTTTAGATTGTGAAACTCTGCTGAAAGGGAAAGATATTAATAATTCTCTAGGCTAAAGTCATCTCTTTGTAAAAAGTCTTAGAATGCTAAAAATAAAAGCAAATCCAAGGATTATTTTAAACTTGTAACTTGCAGTTGAAATAACCTGGATTCTCCTCAGGACCTCCCTTGCCCCCTGATAGAAGTAAAGCCCTAGGAATCTTTTAACAGCTTTAGGATATAAGACTCCTTCTCAGTCTGAAAGTTTACTCAGCAGTCAGGCTGAAGCAGGTGAAACACTTGGGCATTTGTCAACGAATAATTCTGAGCCTCTGCTCTGTGTTACTTTCTGTGTGAGTTGCTCAGATAGGAATAAACAGTCAGGACACAGCTCTCATCTACCTGGGCTTCAGGGAGAACACACTCATGGTTTGGGGAACTTGGGGAACTCTGTGTGTCTGCATCTCTGAGATGCCTCTTCCCCACTTTTCACCTTGAACCAGCCCAGATTCTCCACTCTCCTGATCGCTCCCCAAAACCTGCCAAATTCCCAAGACAAGACATCCTGATTTTCTAAGACTATTCTCTCTTACTCAACTCAGGATTAAACATGTTTTTTCTTTTTAAAATTTTCAGCTCTTCTATCACAGTTCTTTTATTATTATTATTAGGTCATGTTGCATGGCTTGCAGAATCTTGGTTCCCTAACCAGGGATTGAACCCAGGCCCACAGCAGTGAAGGTGCTGAGTCCTACTAGGCCTCTAGGGAATCCCCTACCATTCAGGATTTAACTTATTTGACCAGTACTTGCATTTTTGTGTGTTCACGGTCTAGGGACACTGCATAGTAAGTTTAGTGCGGGTTTTCTAATGGTTTGGTTGTGATATACTCTGCCTCATTGTCCACCTAGATATATGTACTTATCTGACTTTGTGCTGTGTTCTTTGACCTCAGAAAATATAGTTACCCTACCTTCTCCCAGCCAAGCCTTCTTTGCCCATTTATCATTTGTAGCCGACACAGGTCCTGTCTTCTCCCACTATCTTTTCAAGTCTTTTCCACTTTTATAACCTCAGCCAGTGTGTCAGACTTGGTGATATTGAAGCCAAGCTATGAACTCTATGAAGAAAATAGGGCGGTTGACATTATACCAGAGTGGGTAGCCTTCCCTTCTCCAGGGGGTCTTTGCATCTGGTTCTCCTTAACTGCAGGCAGATTTTTCACTGAGCCACCAGCGAAACCCTAGATGTATGTACTTGTCTGCCTTTGTGCTGTGTTACCCACCTATCTAGTTACCCTACCTTCTCCCATCTGATACTTCTCTTCCTATTTATCATTTGTAGTCAGTGTGGGTCCTGCCCTCTAGGACCAAGGCCACGGGGAAGGATGCCCCACTTCATTCCAATGTACAGGTGGGACAAGGGGAGATTCCCTCTCCTGCCCCTTTACGTCTTGACCCTCAGATGTCTCTAGGATTCTGTTTTCATCCTGTTTTTGGAAGCTTCCTCTGCCTCCAGGCAGCCAGCAGGGGCTCCTGGGGTCAGAGAAGTCAGAGTGGGCACACAATGGGCTTGTAGCTCTGAATTCAAAACACCAGAGCCCTGGAAGCTTAGTAATAATAGCAGGTGACAATCGCACCTTCTTTTTCTATTCCTCTGAATGTCCATGAACAGAGGAAAAGATAAAGAAGATGTGGTACATTATACATTGGAATATCACACAGCCATAAAAAGGAACGAAATCGTGTCATTTCCAGAGACGAGTGGACCTCAAGATTGTCATATACAGTAAAGTAAGTCAGAAAAGGAAAAACAAAACCATATATTAACACATATACGCTAGAAAAATGGTGTGGACAAACTTATTTGCAAAGCAAAAATAGAAATACAGATGTAGAGAACAAACGGATGGACACCACAGAGGGAAGCGGGTGGGATAAATTGGGAGATGGGGATTGACACACCCATACACGTAATTATGTATAAAATAAGTAACTAATGAGAACCGACTGTGTCACACAAGGATCTCTATTCAGTGCTCTGTGATGACCTAAATGGGAGGAAAATCCAAGGAAAACGGGGTATATGTATACTTGTGGCTGATTCACTTTCCTGTCCAGCAGAAAGTAACAGAACATTGTAAAGAACTATACTCCAGTTAAAACAGCAACAAGTAGAAGGCGACAGCCTCCCAGAAACTCTTGTGGGCCAGCCAGATCCCAGCCCTGCTGCTTTCCCTTAACCTTGAGTCCCCCTCCCCATAGCACACACCAGAGCTGACGCAGTACACACGGCTCTTAGCCGTATCACCCTTAATGCTTTTTTGTAGTTTTATTGAAGTGTAGTTTATTTACAATGTTTTGTTAATTACTGATGTACAGCAAAGTCACTCAGTTATATATATATTTATACACATTCTTTTTCAAACTCTTTTCCATTATGGTTTATGACAGGATATTGAATATAGTTTCTGGAGAGTGGATAAACAAAAGGTCCTACTGTGTAGCACCCTTAGTTCTTGAATGCGAATTTTAATTCTCATGTTGAAACTGTTTATATATCATGTTCAGAAATGACCACATTTCATCAAAACTAAGTCTTCATTGGTTTAGTTTTTTAAGAAACTGATGTTTATTTTCTGTCAACTGTTTCCCTTTTCTGTTGCCATCGATTTTTAAGAAGCACCATTTAAGATGTCTATTTAGGAAAGAAAAATGCTATTGACTTAAAAGAGATATGTCATCAATTTTAAGATACAGTCTGATTTCAACTATGTTAAAAAGCAAAAACAAAACAGCGAGCTTTTCTCCCCTCCCCTCCCCACCAATGTGCTTCTTGGAATCAATAAACTCTGGGTCAGGATTCAATTAGATTTCACTTTCCCCTCTGACAGAACTACTTAGGTTGTTAAAATAGCCAGGTAAACGGGACAGTTTCCTTTCAGCCTATCACAGGCTCTCTGACTTCCTTCTCCTGGGCTCTGTAAGTACTTTGAACTTGAAGAATACTCAACTGTTCTCTCAATTGGTCTGGATTGTTTAACCATTTAACCACAAAAGGTTTGGGTTTTTATGTCTCAAAGTGCTGTGGATTTTCTTTCTTCCTTTTAATTTCACCTTTTAAAACTAAAAAATAGCTCATTAAGCTAAATAGCTGACTTAGTTTTTAAAACTAAAAAACAGCTCATCAAAGTCAAGTGACCTTGATCTTGACATGACCTTTGACCTTGTCAAAACCACTTGTAGGTATAGATACAGCTTCACTGTAACAGTGTCTTAAGCTGTAAAGGTAACGTGAGCTATGCTTAGTCACTTGGTCGTTTCCTACTCTTTGCCATCCCATGGACTCTAGCCTGCCAGGCTCCTCTGTCCATGGGGATTCTCCAGGGAAGAATACTGGAGAAGGTTTCCATGCCCTCCTCCAGGGGATCTTCCCAACCCAGAGATTGAACCCAGGTCTTCCACATTGCAGGTGGATTCTTTCTCATTTGAGCCACTAGGAAAGCCCAAAGGTGACATAAAGGACACATTTTCTCAGTAAAGACCAGTAAGCATCATCCAGGGAGAAGGGTAATACTGAGAAGTGACCAGCCAGTGAAGGGAAAAAGGCAGGAAGTTAAGAGAGATCTGTTATGTGCTGTTATGTTGCTGCTTTCCCTTGTCCAGAAATTCTTCTGACAATTTCTGACAGTATTCTTAAATATGTGATTAGGAACTCATTGTCTTAGAAGGGAGCCTATTATTATTTTTGAGCAGCTACATTTATTAGAAATGTGAGGGTGACTGTTTCTTTTGTTTTTCTCTTTTAAAAGAATTTTACATAATCCATTATTTAAATTCAAATAAATAACAGGTTACCACAGAAACCTGGTGTTCGAGCTAAAATTTACTTTTTTATGACATTTATCCATTCATTCGGGTTCTGTTCCTCTAGAATTACCCAGCCATGGAAGTCTTTCTAATCCATTATCATGGCCTCTTTCTCCTCTGAGACAGAAGAAATGCAGGAAATATCCAGTTCCTGTCAGAAATGCAGTTAATTTCAAGCTCAGCTCTACAGTTTACTCACTGTGTGACCTTGGGTAGCTTACTCATTTTTCTCTTCTTTAAAATGAGAATAATAAAGCGTTTTGTGAGAAGTAAATTAGTTGCTGCATGTGCTGCTGCTGGTGCTAAGTCGCGTCAGTCGTGTCCGACTCTGTGCGACCCCAGAGACGGCAGCCCACCAGGCTCCCCTGTCCCTGGGATTCTCCAGGCAAGAACACTGGAGTGGGTGGCCATTTCCGTCTCCAATGCATGAACGTGAAAAGTGAAAGTGAAGTCTCTCAGTTGTGTCCAACTCTTTGCGACCCCATGGACTGCAGCCCACCAGGCTCCTCCATCCATGGAATTTTCCAGGCAAGAGTACTGGAGGGGAGTGCCATTGCCTTCTCTGTGGTGCATGTACAGTACCTGGCAAATAGTAAGTGCTCAGTGTTAATATTCTTGGTTACTATTCTGGCCGGCTCCTATTATTCTCTACCTCCCAGATTCAGCAAAAACATCTTACTACTTTTAACTTCTTAATTTCTATGAATGGCGTCACACGTGTTCCAGTCTTGGAAGTTTGAAATCCTGATATCATTTTCTTCTTTTTTTTTCCTTCAATCTTCCCTTGATTTCAGTGTCTGATCAGTTATCAAGTCTTTTACCCCCCCCCTTCCTCTAATTCTCAGGACCAGTCATCTTGACAGTTGTAAGAATCTACCACCTGGTTTCCCTGCCTCCAGCTTTCCTCCGACAGTGTGGTTGGAACAGTAGGGACTTTCATGATAGTCTCACTTGAGTTCATAATCTGATTCTACCACATACAGCAATGAATGGATACTTTGAGACTTAGGTCCAGTGTCAGTGAGATGGGAGTCTGTTTCTTTCAGAGTGAAGGTTATCGGGTAATGAGATAAAATAGTAAGATACGTCTGAGGTGGTCTGGACACACCTGAGGTGTTAAGTGCCAGGTACCCTCCCCAACCTGTCCGGTTCATTCTACAGTCAGTGACTATGTGAATTCCTGATATCAGTGTTTAAATTACCTACTACCTTGCTTAAAAACCCTCTGTGACTTCCTGTTTCCTATTCAGGCATGTCTAACATCTTCAGCACACATGGAATGTGGAACAGATGTTCTCAAGCCAGGCTGGGTGTGCCTGAATACTGGCTCCCTGACTTGCTAACAGCCTTGGACAAGTTTTGTGACTTCTGCCTCAGAGTTTTTTCTTTTGTAGAACGGGAGTGATAATAACATTACTACCTCATGTTGTTGTTTAGTTGCTGAGTCATATACAGTTCTTTGTGACCTCATGAACTGTAGCCCACCACTCTCCTCTGTCCATGGGGATTTCTCAGGGAGGAATACTGGAGTGGGTAGCCACTCCCTTCTCCAGGGGCTTTTCCCGACTCAGGGATTGAACCCGCATCTCCTGCACTGGCAGGCAGATTCTTTACCGAGAGCCACCAGGGAAGCCCCACCTGCCTCACAGAGTTCAGGTCCATGGTGCCAGTACCCTCAAGCCCATCCCAGTATCCCATCAGCTTTCCTTCCTGGCACTTTCTCATGACTCTTCTGCACTCTTAGTCTCCTAGTAAGCCAGATAATTTGTTATCCCAAATCTGTCTCTCACTTCTGCCTCCCCTTCTCTTAAGGGTTTCTATTGCTGCTTTCTTCACAAATTATCTCCTCTGTTGGTTACCTTGGTAATGAAGAGTTTAGAGTTCGCCCCAAGACTCTGGACTATTTCTATGATTCATATCAGATTAAATTCTCTCAGCTCCCTTCTTCCAAGTTTCTTTAGGGAAGAGGATGAGAAGAACATGCTTTACTGTACATGACTCTTATCAAACTCTCAGAATTGTTTGTTAGCCTGTCTTTATGCCTCATTGGACTGTAAGCCCCAAGGGAAATGAGAGAAGTACCTGTCCTGTTCATCTCCATCGCCCAACTCATAGCAAGGTGTCTGGATATAATAGGTACTCAATACGTATTTATTGAGAAGATGGATGGAGAGCATTTTGGCATTTCCAAGTTGCAAATATCAGATGCGCTTCTTTTCTCCCTAGAACGAAACCACTTCTAGCAAGAATGCAGTCCAGTGCTGTAGAATACTCTTGGGTTCCTGAGATTTGGGGAGCTTTGCTACTGATAAAGCAATGGGAAGTTGATTATTAGCATATATGAGTGATATCTTAATCATATCAACTTTAACAAGTACTTGGACTGAATTCAGATTTATTTTCCTAGTATAGTTTTAATTTTTAATGTATATTATTTGCTTTATATGATACCTTACTTACCTAGCATGGTACTTTCATAGAAATAATGAAAAAGAATTGCTAATGAACTCAGAAGAACTCACATAAATCCTTTGTGAAATCTGCAGTGGAAAGCAACAGAGCCAGTGCTTGACATACATGTGATGAAATGAACTTTGTCATTGAAAGACCAGTTTATTTGGCAAAAAGTGATCAGAAATAAAGTAGGAAGGACAAGGGGTAGAAAAGCATATGCAATCATTTGGTCTTAATATCAAAATTCTTTCTGGATTTTATTCACTTCCATTCCATTCCTTTCTTTCTCTTCTCTAATACTGCTGGAAACAGAGAGTACTACCCACAAATTTTTTTTTGGCAGACTAGGGTAAAAGTTAATTAACATTTTGGCCTCCAGTCTGGAGAGCAGACCCTGTTCTCTTTGTAATGGGTGCTGTCAAGGAAACTTTTCAAAGGCAGAGGGAAGAAATGGTGCCCACTCCACTGTTAAGGATTTTTATGAGGGTCAAGTAGCCTTGGCGAGGATTCAGGCCGGAAGGACTTGGCTGCTGCAAAGAATGCCGCAGCCCTGTGACAGGTTAGATTTGCCATAACCCTGCATTCACTAAATTCTTTAGCCGGTGAGAGATTGCTACACTCTGGCCCAAGACTTTCTTGTATACTTTTGTTTTTCTGTTTTTGCAAGTGCAGGTTGGGTAGTTTGTTGCTCTCTCTTTGCTCACTTTCCCTTTTGCTATTCATGCCCCTTCTTAGAATCACCGTAAGCCAGATCACCTTAAGACTTGTCCCTCCAGGCATCAACATACGAAATATTCTATGAGATCCACACAGTGTTCCAAAGTGTGTTTCAGTAACATAATGTGTCTCAAATAAGCCGATGAGACACGGCTTATTTGTTCTGGGAAAGTCTGATTTCATGCTCAAGCTCCACCCTATGTGAGTTTTTATGCTCAGGGTCAGACACATGTTCACATTAATCTTGACCTGTGCTTGTACACTCAGTTGCTTCAGTCCTGTCTAACTCTTTGCGACTCTATGGACTGTAGCCCACCAGGCTCCTCTTCTATGGGATTCTCCAGGCAAGAGTACTGGAGTGGGTTGCCATGCCCTTCTCCAGGGGATCTTCCTGACCCANTTCACATTAATCTTGACCTGTGCTTGTACACTCAGTTGCTTCAGTCCTGTCTAACTCTTTGCGACTCTATGGACTGTAGCCCACCAGGCTCCTCTTCTATGGGATTCTCCAGGCAAGAGTACTGGAGTGGGTTGCCATGCCCTTCTCCAGGGGATCTTCCTGACCCAGAGGTTGGACTCACATCTCTTACGTCTGCCTGCGTTGGCATGGTGACCTAAGATGTGCTAATTTAATTACTTTTATTAACAGCAGCAGTAGTATTGGAGCATTATTTCCAAAGGCAAAGGATTCAAGGAGAGATTGAGGTAATAGTATGAAGTCATTCAGCCTTGCTAACAGCTCAGTGAAGTACCATTATTATTTGACCGATAAGGCAACTGAGTCATGGAGAAATTAAGTATAGTAATTGACTAGATGTTTTTCTTGGAAGTTCAGAACTAAATTTTTTTCCCTAAGGTTCCTTTCAACCCTGAGAGGTTCAAATTCTTATTTGGGTGGAGATGGTGCATCAGGTCAAAGATGTAGCAGAAGGGACTTCCCTGTGGTTCAGTGGCTAAGACACCATACTCCCAATGCAGGGGGCCCAGGTTTGATCTCTGGTCAGGGAACTAGATTCTACGTACCACAACTAAGAGCCAGCACAGCCAAATAAACAAGCATTTTAGAAAAGATATAGCAGAAGTGAGAGAGGGAGAGAGGGGTGCAGGGGTATGTACTAGTCAAAATCTTTGGGAGACAGATGTAACATCCTGTGGTGCCTCACAACATCCAGGGAAGTAAGGGGAGAAGCTGTTTAGCTTCACAGAGTTGTGAAGGAGACTTTGGGTCTTCTTCCAGGTCAGAGGTTGAAAACTGTTGGCCCCTAGCCTCCATTGGGCCTGGAGATGCATTCATTTGGTCCATACATTAAAAAAAAAAAAAAAAAAAAAATTAGAATTTAAAAATTATAAGATTTCATGTGAAAGTCCAGATTTCCAGCTTCTCTAGAAAAAAATGGAATCTGACAATCCTGAGTCTTCATTTCCTAGGGTGACATAGAAGCTGCATAGTGGCTGCCCTCTTCTTCAGATCCTGTCCCTGCAGTCAGCATAGCTTCCTCACTGCCAGAGTCATTCTTTCATTATCTACCTGGACCCTGTAGGCATTTGCCTCTCAACCACCTCTTTGGAGCATGGTTCCTCATCCTTGCTATTGCTGACATTTTGGTCCTGATACTTCTTTGTTGTGAGGGGCTATCCTACATGTTGAGGGGGGTTTAGCAGTATCCCTGGGCTCCACCCATTAGATCCCAATAGTATGCCTTCTTCAATATGACAACCAAAAAGAAATCCAGAGTGCCCAGTGCCCCCTGTGGAGTAAAATGGCCCCATGGGAGCCACTGGGGTTGTATAATGAGCCTGTGTCTCTGGCAGCTCCATCTCTAAGCCTCTCTGTTATCAGTTTCTGGATATGAGAATCTGGTTGGTCTTACTTGGCTCAGGGGTCTCCTCCTGGAGTCAGGTGGCAAGATGGCATTGACCATCATGACTGCCATCTCCTGCAGAAAGGGAGCAGGTCAGGCAAACCAATAGGTGCCCATTTTAAGAAGAAGGATGCAAAAGACGCTATGTGAAACAAGAGAGTCCAAGTGTAACTCTCAATAGCGTGACAGTCTTCACTTTCCAAAGGATGTTCTTTGTACCTGGTCCCTCTTTTATTTTTCTCTTTGTCATTCTATGAAATAGCCTAGGCTCATAGTTTGTCCTTCTCTTTCAGCAGATGAGGAAGCAGAAGTTAAGGCTGCTACCTCAGGGCACTAGAGGGACTTCCCTGGTGGTCCAGTAATTAAGAATTTGCCTTCTAATGCAGGAGCCTCAGATTCGATCCCCTTGCTATGGGGCAACTAAGCCCAAGTAGAGCCACAGTTAAAAGTGAAACCTACACACTGCAGTGAAAAGCCGGCCTGCCACAAAGACACAGCACAGCCAAATAAATAAATTAAAAAAAAAAAAAAAAAAGCCGTTAGGTAGAGGAAGGACCAGAACCCAGGCTTTTTGAAGCCCACTGCCCTTCCAGTTACCCCTGAATTGGCAGCCCCTGGTAATGCAGCACCCTGCTGCAAGGGGGATAGAGGGAGAGAGCAAAACCAGCTGCCATCAGACAGCCCAGCCCTGAAAACATGAGCGATTCAGTCACTCCTGTCTGCAGAGCAGGTTTCTTTGGCAGGAGGCCACCCTGTCTAAGTCCTTCTCCGGTCCGTCTGGGTGTAACCCAGCCATGATGGTCTCTCTCGGGTTTCAAATGCACAGGAACAATTAAGTCATTCTCATAATTTCATGTGGTACAGAAAGTCCCAAGCCAAAAATACCATCCTTGCTTCCTACTTTTAGACTTCCAGGGAACTTCCCCCTCCTTCCCTCCCTACAATTCACTTTGATTCCTTCTATTTTTCTCTTGGATACATTGGCCAGATACAGGGTCCTAGTTTATTTAACGAGGAGACCCAACACAAATAAAAATAAACCCAGCCTCCATTTGGCAGGAGTGGTGAAAATAGGGAATTGTCGGTGGCCCTCAAGTACAGAAGGTTAAAACACAAAAGAATGTTCAGATCTCATCTCCAGTGTATGGAAATAGAAGAGCTGATGACCATGTGATCACAAAAGAACGATGGGGTGACAAGGGAAGCAGTTGTGTCTAGCATATTCCTATTATTTTCCTGGCTACTAGGTAACCACAATCAAGTCACATTCTTCAGCTTCAGTATGTAAAATTTCTTGTCTCATAGGACTGTGACATCAGTCCTGTGTCGCTTCCGTAAAATAATCTTTCTAGGTCTCTCTCAGATGCATATTAACAGTTACTTGCCGACAGACAACAGATTGGTCTTTGTGTACACACACATACTCGGGTGCGCACACAGAGTCTCTGCCTTGGTGCTTGTTACACATTGCTGGACCACCATTTAGGTTATGTCAAGAAGGAAGTCAATAAAATGAATTCCAGTTCCAGATGATTTGAAAGTGTCCTCTGCAGGAATAAATAATGATAAGCTTATTTGTAACATGTCTTCTCCCTAGAGCAAAAAACTTCTCAGAAAACTTTAGCCTGCATCAGAATCACTTGGAGAATTCATAAAAACCCTGATTGCTGGTCCCACTCTCACCCCCAGAGCTTCTCATTTGGTAGGTCTCAGGTGGGGCCAAAACTTTGCATTTTTAATAAGTTTCTAGGTGTTGCTGTCTGGAGGTCCCTTTTGTGAACTAGACTAATCACAAATGGTGCTTTGGGGAATTCCCTGGCTGTCCAGTGGTTAGAGCTCTGCACTTTTACTGCCAAGGGCCTGAGTTCCTCCCCTGGTCAGGGAACTAAGATCCTGCAAGCCGTTTGGTGCAGCTTTAAAAAAAAAAAGGTGTCAAAGTGGCATCCTACAGATCAATGAATAATTCCAAAGGGAAAATGTACCTTGAAAAGAAAAGAATGATGCTTTGATTACTAGGTTTCCCCAGCAACAGTGCTGACTTGCTCCTTCTGCGTCTTTGCCTTCATTTGTGTTGTCCCTGGAAAGCCCCCCTCCTCCCATTGACCAGTCAAACCCTCTGTATCTGGCAGGCCCAGCCTAAGTGTCCATTCCTTCACCTACCCTTTCCTGACTGCTCCAGTTCATAGTTGTCACTTCCCTTCTCTGAGCTCTTCTAGCTGTAGAATTGAACCTGTTGGCCTGCGTCACGAGCACATTACTTGTTAGTCCTTTCCCCATCAGGACTGAACACGTTTGAGGAATGAACATGACCTTGCCTTATCTACTCTCTGTGTCCCTGTGCCTTGCAAGGGTTAAGGACACTGTAGATAACTCAACCACTTATTGATTAGTGAAGGTTCCAAGTGCATTCAGAAAGGAAATAGAATACCAGCAACTGATACGGCCTGAGACACCCACCAGATTACATTTCTGAGGTGTGACCCCTTTGACTTCTGTGCTCAAAGCCCCAGATCCTTCTGCTTGATTCAGCATTGCGCAGACTCGGGTCTTTATAGGAAGGACACTATTGCCTGGCTCAGGATGGTGGATGCCGAGAACCACTCTTGAGGCCAGCTGGGTGGTTGTCATCACCACGCCTGTTGTCAGCTGTGCATGAGAATCAGTCACTGGACCCCAGGGCGGTGTGATGGCTGGAGGGGTCAGCCTGCAAGAAGTGTCAGGAGGAGGGGGAATGATGGCGATTGTGCTGGAGAAGTAGGTTGGGACCAGGCTGTGAAGGCCTTGTATGATGTATTAGGGGCTTGGAGTTTGTCCTATAGAGAATAAAGGTTTGTTTTTTGCTAAAGAAGGGCATAATCAGATTTGTCCTTTGGAATCATAATTGTAGAGGCCCCTGGCTTCTTGTGGAGACAGCAAGAAACTAGCAGAGGCAAACTTGTGAAGAACAGTTGTTTTGGTTTGAAGATTTTCTTTATTTATGACTATGCTGGAACTTCATTGGTGCACTTGAACTTTCTCCAGCTGCGGTGAGCAGAGGCTCTTTTCTTGCTGCAGTGCGTGGGCTATTGGACGTGCAGGCTCAGTAGCTGTGGCACATAGGCTTAGCTGCCCCGTGGCATGTGGAATCTTCCCGGGCCAGGGATCAAACCTGTGTCCCCTGCACTGGCAGGTGGATCCTTAACCACTGAACCACCAGGAAGTGCTGAAGGCTGCTTTCTTGATAGTCGACTCTCACCTTTCTTTAGCTGCTGTTCTCGTTTCCTAGGGCTGCTGTGACATTATCAAAAGCCGGGTGGCCTAAGACAACAGAACGATACTCTCTCCCATCTTCAGAAGCTAGAATCCAAACTCGGTAGGACTGTGCTCTTTCTGAAGGCTCCAGGGGAGCCTGCAGTCCCTGCTTCCATCATCGCACGGCTTTTTCCTTCTCCCACTGAGTCTGTCCTTAAGGACATCAGTCATCCTAGATTTAGGTTCACCTAATAACCTCCTCGTAGGGCTTCCCTGTTGGTAAAGAATCCACCTGCCAGTGAGATGCAGGTTCAGTCTTTGGGTCAGGAAGATCCCCTGGAGGAGGAAATGGCAACCCACTCCAGTATTCTTGGCTGGAAAATCTCATGGACAGAANATCCTAGATTTAGGTTCACCTAATAACCTCCTCGTAGGGCTTCCCTGTTGGTAAAGAATCCACCTGCCAGTGAGATGCAGGTTCAGTCTTTGGGTCAGGAAGATCCCCTGGAGGAGGAAATGGCAACCCACTCCAGTATTCTTGGCTGGAAAATCTCATGGACAGAAGAGCCTGGTGGGCGACAGTCCATGGGGTTGCAAAGAGTGAGTCACGACTTAGTGACTAAAACAACAACTCCTCTTAACTTGATTACCTCTACAAAGACCCTTTCCCAAGTCAGGTCACATTACAAGTACTGGGGGTTAGGGCTTTGACATATCTTTTCTTGGAGAGGGACGTGATTCAACCCATGGCAGACACTTGCTACCCCTTATTATTTTAGGGCTCAAGGAAGCAGTGACTTGCTTCTGTATCCAACTAGTCAACTCACCTGTGTAATGTGTTCCTGGGGAGGGTTAAAAAGTTGCCTCCACCTCCAATAATGCCAACAGTTCACTTAAGTATTCATGCAGGGAGGGTACACAGGACCGAAGCAGCAGCAGATGAGGAACTGATTACAAAGGCCAGTTAGGCTCCTGCAAGTGAGAGGGAATGAAGTCAAGTATGCCATGGCCTTGAGAATAGAGAGGGGCCGAGTAGATTGGAGGAACAGGTCCATTGTAGAGCCAGTAGGATTGGGTGTCAGGGCAGGAAGGACTCAAGTGTCCTTCTTAGCCTGTTGGAGAATGTGTCTTTATGTGTGTATAAGTATACAATATCTCTCTCTATATTATATATGTATTCTTTCGGCCAAGATAAACAAAGCCTTAGAAACAAAAGTTTTTCTTTGTCTCTTCGCAATGAACTCAAATGATGCTTTACTGTGCTGGAAAGGAGAGTAATAAACTGGAAATGATGTGGAAGAAAGTGAAGAGCAACCTTGGAAGTCTGTAGGGAGTGATTGTCTCAGGGCATGGCAGCCACTCACCTGCCACGTGGGCACAGCCCTGAAGGCCCTTCATTCAAGCCCATTCCCGGCCATTTTCTTCAGCCTGAGACTGGGCCACTGACTGACCACCAGGGAAATGTTTTGTGAACGAAAGTTGCCGGGTCCTGACATCAGCCTCATAACGCCCTCTTCACCCTTCAGTAGACACTTTTGCATCTGTCGTCTCGTTTCGTTTTCACAACCTTGGCCAGTGGAAAATCCCTTGACAGGTCAGAAGAACCGAATTTAAGTCCTCCTGGGTTTCCCGCCCCCACCCCCGGGAGTGGGGTTAGTGTTTACACGAGACACTCAACTTTGCAAAGCTCCATTTTCTCATTAACAGTGGACCAATAACCCCCTTCTTGTAAGACCATTGTGAGGATGAGCATCAGACAGTGTTCATTGGCAGTGCAGAGTCTTAACCATCGAGCCACCAGGAGATTCCCTTCTTCCAGGTTTTCTAGTCTTGGGGCCAGAGCTCTTTCCCATTCTATTCCTCTGGAAATAAAGCATAAATAAATAAAGAAGAGATAAGTTATGGGATTCCCTAGTGATCCAGTGGTTGGGACTCCAGGCTCCCACTGCAGGTTCTGATACCTGGTTGGGCTACTAAGATCCCATATGCTGCATGGCCCAACCAAAACCAAGATAGATTACAGCTGAATTCCTGGAGAGGGTTTGCTTTAAACTCACTGGAATCCATGATAAGTTGCATACTCATCCAGAGGGCTAGATCAGGGGTTTGGGAGTGCTTGAAGCAAATCTTTGAGAGTGAAGGTGCAGTGGAAATGTCGGCATTATAATTGGGATGAATGTAGATCACATTGAGGAGGCCGTGGCTGCTGCTCGCTCTGTCCCTTTCCCACGCTGGCCTGTCGCAGCTGCTGTTATCTGTCAGCTGGACCTCTGCTTGTTCTCCTTCCAGTAGAAAATGATTCTCAGAACCTCGTCTTCCCAAGGTATTAATGCAGTTGCTTGCAGATCTCATTGGCTCACCCGGACTCCAGGACTACCCGAGACACTGGCGTGTGGCCACTGCTCAGGTCCCTGTGGCAGGGCCCCTGAGCAACATCCGCTTGGATTTAGTTTCACTCTGAAGTTAGAAAGCAGTGGGAATGATGCTTTAATGAGGCCCGCCCCTTCACCTTCTGTCTCTGTGCTGGCCTGCATTTCCCCAGTAGCGGTGCTTTCCCAGGGCCCCTTTTACCTGCTCACAGCCCATCCTAGGCCCCTGATTAGAGGTCCACGTCAGGGTCCCTCCCATGGAGATGTTAGCCCGAGGTACAGATGCAGGCACCAGAAAGCTTACTGCCACACTGCTCATAACCCAAAGGGCCATCCACAGGGTTTTTCAGAAGGATAGTTTCTTGAGCAAGTAACTCACCCTCTGAGAACTTCTAACACCTTGTCTGTTACATGTACATTACAAATATCCAGCCTGATTATGACTTTGAGATGATGAGTATGAAAGCACTTTCTAAATTGCAGATGGTTTTACAAATGTGAGAGGGGATATGATGTGAAAAGAGTCCTTTGAGGCCTTTTACAAACAAAGGCATTTTTATATATTTAAACTCTTGGCAGTCACAAATTTCCATTTGAGGGTTTGCCAGTCTCAGGAGCAATCTCATAGTAGTTTGCAGTTTAGCTGAGGTGCATATATTTTCATCCGTCCATAAATGTAACTATCTCACAGGAAGATGAGAAATGAACAGATAAATTAGTAGAGGTTATAAAGTACGATTGCATTACAGAGTCTTTCAAGGCTCATTAAAACATATTTGTGTAGTATCTTTTGTGCCCCAACCAAAGGGCTCTGGATTATTGGGAAAGAATGAGACAAAAAGGTAAAACTTAGAAATACATTGTATAATAAGGTAAACCTTAAGTTTACTCATAAAACAACTAGTAAGCATAGCAAGGGGAAAAAAAAGCAATATACACCATTATTATAAACAGTTTCTGTTTCCTGGTGTTCTAGAAGAACTTCTGGGGTTAAATTTAATTTTATTACATTTAAATGTTGGCAGGGGTGTGGAATGTCCCACCCGAGAATATGCATATGCAATTACCAGTGGGTTTTATTGATTGTTTCAGGTATGAGTATTGACTTTCCTCCCACCTAACATTCTGGGATGTAGGCAGTGCAGGGTTGGCGTGGAGCCCTCCGGCTGTCTAGGGTACAGGCTCCCTCCCATTTTCCACTCTGTCACCCCTGGGTGTGGCACTGATCTTTATGGACTCTGGCCACCACCTGCCAATTTGGAGCAAGAGAGAGAGGGTGAGGGGGGCCACACCCACTCCCTTCTTTAGGATGTGTCCTAGGGCTTGCGCACATCCCTGCTGCTTCCGTCACCTGCCCACACCTGGACACACAAGAATCTGGGAATGAATTCTTTATTGTGAGCAGCTGTGTGCCCAACTAAAAGCCAGAGACTGTATTACTCAGGAAAAGGAAGCCTAGTGCTCGGGAAGAACTCACAGGAGCCAACACAGTTCAGCCTCCTGCCTGCCCAGGAGCTGATGGCTCAGGTGGGAAGAAATCTGCAGGGAGGCGGAGACGAGTCGATGCAAGAAACTGTGACTCAGTGCTTACCCAGTCTGCTAGGGAGTTCCTGGGGTAGTTTAGTGCTGATTGTATTTTTGGTTTCACAAGGAAAGGTTTCATTTGAATTAAATTATCATTGAGCGATTTTTGGACTTTCCGTTTGATATGAAGGCTGCTCAGAGGCAGTTGTTTAAGAGAGGAAAAAGCAAGTGCTGACTTCCTGGCATGATACAGCTCATCCTCTGTGCTGCTTGCTTGAAGCCAACCCGGCACTCAGGGAGAGGCTGTGTTCTCCTGTTGGACAGGAGCAAGTTCACACAGCACCAGCCTCAGACAAGGTTCCTCTGAAACCATGTTCAAGTGAGGCCAAGCAAGGTCACTGCCCAATTTCCTCGAAGCACAGACCAAAATACAGTTCCTGTACAACCCACTGTACCCACCAAGCATCCTCACCAACTCCCTGCCCCCTCCACCCCCGACTGATAGACATAGCCACTGCTACTTTGCCATTTTATGATCTTCTTGGTCATCTCATCACTCCTCACTGTAAATAACATTTATTGAGATACTCAATCCTAGAATCACCGCATTCTCTGACAGCACCCAATCTAGAGCAAACCCTTGCCTCCTTCAGTTCAATTCAGTTCAGTCGCTCAGTCGTGTCTGACTCTTTGCGACCCCATGAATCGCAGCACGCCTGGCCTCCCTGTCCATCACCAACTCCCAGGGTTTGCCTCCTTAGCGCTCCCTAAAAACCACCCAACACAAGCCCATCCTGGAAGCGATTCTGGTGCCTTCTTTCTGAGAAGATCCTTCTGTTCCCTATGGTGCCCACTCTCCCTCCCCTCAATGAATAATGAAGCCAGCTTGTGCAACCACGTATAATCTTGGTGGCCTCTGATTTTAAGGTGTCAACATATTGTATAGTGGAAGGAGTAATACTATCCTGTACATTTAGAAAATCTGTGTTCATTTAAAGGAGACCTGACTACAACCTTAGGCCAATTTCTTAACCTCTGAAAGCTTCAGTTTCCTGATCTATAAATTGAGGATGGTAATATCCACTTCACCAGGCTGTGAAGGTTAAGTGAAAGAATACATAGGTAAGTGCTTTTAAAATTACAAAGCACTTTACAAATCTAAGGTATTTAATTTTGAGTATGACAGGGAAAATAATGACAAATTCTGTTTTTTCTGAGATATGATTAGAGCCAGGGTCCATGGATAGCTCAGTTTATAATTTAATTATATCAGTAAGTAATTTTGCATTCATAGTCCTCCTGTATCTGTACATGGGAAGGAATTAACCAAGAGACAGATCCCTTGGCATTTCTATCCAAACCAGGGCAGTTTCAACAGAGCCCTCTTGAAAAGAAAGTTTTTCCGAAAAGAAGATAACAACAGTCATTTGAACAGAGAAAATGAAAAAGGCGAAAGTCAAATTATGATATATTTTGTGTCATACCTAAGTAATTAGAAGATAACCCTTTTTCTTAATAACCTTTCTAAAATTTTCATTGGGCTTCTGAAGCATAAGGGAAATCTCTGGAACCAAGACATATTTCAGTTTGTTATTTCTCAGGATCACTGTCACCCCAGATTTGTGAAGAGATGAAAAGAGGTTACCTGAAGCAATGGAGTAAGAATCCCCTCTGTCTTTTGCTTTATGTGTGACCTTGACCAAGTACAAGACCATCACTTCCCTCATTTAGAAGATAGAAATAGAGATGCTTGCCTTACAACTGCAGTTGTCTTGGGTTTCCTTGGCGGACTGGTTCTAGGACCTCTGCAGATACTCATATCCTCAAAAAGTTCCTTTATTTAAAATGGCATTGTATTTGCATATAACCTAGCACATCCTCCCATGTCCTTTGAACCGTCTCTGGATTGCTTATAATACCTTGTACAGTGTGTATGCTATGTAAATAGTTGCCAGTGTGTTGCAAATTCAAGTTTTCTTTTTGGAACTTTCTAGAATTGCTTTTTCCCCAACATTTTTGGCTTGCAGCTGGTTGAATCTGTGGCTACGGAGGACTGACTGGACCTGAGCCACCACTCCAATAGGAGCATGGGAAAACTCTTAGCTGTGAAGTGCCATATACTCGGGAAAGAAGCAATTATATTCCTGGTTGTGTTATGTTGTTGGGAGCGGGCACAAAGGACTGCTTCAGTATAGAAAAGCTGTATTTGAGTGCTGATTTTGTGCTGTTCACATATGTGATAAATTGTACCACCACTCTTGCAAGCCACATACAGAACCAAATTAAAGGAGATGTTTGTGCCTCAGTGGCAGTACTTGGAGTCATAACCTAGCTGTGAGTACAGTACTTACTCCAGATAGAAGCCTAGAAGGCACCCTAGCCTCTTCGCTTCTGTATTTCAGACAATAGATATCATCAAGTTGGCAGCTGATTCTACCAGTCAGAGTTAGACTTGATTGGAGTCTGAAAGTCTTGAAGGCTTTCTTTGCAGCAAAGAGTTTACCTGTTAAACTGGTTTCTAGAAAAACCAACCAGGATGTCACAGTTTCCTTTATTTGAGAATCAGTTACTATGGTAGGTAGCTTGGAATGATGCTAAGGACTAGTCTCACCAGACAACAGGTGAGAGTGTTTCCTTTCTGCACTTTAGAGATGCCCTATGGTGAGACTGAAGTTATAAGCGCCCTTACCACAAACATTCTCTCATGGGCAGAAGCAGAGTGTTCTTACCGTCCAACGTCATTTTATATTTTGGGTTAGCAAACATCTTTTATTTACCTTCAACATCATACCTTTACATACATAGACCTTGTGTATTCAGTTTATAATGCACTGTACACCTCATCGGTCAATTATAAATTTAATAAGATCAATCAAGACCGAGGAGTGCTAAGCACTGTGCTTGGTAGATACTGGAAGTTCAAAGAAAAGGTAACAGATTTCCTTGTCCACATAGGACTCAGAGTTGAGTCAGAGAATCAGTGAGAGCTGAACGATAAAAAAGGCTAAGTGCCAAAGAACTGATGCCTTTGAACTGTGGTGCTGAAGAAGACTCTTGAGAGTCCCTTGGACAACAAGGAAATCAAACCAGTCAATCCTAAAGAAAAAAAAAAAAAGAATCAACCCTGAATATTCACTGGAAGGACTGATGCTGAAGCTCCAATACTTTGGCCACCTGATGCGAAGAGTTGCCTCACTGGAAAATACCCTGATGCTGGGAAAGATTGAAGGCAGGAGGAAACGGGGACGACAGAGGAAGAGATGGTTGGATGGCATCACTGACTCAGTGGACATGAATTTGAGCAAGCTCTGGGAGGTGGTGAGGGACAGGGAAGCCTGGTGTGCTACAGTACATGGGACTGCAAAGAGTCAGACATTGCTGAGCAACTGAACAACAACAAAATGTTGAGACAGCAAGTCTAACCCAGCCATTGAGATGGGTCCTGGGTTTTGCACATTTCTCTTCGTGGCCCTGGGATTCCCAGATGGCTCAGTGGTAAAGAATCTACCTGCCAGTGCAGGAGATGTGTGTTCAATCCTTGGGTTGGGAAGATCCTCTTGGGGAGGAAATGACGACCCATGCCAGTATTCTTGCCTGGGATAATGCCATGGACAGAGAAGCCTGGTGAGCTGCAATCTATAGGGTTACAAGAGTGTTGGATATGACTGAATGAATGAGCACACTTAATGGCCCTGTCATCATTTTGGTTGGTTGGTTTTGAGGCTCTTTTCATCGATGAGGAGAACGAGATTGAGGGATCTTACATGGCTGCTGTGGTCTTTTCACGAAGGTGACCTAACTTGTAAACATCGGCCTTTTCCACCGTCTCCCACCCCCGTCACTACCCCACACACTACCCTGTCCCTCTTTTCTTGTCGGTGTCCTTTCATAGCGTGCTGCCATGGCAAGGGGGCAGATTTACCTCTCTGTTAACGGACAGAGGAGCCTGTTGGCCTACAGTTCACGGGGTCGCAACGAATCAAACGCGACGACTGAACGACAGTTGCACACAGAAATTGGATCTGGGGTTGACTGTTCTCTCCAGACATTTAATGAAATGCCTTAGTTGTCTGGACACGTACTAAGTCTTATTTCACTAGCAAACTGACCTCTCCATTGGCTGATGTTCTGTTCACTTCAAGGTGTTCCGTTTCTAACCTTTCCTGGCTTTACCTTTCCCACATAGATGCTCATTCTGCCCAGGATCTGCCTGAGGGGTGAGCCAGATCCCATCCCCATTCCCTCCAATGGAAGTTTTACCTTTGCCGAGCATTGGACAAACTTCCCCTTCTTTTAGGTGTCCTTCGTGTTTTTTTAGAAACAGGTTTGAGGAGGGGGAAAGGTACATTTTGCAAAGTATTTACAGTGTGAGGGCATAAATAGGAGACATTAATGAATTAAATGGTATCCCCATTCTCTCTTGATGTTATCACAATAACTCATTTATCTGGCACCACCAGTTTGCAAAGGACTTCCTGTCTTCTGTCTCACTGATCCCCACTAACAACCCTGAGATGGTGGGAGCAAGACAGTTTTAAGTAAGTCCCTAGGCTACCCAGCCAGAAAATGGCATAAGAAGAATCTGAGTCCATTCTTGAGGCTCCCAGTCCTGGGCTTTCCCTCTCTGCCAGGTCATGGCAAAATATGGACTTAGTGACCATAAGGTTGGCTCAAGTGCTGAGAGTGGTTGTTGCTTACTTTATTCCTTCCAGCATCCAAGAGAATCTTCTCAATTATAAATGAGAGCCTCCAACTTGAGCCCTGAAAACACTGCCTAAGAATCCTAAGTGCCTTCCCCCACTTCCAGGCTCCTGTTAAATCTCTGAGGATCATGAATGCATCACAAATGAAGGGTGGCTTTTCAAGACTGCAGCCAATTGTGGTAAGATTTCCTAGGAACAAGGGCATTTCAGAGAAATGAGAAGGTAAACTCTAGTGACTGCCAGGTTGCCATAATATAAATGGGGTCCTGGCCTACTTTTAAGGACTCAAATGTCAATATACATAGTAATTTGGAGGCCACATTTTCCTCCAAAGAGAATGCTTCCTAGACTGTTGTGTACATCAATTGATGTAGGTCCTTAATTAAGGATATATATATTGAGGGGTAAGTAGGAGGGTTGTGCGCCATGGCATGTGGGATCTTATTCCTCGACCAAGGTTCTGACCTGCACCCCCTGCATTGGAAGTGCAGAGTCTTAATCACTGGACCACCAAGGGAGTCTCAAGGAGAAATTTTAAAGAAATCCCAAGGATTTATATGCTGTCACTGCTAAAATGAAAAGAGAGTGGGGGGAAAAAGGTATAAAATAAGCCCTCTTGAAGAGTTTATTTCTGTTACTCTTCTTATGATTATGGTTTTGTCATTTGAATATTCCCTTAAAGTTGGTCTATGAGCACTTCACGAAAAGTCTGCTCCAGTTCTTGAAAACCATGCCTCCAACCCAAGATGAGCTTTTTTGGAATTTCTTTTAAAATTAGAATCCTGGAAGATTTATAGCTAGTAAGCCAACATGGTTTCTAGGTGTGCCAGCTAGCTTATTGTCTTCAGCCAGCATCAGCTTCCTTTCACATCATGTGACCCACTTCCAGATTTCAAAAACTGTGACAGCGTCAGGGGTAGATTCACTTCCTCCTGTGATTAAGTCAGAGAAAGGGGTGGGTGGGAAGGATGGGTGGGTGAGAGTGGTGGTAAAGACACTAATGCTTTAAACTTTTGGTATAGTCTTCTGCCCATAAAGACATAGGAAAAAGGACAGTTTTCAGCGTGGGCAGAGTGGCCAGAGCCCCGAGAACAGGAAAACCCAGTCACTCGCAGCCTCCCTCTAAGGACTGGTCTTGCCAGACCTACTGGTTGGAAAGGACTGCCCTCCATTATATAGGAGACATTCAAGGGGACCCAAAGCTCAGATATTTAATTTAGTGCTTTACCTGCGGATAAATTGTAAAGCAGCTAACTGGTCTGTAGGAGACAGTTGCTCAAAGGCCCGTTCAGCTTCTCAGTGGCAACAAAATAAATGTGACAAAGCTCTAACATTAAAGATTTAGGGATTCCAGTTAGGATATTTAAAACCTCATGCCAGGCAAGAGACAGTATCACATACCTCACACCAAATTGCTGAGTCTTACAGCTGAGCATTGAGGGTTTTTTTAAGCAATATTTGAGGTGAAAGCAAGCAATTTTTACAAAAAACCTGGTCAGCTTCACTTAATGGAATAGATTAGAGCTGATTGTTGTTTGACAAGGCTTGGGTTGCTCTTTCTGAAATGAAATTAACTACAGAGTTCTTGAAATGAGGTCATCAGGTTAGAATTCAGTTGTCCACAAAGATAAATGATTTATGTGCCTTTCTCAGCTTACCTGGCAGCCAGGGGTAATATTTCACACTTAGGTGTGCTGTGCATTTGCATTCTTTTGTCTGGTAGTCACGTGCCCATGTTGTATTTTTATGCAATCAAAGAATTGAACGTGGTGTCAACAAAATCCACTTTTCACACTGGAATTACTGCTGCACACTTAGGTAATTAATTTGTAAACCTTCTATATTAAAAAAAAATTAATGTATCCCCAGGGCTTGACATATTACCTGGCACAGCTATTATAGCTGGAGTTAAAATGGTTCAATCAGTGAATGACTGAATAAGTAAAAAATGTAGGATGAGGTTCAAGGAAAAGATTACACAGCAGTTGTTATCTAAAGAATGCCATCTCTGAAATTACTGCTATCAATGCCAAATCTCATTTATGTTTATGAATCTTTTAGAAATTTAAAAGTATCTATCAGTACTTTATAGCTCATTACTCTAGTTAGGAGAAGCAAATTTTTCGATGTAAACCTTTTACCTAAAAGGTGTAGAACTTTTATTTTTCTAGTGGCGTTTCAGCAGTCACTGTTAAAAATCACTAGCCTATATGTGCACTTCAGGTATGAGCTTGTGTCATGTTGACAGGATGAGGAGAATCTTTGGTCACCAAATAAGCTCCTTGGTCTTCCTTTCTAAGCTAATTTGCTGTAGAGACGGTTCAGGCTCCTCCCCAAGGTTCTGTCCCAGTCACTCCAGCTGTGGAAGTGGCCATCTCCTGGTGGCTCTTGTATAATAAAGCCCTCTGAGGTAATCGTGAGCATGTGTGTACTAAGTCCTGTCTGACTCTTTACGATTCCATGGGCCATAGCCCACCAGGCTCCCCTTGTCCATGAAATTTTCAAAGCAAGAATACTGGAGTGGGTTGCCATTTCCTACTCCGAGGGATCTTCCTGACTCAAGAATCGAACCCAAGCCTCCTGAGTCTCCTGCATTGGCAGACGGATTCTTTACCAAGGGCACCACCTGGAAAGCCTTCTGGGGTAGATATTTCCACACAGTGATTTTTAGCAAAAAGAAAATGTTGGCTGCCTCGGGTGGTAGCAGGCTCTGTCATGGGAACAAGAATGTCTGGAATGGGAGGTCAGGCCTAAAGAAGATCTGCCCTCATTGTGGCTCAAGAACAATTGCTGGCCACCTCTTTGAACTGTCTCGTTGGACTTCATCCTTTTTACACACATTCTTTGCCCTTGATTCCCTTGTCCCCACTTTGCTTTAAGCTCTCTGATCCAAAAAGACTCACCCCACCTCCACCTTTTAAACAGTAATTTGTTCTGTGGCACTGAAGCTAATGAGAGGAGGGGCAGGATTAGGGTGAGGATGAGACGCACGGGCACCTTGATGGCGGGAACCAGGGACGCACGCCCCACATATTGCAGCTTTGCGTATGGACAGGCCTGATTTCTTTGTATGCATCTTTCCATGGGGCTGTCTGGGCCAATAAGAATCACCTTGACTCATACTTCTGGTTTTCAATTCAGCTTCTAGGAAGGCATTATTTCACACCTTGTGGGGGTGGAACTGGGTGTCACAGGTGGAGGAAGTCAGCCACCTCAGCCTGTCTGGAACCCAGCAGGTGGGAGGAAGCCAGCTACCCTGTCTGAGACACCCACAGAGATACTCGGTAGCCCTTGTCTGCCTGAGACACACAGCTTCCGAGAGCAATGCATTCTCTCTGAGTGCCAAATAACTGGGCTTGAAATTTTAATTTTGTCAAAGCTGGTTGTCACAATTTGACTAGGAACAGAATATTTACATAGTCTCAAAGTATATCCCCACAAATCCCTTAGTAGTTACCAGAGGGGGGAAAAATAGAAATTAGTGGAGAAATGGGACAGTACTTAATGAAGTGATATAAATGAATACCGCCCACAAACATGATGTCAGTCCAGACATGATATCCCGAGAAGGAGGCAACAGCACAGGACTTGAATTCCAACATACCAAAGCTGAATCTAATTACGAGGAAGCATCACACAAACCCAAACTGAGGGCCATTCTATAAAATAAGAATTCTTTAAAGTGTCAACATCATAAAATACAAAGGAAAGCTGAAAAGCTGTTGGAAATTAAAGGAAACTAAACAAATAGGAAAACTAAATACAGTACGTGATCCTGAACCAGGAAAAAGAAAATCTTGTCAAAGGACATTATTGGGATAATTGATGAAATTAGGATATTGACGTGGATAAAAACTATTGTGTTAATTTGACATTTCTGGAAGTAGTTATTATATAACTCTAATTATATAAGAAAGTTCCCTTATTAAGAAATACATACTGAAGCGTTAAGGAGTAAAAGGGCATGATGTATACAATCTATTTTTAAATAGTGATTTAAAAAAATACTATATCTAGAGAGAGGAAACAAATTGGCAAAATGTTATAGACTGATATAGAGTATAAGAATTCTTTTTTAAAAAATATTTTCTGAAATGTTGAGATTACTTCAAAATAAAGAGTTTTTAAAAACTATACTTTTGTGATCCTACCATCAAAAACAAACTGAACAAAATGCCCAGTTGTCTCATTTACCCTGGGATGGCTTAGCAATCAGCTGAAAGGGCTGGAATGCAACTTCTAGCCCCTGCCTGTCCCCCATCCATGTGGACAGTTCCTGCTGAGACACCAACCTGCAGGTCCAGAAGGGCAACAAGTCCAGGGAACTGCTAGGCGAGATTGTTCTTCTTGACATCATGGCCCCAAAGAGCCAAGAAGTCTCTCAGCCACAATAATGGTGGATGCAGATTGAGGTCAGTATGAAAACAGATCTGTTTTGGGTTGTAATGTTGCCCATAATGTGATGAGTGAACAGAAAAGAATGTACCCCAGTGAAGGGACGGCCTGTGAACTCCCGATCTGGTTCTGAATATTCTTATGATGCCCAGCGTAGAAAACAGGAAACATCAGTTAAAATGGGAAATGGCTGTGGGCTGAATGACTGTAATTCCTCGTCTTACTTAGAAGTTGGCATGGAATGGCCTTCATCCGCAGCCTGACGTCTCCTGAGCTTCCACGCCTTGATAATTTTGCCCTTTCTTAAGGGTGGTGCATTACCAAGCAGAGAAGCTTTTAGGCTGGAATTGCTACCTTTAAGTATGCTGAGAGATTGTGTTTTTAAAGAGCTGTTTGTTTTTCTCTGTCTCTCAGTTAAAAGCAGCCTGGCTCTGCCTCTGCTTCTGGTTCCCTCCTCCTGCCCCCTCTTTCTTTCTTAAGTAGGCGAGATCCAGCACACAGAACGACTCACAGCCCAGCTTAATAATAACCCAGCAATAAATGACATAGCCATTATCATGCTAGACGGATAAACAGAGGGACAGTCCTCAAAGCTGGGGAGCCCAATCTGAAATTTGCTTTTGGGTCCTCCCCGTGTCTCTACCACCCCTTTGGGGTTCTCTAAAGTATCAGGGAAATGTTGCAGACTGTCCAAGCTGTAAAATGGAGATAATTATTCCCGCTCCCTGCCTGGCTGGCTGGCTGAACGGCTTTAGAGCTCACATGGGATGATGAGCAGAAAGGTAGCGAGACTCTGAAAGCAACCTATAAATAAGAGGTGGTGTTCTTTCTCTTACTGGATGGAGATCTGACTAAAGTAGTCTGGGCTCATCCCCTTTGGAAGGAAGACAGTTTTCCTGTGTGACCTGGGCTGTACCCTCTGATGGGCAGTCCCATCTTGACTGCCTGTTTCCTGTCTCCAGTGCCAAGTGCCTGCCCTTCTGGCCTTCCCGTGGCCACCTCTTGTTTTGCCTATTGCTCTGTTCTATCTGTTGGTTTTCTGCCTCATTAATGAGAAAGGGAGCTTGATAAAAGCTGGAGTCTTGTCTGAATGGTCTGCAGGTGCTACCCCTGTGCTTAGAATAATGCTTGGCTCCTGGTAAGCACATAACTATTGGGAGGAATGAATGAATGAACCAATGGATAAAATGCTTCTCATCCTCTGTTTTCTTATCTCTTGTTGGCTCCCTGTTCTGTTCAGTCTTGTGCATACCTATGATGAGAACTCATAGTAGCCAATGGTGGACTCCTGGCCCATCTCTTGCTCCTGAGCTCCAGAACTCCAGACCCAAATGCCCAGTGTCCCTATATGAAAAAGCTGAGTCAAAAAGGGATTATGAGGGTAGATTCTGGAAGCAGAATATTTGTTCACTGGTATTGATCTGGGGCAAAGGTTGTAACTTCTTTGTGCTTCTTCATCCTTAAAATGAGGGTTAATAATAATGCCGACCTTTTAAGTTTGCTGAGACAATTAAATGATTTAATGCATGTAAGGGCTTCCCAGGTGGTCTTGTGTCCTGCCAGTGCAGGAGACAAAAGAGACGTGGTTTGATCCCCGGGTTGGGAAGATCCTCTGGAGGAGAGCATGCAACCCACTCCAGTATTCTTGCCTGGAGAATCCCATGGACAGAGGAGCCTATGTAGCCTGGTGGGCTACATAGCCCATAGGGTCTCAAAGAGTCAGACATGAATGAAGCAACTTAGCACACAGATATGCAGTGTGTAAAAGAGCTTAGAACATTACTTGGTATATCATGAGCCACCGGTAGAACTCACTGGGGTTTTCATTCTTGTTTAGTGTTCCGTCTGGGAAATCGGGGGTGATTGGGTTTTTTTTTTTTTTTTTTTTTCATATAAAGGAGGGTTCTCTCTATGTACTGAATCCTGCACTGTTTTTTCCCAACCAAGTGCAGTTTCTTCTTTGCTTGTGGTATTTGGACTATGGGTACCCATGCCTTTCTGCTCAGCACTAGAAAAGTGCATTCTTCATCCAGCATTCCTGGCAGCTAAAGCATTCATGGACTGTGTAGCCCACCTTGATCTGCAAACTCCCATTCCCTCCCCTCCTCCGCTGCCCCCACCCCAGCCCTGGGAGGATACTGTACAGGTCGACTCCTCAAGCTCTGAATGCTAGAAATTCAGTCCCTTCTTTGGCTATGTGGATATGCTTTAGGCAGCAGGTGGTGGGTTATGTTCAGATAAGAGAAGACCCCCTTCTAGGGGGGAGGCCCCTGTTCATGTTGCAGTCTTATTTGTAACTGTAGTCCTGTCACAATTCAGTTGAGATTTTCATCACCCTGGTCAGGAAATTCTCTGTGAAGGTTACTACAGCAACCTTCACTCTGCTCTGGAAAGCATATCACTTACAATGGGGCCTTTCAGTGGCTGGGCCCCAAAGCCGGGCCGTGATTCTGTCTATTCAGAACACAATGGGGCAAAACAGAATAGAAAGGAACCATACAGTGTCTTAGGCTCCGCTGCCATCTGTGGCATTGCATATTGTTATCCATCCTTGCCTCCAACTTCAGTTTTGTCTCTTCTGTAACAGTACACTTTTAATTTCACAGTGCACGTGCCTGCCAGTTGAAGTGCATTTCATGGAAGTTTAAATAATAGTAACAGTGCTATAGGGGTGTACAAACTGGGCCAGGAAGTGCTGTGGAAATATCTTTGAGAAAAGGTGATACAGGCTTTTGATTTAGAGACAAAGGAAACACAAAGTGGGTTTGTTTAAAAATACTCAAACTACTCTTCAAAACGGATTCTTTTGCCTTGGATTCCTGTAGATTTTTTTTTTAAGGGAGAAAAACTTAAATGACAGAAAATCAAATCACCCTTGCCTTAATCCACAGCTCCTCAAAACAAACCCACCCACCAAACAGAATTTACCCCACGATAGAAAATGATTGGTTCACTTACATTTTTTTAAAAAGCAACAACTAGAGAATGTTACAGAGGTATTTTCAAAGCTGAATTTATATATTAAGCATGTGAGCTATAGTTGTACCAAGAAAAAGAATTGTGGTTTTCTTAGAATGGGAGTTGAAAGAAAACGCTTCTCTTTCTTAATTTTTTTTTTCCTTTAAAGCATTTATGGTATTTTATTTATTCACACTGCTTGCCCTCTGATCAAACAACTTTTCTTTGTTGTATGTTTATATCTCTAGGGTTGTTTTATGTCCATACCTTCTTTAATGTTTCCCGTATGTTTAATTTAAATCATTTGCCTTTTATCTTTCTCCGGGTTGCAAGCTCTTTGTCTCTTTTCTAACCTTTGTACTCTTCTTGCTGCACTGAATAAAAAAAAAAAGAGAGAGATTTTTTTTCTAAGTGTAAAGCTAAGACACTTCTGTATCTTCAACCCAGCCAACCTCCATCAAGCAAATGGTGATTCCGTTTTGCTTTTGAGTCCAGTGAACCTTCACTGATGTGTGTTCACTCCCAGGTATCACTGGGTATTGGTTATTTGATCAGTAAGTAATACTGTGCTTTTGGCCCAACTCCCAGGAAGAGAAGGGGTCACAGCCAGCGAGACCCTTAGAACTGCTGGCATTGCATTTCCTCATTTTTGGGGTCTCAAGATTCAGGCAGAAGGGACTTCTGTGCACTTTGGAGCAAAGCATAGTACAAATCCTTTCTGCATTTCTGCAACCAGAAACTAGGCAAATGTTTTTGCAAATCCACTTGTGGTCTTGCTGGCAGTTGTTGAGCATAGCCCTCTTTATCAGGCGGTGATATTGACTTCTATTTTCTGTTTACTGTCCTGCCCCAAAGTGAGGACATTGTTTTCTCTGTAACCAAGTGGGCATACTCGTCTCTACCTAAAATAGAGAGCTGCCAGCCTAGCTTTGCCTGAATTCTATTCTTGCACAGAGTGATTTTGGTTACTCCTGCTTTGGGATCACTTACGTGCCTGCTCCAGCCCCCTTAAACCCTCATTCCCATCCCTGCGACAAGGAAGAACTTGGCAGTGCTGGGAGCGGCCGCCTGGCTTCAGAAGCTCTGGAGCAGCTTCCCCTGTGGATCCCGAGCTGGGGGCGTTTTGGCAGTTCATGTCTATCTTGCCTATTTTGTCAGAGTGAGGATTTCTGTGAGGTTATTTGTAACCTGAGTGTCCTTACTATGCTTAGAGGCACCTTTGTCACACAAGGAAACCATGCCTCGTCTGTCTACTCCCCAAAGGATTTTGAACGAGATGCCTGAAGCCTTATTGAAGGTGTGGGGCTCTGGCCTTGAAATTGGCTATAGGAAGTCTTTTGAAGGCAGAGGCACAGTGTTGCAGGATGGCTCCAGCCCTTTGGCCTCTCACAACACCTGTTATCTTTGCAGCCATCAATCCTGTGAAAGTGAAGTGAAAGTGTTGCTCACTCAGTCCTGTCTGACTCTTGGCAGCCCCGTGGACTTTATAGCTCCAGGAAGCCTGCCGGGTTCCTCTATCTGTGGACTTCTCCAGGCAAGAATACTGGAGTTGGTTACCATTTCCTTCTCCAGGGGATCTTCCCAATCCAGGGCTCAAACCTGGGCCTTCTGCATTGCAAGCAGGTTCTTTATACCATCTGAACCACTGGAGAAGTCAGGGAGTCAACCCTATCCATGCCTCAAATGCCCCTGTTGAGAGTGGTGATCTCTGTTCCTTCATCCATCTTGCCAGGGGGACCTAAAAGGCAGTTTCAGGTGCTACTTTTGAAATCTTTTTATCAGAGAACAGCTGCCTTGACACACTTTCACACAATGGGGAATACATTTCGTTTGACTTCCAGGGCCTCCGTGGAAGCTGCTGTGGGTTTGTAAACCCACCAGTACAGATCTGGACTCTATGACTGTCTCTGGCCAATTTTTTCATCTTCTTACACAGAGATCATAGTACTCCCCACCCCCATTTCTATAGTTCTTTTGAAACCAGATGAAATGAAGCACCTAACAGTGTTTAGCACATAGTAGGTTGTTAAGAAAAGCCATGCTCATTCCCAACACTGTGGACCATACCTCTTAATGAGGTGGGTTGCCTTTTTAATGCTGTAGTGTATATCATGGAATACAGTGAGCGATGGGTAGCAATCACAGAAATTCTTGGATTTTCTATGGAGTTGTGAATTTTAAGCTGGTATGATTCCCCCTGACCTCATAATCAAGTCAGATATGGTTAACTTGTGTTTTGATTTCATTTTTAGTTGTTCTGGCAGAAAAAAATTATTGGAAGGAATGCCATGGAATTCTCCAGGGATCTCTAGTTAGATTACAGCTTTCCAATTTCTGCGGTCATTTCCCCCCATTCTCTGGAGNTTTAAGCTGGTATGATTCCCCCTGACCTCATAATCAAGTCAGATATGGTTAACTTGTGTTTTGATTTCATTTTTAGTTGTTCTGGCAGAAAAAAATTATTGGAAGGAATGCCATGGAATTCTCCAGGGATCTCTAGTTAGATTACAGCTTTCCAATTTCTGCGGTCATTTCCCCCCATTCTCTGGAGATTGCCTTTCTCCTTTACCTACTTGTTTCAATTTTTTAAGCCAATGCTTTGACTCTCCGCCCCCCCCCCCATATCTTGGGTAGAAAGCAAGGGGTTCTAGGAAAGTGGCCCCCTAAGTGTGAGGTCTGTACACCTTTGCCTGCAAGATAACTCACTGTTGAGAAGGTTTTAAAACTTTGATTCACATTTACCTTAATATTAAAACTAAGAAGAAATTAAGCTCTTTAAATATTTACTATCTGGATGGATACCAGTGGCCTGATGCAGTCTGATTGCTCAAAGGTCATGGTTCACAAATGATCATGTTTATTAGTTGAGAGCTTTAAAATATTTAAATACCTAGACTCATTTGATTGTTTTTCCTGGAACTTCTGTGGGTGATGAAGACCTTTGCCACATACAGGTTTCCTGGGGAGGGGCTGGTGGTAGAGAGCCAACCACTGACTGGGAGCTAGAAGGCCCGAATTCTAGCTCTGGTTCTCTCAGTAAGTCTCTAGCACCACAGCCATGCACCTCCTCTGTGGCCTCAGCCTGCTTATCTGCACAGTAAGAGCTTTGGACTGGCTGGTGGATAGGCAAGGCCCCTTCCAGCTATAAAATGTTCAGGTCAGAATGTAAATGTAGAGTATTGTGCCCCGTCCTTATGCCTCTTCATTTGTAGTTTGTTTCAACCCCTTCACTTTTTTACCTGCAAGCCATCTGTTCATGACTCAAGCCATCCAGTTTTTTAATTCATTTTTTATTGGAATATAGTTGCCTTACAGTGTTGTCTAGTTTCTGCTGTACATCAGAGTGAATCAGCTATATGTGTAGATGAAAGGTGAAAGTGAAGTCGCTCAGTCGTGTCTGACTCTTTGTGACCTCATGGACTGTAGCCTACCAGGCTCCTCCGTCCATGGGCCTTTCCAAGCAGGAGTATTGGAATGGGTTGCCGTTTCCTTCTCCAGGGGATCTTCCTGACCCAGGAATCAAACCCGTGTCTCCCACATTGTAGGCTGACGCTTTACTGTCTGAGACACCAGGGAAGTCCATATATGTGTAGATACATCCCTTCTTTTTTGGATTTCCTTCCCATTTAGGTCACCCCAGAGCACTGAGTAGAGTTCCCTGTGCTACACAGTAGGCTCTCATTCGTTATTTATTTTATACATTTGTGCATGCGTGCTTAGTTGCTCAGTCATGTCCGACTCTTTGCGACCCCATGGACTACAGTCCACCAGGCTTCTCTGTCCATGAGGTTTCCCAGGCAAGAATACTGGAATGGGTTACCATTTTCTTCTCCAGGGGATCTTCTCAACCCAGGGGTCAAATCCATGTCTCTTGCATTGCAGGTAGATTCTTTACCGCTGAGCCATCGGGGAAGCCTGTCTGGTTTGTACCCTAGACCAACACTTTATGGCTGCATTTTGTCCCTGGAGGAACATGACATCTCTGTGCAGCAGGTCAGGCCAGATCAAGCAAAGAGTCTAGATATGCCCTTGCCAAAACCTGGAGAAGATGCTGAAGGCATTTCTCAATTCTGTATTTCTTTCTTCATTGTTGGCTAGTGACTGTGGTGCTTGGGGGACACCTCTCATCTCTGAACTTGGCTTCTATCCTGGACTCAGTCTCCCTCATAGCTAATCCATGACAAAGAATGTCCGGTGCCTGCAAGGTACCCTTGATCACACTCCAGGCCCTTCCCTCCATCTACCACATTCTGAAACAGTCATCCTGGGTTTTCTCATTTATATATGCCCAAGCAGTTCATTTTTCAGGAAAAGTAAATTATACTTTTAAAAAACCAAAAAAACACCAAGTGAGTTGATTTTCTTGTGTTGTCATACCTCTACTATTTTGCATGACATAAATTATACACGTTTTGTGATCAGTGCAGAAAGATGCTGTGAATGATAGTGAGTCCTGGAAGACTGTTTTTAATCAGGTCGATATCAGTTCTACTGAATTCTTTTAAATCTTTGCATATTTTTCTTTTTCTTCAAAACAGTGTTTGAATTAGAATTTATTTCATAGTGCAAAGTAATAGTTCATTTCTAAGTGACAAGGAATTGCTCAGTTATCTTCCTGTTTTTATTTCCATTTCAATTAATAGTATGAACAAGAGCCGTCAATGCCGGTATTTCTAGCTGGTCTGCCTGCATCATTACTTTGACTTCTTAATTAGGTTTAAGAAATTTACTGAACAGCTACCATTGCTTCAGGGACTATCATTTTCAAACCAAAAATTAGGATACATTGTCTGATAGGACTTTTGGTCATAGATTCATTAACCAAGAAAACAAAATCCTATCAGTAGAGGTGCAAAAACTAAATCACATTAATGTGTATTTAATAGACTACCTGAATTGTGAAGAATTAAATTCCATGAAACTGACCTTGCCAAAGGTCACAGAGGTAGAGCCTATTCTCGAACCCAAGTGTGTTCATTGTAATCAACTCCTTGAAAACACGCGTAATGACAGGTAGGTCCGTGAAAGGACTGGTAAATGCTTGTCATGTTGTCAAACCAGCAGAGCTGCAGCTGAAAAGACAGAGACTGACATCAGGGGGACTCTTCAGTTGTTTGATTAAAATATAAATAGAGACAGAAGTAAAATGAGCATTTGTCACATAATGGAATTTCAACCATTTGCTTTATTTTGTAGCTTGAAATGTCCTCACCCTGTGGTCAAAAGTAGCCTGCTTTCCTTACCTGGATGACAGTGGACAGTTAAGAGAGAATTATCTTTAGAGGCAACTTCTGGAGAAGGAACTGGCACCTCACTCCAGTACTCTTGCCTGGAAAATCCCATGGACGGAGGATCCTGGTAGGCTACAGTTCATAGTGTCACAAAGAGTTGGACGTGACTGAGCGACTTCACTTCACTTCTCTTCCCTTTGATCTTCTGGGCCAGGAGGATTAGGAAAACTTCAGAAACTTTTTTACTTGGGGCTGACTCCTACCAGCCCCCTTCCCCCGCCATGTCCACCTCTGACCACTGCCATGGTGAGATATTTAGTTCTTTATTTATTTATTTTTGGATTTGTCCTCCTTGGCTGAGACTTCTTTATTACTTTTTTTTTTTTTTTTTTGCATTATGGTTCATTTTTATTTTTTTAAAACATTCTACTTTGTATTGGAGTATAGCCATTTTGTTCACCTGAAATTATCACAACATTGTTAATCAACTATACCCCCAATACAAAATGTTTTTAGTGTTAAAAAATAAATAAAGATAAAATTTTAAAAAAAAGTGAAGGAGAATCCGTACCCCAACCCCCCAAAGACTTTGTCATTGTTGTAGTTTGGGGTGGGGGAAGCAATGTTGTAACAGTTTCAGGTGGATAGCAAAGGGACTCAGCCATACGTATGCATGTATCCATGCTCTCCAAACTCCCCTTCCATGCAGGCTGCCACATAACATTGAGCAGAGTTCCCTGTGCTATACAGCAGAGATACTGTTTAGCTCTGAGATGAACCAAAGCTGCCTGGAATTCACTGGCCCAGCTAGTATTGATTGAGCATGCCTGTGTGCCAGGCACTGATCTGCAGGCTGGGGACATGGCCAGGAGTAGATGTGCTCTCAAGACCAATGGCCAGACTACTTCCTCTGTGGACTCCCAGGTGCTGAGCTTTGCACAGGGTACCCTGTGTACCAATAATAAAAGTATCCACTTCATGCTGTTCTGTGGAGGAAAAGAAAGTTGATATGTGGCAAGCAGTGAACATTCAATAAAACAATTACTGTGGACACTAGGATTATTGCTGTTTCCAACAGTCACTTACCTTATTACAAGACGCAGCAGGTATAATGATTAAGTACAAAGAAAGCTGGTTGGCCTGGGTTTGAAGCCCAGCTGTTGTGGTTGGGCCAGTTATTAATAGTTAACTTCTCTGTGCTTCAGTCTCCTGCCTGATAAGGCTATGAGGATTAAGCAAATTATCATGTATATGTATACGTAGGGCTGACTCATGTTGACCTATAGCAGAGGCCAACACAGTATTGTGAAGCAATTTTCCTTCAGTTAAAAAATACATGCTTGGGGAAAAAATGATCATGTATGAAATGTTGAGAACCGTGCTAGTATGTAATGAGAATTAGATGTTGTGTGAGAAGAGTATTTTTCCTAGAGGAGAGAGCCACTATCCTAGTTTACCCTAGAGACTCCGAGGTGAGAGGACTAGAGGAGCATTCTGGGGACCCCTGATGGAAAATGCAGGGGATTTAGAACCTGAATACAAAACAGTTTCTACTTGTAAAAATGAAACCTCGCCTCTCATCTGCTGTCAAAAGGGGGATCTGGCCTTGCCATGTGAGATTGTTCACAGCAGAGAAAAATACGTCTAGGAAGTAGAAGTCATTTAAGTTCTTTATGGCTAGATTTGAAATTGGTGGGAATGAGCACAGTAGAGAATGGCAGTGGGACCCTCATGCGAGGGTCATGGCAGCAAGGTATACTGTAAGGGCCCTGTGTCTATGTGTGTACTTTTTTCCTTAATTTTCATTATTTTTTGGCCACATTACTCAGCATGCAGGATCTTTGTTCTTCNGCAGAGAAAAATACGTCTAGGAAGTAGAAGTCATTTAAGTTCTTTATGGCTAGATTTGAAATTGGTGGGAATGAGCACAGTAGAGAATGGCAGTGGGACCCTCATGCGAGGGTCATGGCAGCAAGGTATACGGTAAGGGCCCTGTGTCTATGTGTGTACTTTTTTCCTTAATTTTCATTATTTTTTGGCCACATTACTCAGCATGCAGGATCTTTGATCTTCAACCGGGGATGGAACTGGTTCCCCCTGCAGTTTTCACTTTCATGCATTGGAGAAGGGAATGGCAACCCACTCCAGTGTTCTTGCCTGGAGAATCCCAGGGACGGGGGAGCCTGGTGGGCTGCAGTCTATGGGGTTGCACAGAGTCGGACAGGACTGAAGCGACTTAGCAGCAGCAGCAGGTGTAGGAAAGTTGCTAAAGGGGTTGAAAATGAAGTTTAGGAAACACTGGAGTAGAGTATATATGAATGAAGGCCAGAGCTCATTGTAACCCCCTGGGGTGGACATAGCACTTGTGGGCAGTGGTGAGGGAGGCAAGGTTCCTGCTTCAGTGATCTTAATGAAAGTGAAGTAAAAGTTGTTCAGTCATGTCCGACTCTTTGCGACCCCATGGACTGTAGTCCATGGAATTCTCCAGGCCAGAATACTGCACTCGGTAGCCTTTCCCTTCTCCAGGGAATCTTCCCAACCTAGGAATCGAACTGGAGTTTCCTGCATTACAGGCGGATTCTTTACCGACTGAGTTATCAAGGAAGATTTCACTTTCACTTTTTAAAAAAAATACTGAAGGGATTTTTAGATTGGAAGAGGTCCAAGTTGAACATGCCTTTTACAAATTGATAAAGAAGGAAATGGCTACCCATGCCAGTATTCTTGTTTGGAAAATTCCATGGACAGGGGAGCCTGGTGGGCTGCTGTCCATGGCGTCACAAAGAGTTGGACACCACTGAGCGACTAACATACATTTATAAACTGAAGAGGAGGTTACCTTGCTTTGCAAAAACTTGCGACCTGATATGGGCAGTTTGTCAGCCAGGACACTCACCCGTATCCTGTTTGGAATGGGGGTGGAGAAAACAGCTACAGAAACTGTCACAGCAAACCCTTTAGAACTGGGCAATTGATCAGCCTCTCCAGTAAAACCACTGCACAGTTCCTGATGTGACATTAGTACATGGTACGATGCTTCCAGAATAACCGAAGCTTCATAATCTCTTTGATGATTTAAACAGTGACCTCACATTTGTAAAGGGCATAGAATGGGGCCTGACTTCTCAGAAGTGTCTTGTGCCATAATCCATCAAGCCTAAGATGCTCCTGATTATAAGAGTTAAGCTGTGATACAGCATTGGTTATAGGACACATCCTAATGTCACATTGTAAGAATATGAAACAATGCATCGTATTGACAGAATTGATGGAATATGTTAAGTGTTCCTTTATACCATGTTAGGTTTGAACTGTTCACTGATATAAAAAATGATCGTTTGGGGAACCACATTTCAGTTAGAGTAAGTGAAAGAAAGGGTGTTTCTTTTCCTGATGGGAGCCCAATGTTATTTAAAGAAGAGTTTACTATAGCGGCAAGCTGGGATGAACAAACTAACACAGAATAACAAGAGAAGATGGGAAAAGTGTCATTTATACATAGATTTCATTTCATTGTACAAAGTATTTACCTCTTATTTGTATCTTATCTAATTTTTTCACTGAAAAGAACTGTATATGTGTATATACCTTTTATAAATTGTGTACTCAGTAGAGAAGTAAAACAGTACAGAAACTACACTTAGGTAAATAACCACATCATTTTAACAACTGTTTGCCATACACAGATATCATTCTGTATCAATAATATGATGATTGTAATTAAAACCAAATTTGGGCACCTTACCATCTCTCTCTTCTTTTTTTTTCCCCTCCAAACCTTTTTTTCTCTCTCCTACTCAGTCCAGACACTGTTGCCAGACTGGTCTGTACCATTCACACTTTGCCCCGATCATGTCATCATGTAAAGCCAACTCTACCCCAAGAAGGACTTGAGGTTGGGTGATTATCCTCTGGGGGCAGTGCAATGTCAGGAACCTCTTTCTCCTGAGCAGACCACTGAGAGGCCCTGAGAGCCTCAGAGAGGCTTAGTGATTTGTGGGAGACCCTGCGGATCTTGCTGGGAGGGCTGGTCTCTGAGAGTTGCCTGTGATTTTTCTGGGATCAAGTTGATCACAGATACAACCATGCAGCCGGAGGCGGTCCCAGTTGATGCCTCTTGTTCCAGCTTTATTAAGAGCATCCCCTTCTGCACTCAGTGACTTGGTTTGCTCTAGTGAGGAAGGGTGACTCTGGCCAACCCTGGCTTAGAAACCGCTGGATCTAGTGATCCTGGAGCCAGTGTCCAAACTAGGCCCTGATAGTGGTATTGGAAGTGAGCTGTGGTATAGCAGAAAGAGTGAAGAAAAGGAAGTCAGAAATCCCCATGACAGGTCTCAACCCTGGTCCTTTGTCATAGGGATTAACTGAGGCTATATATGGGGAAATGCTGCACAAATATTCAGCTTTTGATCAGCTCACATGTACCTACATGAGTGAAACTAATGAACACATCTTCTACCTTCATTGGGCCTCCTACTCTGGGTGCTAGCCTCCCATAGACTTTCCCATCCTCAGCCTCTCTAAGCAGAGGCAACTTGGTATGTTATAATCCCAGGCCTCACTTTACCATTTGTAAAACAGGGGTGGCATGATTGTAATATTCATGTCTTATGGGTATTGTGAGAATCCATTGAGATACCATAAAGCTTTGGCATATATTTATGGGTTCAGTAAGAGTCAGTCCCTGTTACGTTAAGGACAGAGGGGATTAGGAGTTTTGTGGGCTCCTGACTGCCTGTTCTCACCCCTAGCCCTCGCTCTTCCAGAAACACCCCTTCCTTGTGCTTTGTTCATTGCAGCTCAGCACTGACACATACTTGCTTCAGACATCTGTCTTCATACCACCAAAATAGTGTATGTGTGTGTGGAGGCGGGGGAGCGGGCAGTGATCTACGTTTCATGACACAATGCTGGCTGACTGTGCCCAGTACATAGACAAACAAATATTTATGGTTGATTTTTCCATCATTTGCAATGAAAGTGTTTTATTCCAGTCAAACGGCAGAACTGCAAAAAGTAGAATACCCAGACTGTCAATTAAAAAGATTGGAACATCTACCCGAGAATTAGATGTCCATGCCTTTCCTGTTATGAGTCACTGGGTCAGAAAATCCCGTTAAAAAACAAGTTCAGCTCATCCGCGGGCCAGGGCATTACCCATTGTCCGTCGTTGACGATAAGAATATGGTTTCTCTCTCTTTGGGGGTGATTTGCTTATAACTTTGGGGGCATCCTAGTCCTAGGTTTTTGGGAATCACCATCCCCAGAAAATGCTTGATTTCATTGGCATCATATTCAACACTTCTATTTTGTATTAATTAACTAATTTACTTATTTTTGATTGCACTGGTCTTCCTTGCTGTGTGGGGCCATTTCTCTGGTTGCAGTGGACGGGGCTACTCTCTAGTTGCAGTGAACAGGGGCTACTCTCTAGTTGCAGTGAACAGGGGCTACTCTCTAGTTGCAGTGCACTGGCTTCTCATTGCAGTGGCTTTTCTTGTTGTGGAGCACGGGCTCTATGCACACAGGCTTCGGTAGTTGCACATGCATGCTCAGTAGTCGCGGCCCATGGGCTTAGTTGCTCCACGACATGTGGAATCTTCCCTGACCAGGGATCGAACCTTTGTCCCCTACATTGGCAGGTGGATTCTTATCCACTGTACCAGCAGGGAAGTCCCCAACACTTGTTTATTTTTAAATTTTTCTTACACATGCATATGGTTCAAAATAGCAATAAAAAAGTACTCTGTGCTGCCAAGTTTAAAATGAAGAGTAAATGTCACCTTTTTTCCCCAGGCCTTCTCCCTGATGGAACCTTGTGTATCTTTCATGAAAACAGTTACAACACATGTCTTTTAATGTGTCATTCAATACTTACTGCAGTCATTCAATGCTTAATTCACATACTGATTGCTATTTTTACACATTTGTGGGTCTTGAAGAACTTTCCAAGTCAGCATAGACAGATTCCTTCCCGTGACCACGTGGAACTCCTCTCAGGAGGCACCATGATCTGATGGGTCTTCAAACCCTGTGCCCACTTTTCTCCATTACACACTTCGCTGCAGTGAAGAACCCTGTATATACATCTTGGCATCCTTGATAGATTTTAAGGTAAATTCTTTAAAATAAAGGTGCTGGATCAAAGAGAGTATGCTCGTTATTTCTGTTTNTCCCTCCAAAAGTGAATTCCTGAGGAGGGAGAGGAGCCGGTCTTGTTCAGTTCAGTGCCCACCACCCTGGTCCAGTGTGTGACATGTCCAGTAGAGAGTACAGAGAACTCCAAGGGAAGAAAGAGCCTTCCGATAGCTTGTCACGTGTTATTTGTCATTATTTCATATGCCTTGGCTTTTTCAGTTGCCCGTGAGTGTAGATTATAATGAACATCCTTCTTTTGTCTAGTCTTGTCTGGCAAATTCAAAATATTATAGATTCATTTCTCATGGCACTTTCTCCAGGAAATGGTTTCTGTCTCTACCGGGGCAAAGGACTCTCCACCCACTCCTGGAACACCCATTTTACACATGTTTACATATTGACTGTTGCTAGCGCACAATTTTTGAATAATTTGGTGGATATCCAGTGTCCGAGTGCAGCCACTGTAGTGTGCCCAGCTGCCCTTAACCCCAGGGCGTGGCACATAGCCCAACACGTGGGGATCCCATGGCAGAAATGCCAGGTGATAGGAAATCCTATCTGGTGCTCAGAGTCATCCACAAGGGCTCTGCCTAGCCAAGGAGGCAGTGGGATCAGATGAGGTTCTTCTGTCCATAGCACGGGACCTAACATGAACATTCTGTGTTCATGTTTAGGCTATCTGGTCCATTTCCATGTATGAGCAGTCATCAAAATGTAGCTTATCTTTTGAATGTGTGTGTGTATGCTCAGTCGCTTCAGTTGTGTCCAACTCTTTGCAACGCTATGGACTGTAGCCCACCAGGCTCCTCTGTCCATGGGATTCTCCAGGCAAGAACACTGGAGTGGTTTGCCATGCCCTTCTTCAGGAGATCTTGACGCAGGGATCGAACCTGCATCTCTTGTGTCTCCTGCATTGCAGGCAGATTCTTCATCCACTGAGCTACCTGGAAAGGCTGATCTTTGAATGTGGAAAGTTAATATTGCATCAACAGTGTTAAGTTTATGGATGGAAAGCAATTCAGATGGCTTGAGAAATTATAATCACATGACATAACTATTGTGGGGTGTATATTCTTTCCACTTCTGAGTTCTGTCATATAATTTGCAAAACAAGTCTGGAACGTTTCTATTTCATTGCTTATTTTGTCAGTCAGTTCTACAAAACAGTAAGCTTGAAGGAATTATCCAAGCCTATTGATCATTTACTGTGTCGTACTCTGGATATTGCATGGTGCTTTACATGTTGTTTTATTTAATCCTTACAGCAACTCTGTGAACTGGGTCTTATTTTTCCCATTTTTTTTTTTAAAGAGAAAAGCTTAAGTGACACAAAAGCTTAGATCACTTTTCCCCACTTCATTTAGGTGGCAAAGCTGAGATCTGAATCTAGATAGCAAGATATTTGTTTGCTTTGCGTGTTCTTATTTGATATAAGGAATATTTGGGAACTTAGTGATAACTTTTTTTTTCCCTCCAGGAGAAATATAAACCATCATCATAATTATGTGTTTTCTGTTTGCAGGGAAGCAAAGGAGCCTACCGGTACCACTGGCAGAGCCACAATGTCAAGCACAGCGGTGTGGATGACATGGTCTTGCTCTCCAAGATCACAGAGAACGCCATCGTGGAGAATCTAAAGAAGAGATACATGGACGACTACATTTTTGTATCCTTTATTGGCTTCCTTGGACGTGTCATCTTAGTAAGATGACATCTAAGTAAGAGACCATCTGAAGTTCCAAACTCATGCTTATGTGTTCAGGTCATTTTCACTATTTCAGAATGTGGCTTCGTACTTTCTGTTTCTTGAGTCAGGTTATGGGAAGGGCAAAGATGGTGCTAAGGTTGTTTTTCTTTTTTTTTTTTATTTTTTTTTTAGAGGACATTTGCTTTCTAATTTTGTGTTGGTTTCTATCATACAACAACCTGAATCAGCCACAAGTGTACATATATCCCCTCCCTCTTGGCTTCCCTCATGGCTCAGATGATAAAGACTCTGCCTGCAGTGCAGGAGACCAGGTTCAGTCCCTCAGTTGGGAAGATCCCCTGGAGAAGGGAATGGCAACCGACTCCAGTATTCTTACCTGGAGAATCCCATGGACAGAGGAGCCTGGTGGGCTACAGTCCGTGGAGTCACAAAGAGCCGGACACGACTGAGTGACTAACACACCTCCCTCTTGAACTGCCCTCTCCCCCTCCCCCCATTCCATCCTTCTAAGTTGTCACAGAGCACTGGGTTGAGTTCCCTGTGTTATATAGCAACTTCCCACTAGCTGTCTGTTTTACATATGGTAACTATATGTTTCAGTGCTATGGGGCTAAAGATTTTCCTGGTGCTTTTAGTTTAAAGTTTTTTCCTGCATCAAAATCATGATGCAGCCAAGGACTTCCCTGGAGATCTAGTGGTTATGACTCTGTGCTTCCGCTGCAGGGAACACAGGTTCAGTCCTTGGTCAGGGAACTCAGACCCCAAATGCCACACTGTGTGGGGAAAACAAAACGGCGAAGCCAGTATTCTCTATTTCAGTCCATGGCTCTGTACCTTCGATGTGCTCTAGCCAGGCACATGGTGTCTAAAACCTGTGCTCTTCCTAAAGAATGTCCTGATCTGCAGAATTCTGTCGGTAATGTTCCCTAATTGCAAAGCAGAGACTGATAAGTCCAGACTTAAAAGGTTTAAGAAAGATTGCCTCATGCAAAAAATATGCCATTTTGCCGGTTTTTCTGCATTCTTATGTTTACTAAAAGAAATAAGAGAAGCGAAGATCAATTACTGAAAATGTCTGACATTCTTGAGCTGTGCTTTATGTTTCAGTTTTAGCTTGCCAGATGCCATTTTGGGTAGGACTGGAAAGCATTCAGAACGGAAATTTGATTCAAATGTGTTGACTTCATTATAAACTTCATAGAGAGCTATGATAGTTGCTTAAGTTCCTACAGGATTCAGGAGTTCTTTGGTGCAACTATGTAAAGTTATTTTAGTATAATTATTGTAGGGTTGGTCGTAGACAAGCAGGGGTCTGTGAAAATCTGAGGAGTAGTACCAGAAAGTGTATGCTCTTGGTGGCTCTTGCTGGTGATGCTGTTGGTGGCTTTTGAGAGTGTGGTGTTCTGGATGGCCATTAAAAGTGGAGTCTTTGCAACCATTGTAACATACACTTTTAGTTTTTAACCTCTAAACCTCGAGGAGGTAAAGTCTTCCCATCCATAGCTTCTGTGTATTATTGACACCGCTCCTCTTACTCTTAGATGAAAACATCCATAAATATGCAGCAGTAGTTTTGCATCATTTCCGTCACTGATGAGGAAGGAGCTCAACTTACCAGGTGTTTATGCTACTAAACAGGATTCCAAGGTACTTGTATGTTTCTAACCAATATGGTGCTGTTTCTTGTTTACCGTAGGAAATTTTACCAATTATCTGGGTAGTTAAATCCCTAAACCCCTGCTTTTAAGTATTGATCGATATATTTGGATTCATTAAGCACATTATAATAGCATCTTGATCAGGTGTGGAAGCTCACTGCCTACAGACAAAACCCCACCCGTCACAGGACTTTATTGGAATACAGCTATGCTGGTTGCTTTACTTATTGTCTGCCACTGCTTTTATGCTACAGTGGCAGACTTGAGTATTTGCAACAGACCCTGTGATCCACGAAGGCTGAACTAAATAATCTCTGATGCTTTACAGGGAACATTTGCTGACTCCTAGATACCTCTACCTTCCTTTAATTGTATGGAAGCAGTTGTGTGCAGTTGTAAGTTTTCATTTTATTTGGCAAAAAAGTTGAAATATGCTCACTTTGTCTAGGCTTATCATTAAAAGGTTTTAATAACTTTTGTGTGCAAGACCCATGGAAACTGGCTGATGATGGACCAGAAAGAGTTGGGATGAATCTGGACAGCCTAGTTTTTGAGCCTTAATCTGCATGAGCTTGGTGATCTTATACAAGTTTTGTGATCTGTGTTCCTTGATTTCCTGACCTGTAAAATGGAAGTGATGATAAAAACTCCTACATGAGGCTGTTGAGGGTGAAATGAAATACCAAATGCAGTAAATACATGGTTAGTGTTAGTTATTATTATCATACATTAAGGCAAGTGTACAAGTTCTCTCATATTTCTGAATTATGTTCCAAAACTCAATTATAAAGTTGCTTTTTGGACATGCAGATGCATTTTACCGTAGAAACTTTTAAAGGGAGGATAGGTTTATTGACAAGCCCATAAAAGGCTAATTTCCAGTGAATGTAGTTGAACTCTATTTATTGGAATGTTCTTAGAATATGGGCTCATTATTTATATAGACATGGTTTTTGATCAGCTGGGTTAGAAAAGAAAAAAATGGTTATCAGCAGCAGTCCATCATCAACCCAGACAGACTTGCTTTTCCCTGTGTGGTCATTTACCCCTAAAACACTAGAAATTCCTTAAGAACAGGGATTGTGTCCTTTACTTATCTTTTAAAAAGTAAAGTTTAAAAACCACTTTAAAGCAATAAATGTTCATTTTATTTTGTTTTTATTTACTTATTTTTTTTAAATGTTCATTTTAAATGATTACAAAATGCAGTTAACTAGAAAGGAGAACACTAAAATCCCTTGGAATCCCACCATATAAGGTTTGCTTCTATTAACCTAATATATTTTTAATATATTCTTAATTAACCAGTTTGATCACATATAGACAAATGTATGGGCTTTCCTGGTGGACTAAACAATAAGACATGTGTATACATGCATGTGCCTTCTTGTTAATTTTAGCTAAAAAATGTCACCATCCTGCATTGTTTATTTCTTTCCCACATCATTTTTGGCATGGTGCATTATATTGAGTGTTTGTTGAAAATTTGTTGACTATGAAGACTTGCTTTTTATATTCAGACAGCAGAATTCTAAAATGACTCACACCGAGGGGGCTGATTCCCAGTCTTTGAATTAATGTCTTTGAATCAATGACTGACTAATCATGTGTTCTACCAAGGAAATGAGTTAGGTGACCACTAATAGACTTTCTGTTGTAGAAATCTCTGCCCACTCAGTATATGAGAAATTTGACATCAGTGTGCTTTCCGGCAATAGCACAGAGCAGCTTTCAGCTTTGAGGAAGTTTGGTGGCTCTTTTGGATGTTTATGAAATCATACCAAGGGTCTAACTGCAAATCTTTTCCTCTAATAGGAGATAAATCAGTTTAATGCCAAGGGGATATTATTATGATAGGGTCCCATTGGCATTGTAAATGAGTTTCCCCTCCCTCTCTTCTCAGCTCAATAGTGAAGACCAGAAGAGATTCAATTTTAGATTAAGCTATAATATTGTTCATTTGACCTCCTCTGCATCTAATAGCAGCATCTAATTGTCTTGTGCTGAAGGTCAGTATTTGGAATAATCAATGGTTAATGCATTCAAGCTGACTGCACATTTCTTTGTTCCACAGTAGAAAAAAAAATCTGCTTAGAAAATGAGAACATTGTCAACCAAGGAAAACCCTTTTTTTCAGTTATTTATCCTAAGACCAGGAAGGTTTCATTTCCTGTCTATTTTTCTGAAGTGTTGCCACCCTTCTTACAATTTCAGTTCTAAAATATAGGAGGGAAACCTTGTTGTGTTTGCTCTCTGCTTGGTGAGACATCACTTACAGCCAGTGGGCAGACAAAAATAGTTCTTGAACAAAGCATTATGGCCTCATTGGGTCCAACTTTCTCCAAACTTGTTTTTCCTCAAAGACCACACTCAAGTGTGCTTGGCGTTTTCAACCCTTCAATTAGGACTTGAGACACTTGTGCCAGGACCAACCAGAGCTCAAAGCAACACCCTTGTTCCAAGTGAGGTTTGGCCCTTGGCTGTCAGTTCATGTTGGGGTTGGGGGGGATGTTGCAGCAATGAGATGAATGTGGGTCTGATGGCCAGAGCCAGGGGCTCAAGTTCCATCATTTCCACATATGTGACTTCACACGTCACCTCACCTCCCTGAGCCACCTCAGTGTTGAATCCAGGGAGGTTGACTAGATCAGTGTGGGCAGTCAGAGGGAATTCACTGGCTATTAAAATTTTTTTTTTTTTTTTTTTAAGTTAAACTCTTGTTACAAAACAGAAAGAAACTCAGAGACTTAGAAAACAAACTTATGGTTGCCAGGGGGAAGGGATAGTTAGGGAGTTTGGGAAGGTCATATACACACTCCTGTATTCAAAATGAATAGCCAACAAGGACCTGTTGTATAGCACATGGAACTCTACCTGGTGTTATGGGCCAGCCTGGATAGGAGGGGAGCTTAGGAGAGAATCGATACATGTATATGTATGGCTGAGTCCCTTCATTGTTTACCTCAAATTACTACCACATTGTTAATTGGCTATACCCCAAAACAAAAAGTTTAAAGTTTAAAAAATAAAATAGAGTATGAGCTATTTAAAATATGAAAAAAGTTAAACTTTTCCTTATAAGACCATTAAAAACAAATTTATAGAAGCAGCACTACCATCACATTTCATAAAAGAAAGAATATTTTAACACCCCCAAAATAGAAAGGAAATAGTTTAAGAGTAAAGGATGGCCCTTTATACTGAAGAAACTGGACTTTATGAAAAATTGAGGGCCCTGTTTCTCTTTTTGTCATTCTTGTTGCAGATTAGTGAAAGCTTATGGATCCATGGACAGACATTTGGGAGCCAGTCAATTAAAGATCTGTTGGCTCTCTTCTGTCTTGCATATTCTGTTGGCAATAATAAGATGGCATTTATTTTATTTCCTTTTGTAAAAAAATCATAGCTTTGTATATCTACATATAATTTGAAAGTTAGCCTTGGGCCACACCTTTCTAGCTAAAAGTTATGTGTGTAGAGACAGTGATGAAACAGCTTTTTCCAAAGGCACACCTGAATTATGCAGCAAGGAGTGGGAGTGAGTATTGGAGTTATCTGGGAAGTGGCCCAACCCAGTAGAAGACCTGTGCCCTCTTGAAAGTAGCTGAGGTGTCTGCAGACCCAGGCAGGTGGGAAAAATATGTTTGCTTCCTTTAAATTCCAAATCAAATTCTCTTGTCTCCATTCTACTTTAAGTAAATTTGTAGCTATTTAGCATAGATAGGAGCTACATTATCCATTTCAAACCAAACTTTGCTTTTCAGGAGTCCCCCCTCAAATAATACTTCCCATGAAAAGCCCTACTGAGATCCTTCTTCCAATCTGATTCACGACTGGTTCATGATTGGCCTAGAATACTCCAAAAGTTCTGAATATCTCCTTGCCAGAATTTATATACACTACTTAGTGAAAATCAAGACTTTGTCTTTTTACATAGCAACATAGCAGATTATTAACAGTAAAAAATAAAATGTTGCCTTCTATAGGAGTTCTTATGTTAACCCAATCCAGATTTATTTATTGAAGAATCAAGGCTGGGTTCAGTTCAGTTCAGTCGCNTTAAAGTCTTTATTGAGTTTGTTACAGTACTGCTTCTGTTTAATGTGTAGGTTTTTTTGGCCATAAGGCATGTGGGTTCTTAGCTCCCCAACCAGGGATAGAACCTGCACCCACTGCATTGGAAGGCAAAGTCTTAATCACTGGCCCATCAAGTAAGTCTCCTCTCTGTTGTTCAGTCACTAAGTTGTGTCTGACTCTTTATGAACCCATGGGCTGCAGCATATCAAGCTTCCCAGTCTTTCACTATCTCCCGATGAACTGGGCGTATGTAGGGAGCTTGGTAATCTGATCCAACCATCTCATCATCTGTTGCCCCCTTCTCTTCTGCCCTCAATCTTTCCCTGCATCAGGGTCTTTTTCAATGAGTACACTCTTGCCAGTCCCTGTCTAGCAGCTTTCTATTCTCTGAATGCAGTGATCAGTTCATTCAGGTGGCATTCATAGTAGTCCCTTTACAGCTAAGGAAGAAGCACCCATTCTCCAGATGTGGCCATAGACATCTCCCTCTTCTGAAATGAATGTGATCATAGCAATGCTGTATTTTCTGAATATTGAAAATTTCTCACGCCTCAGTTTCCTCCTAGTAAAATAGGATTAAAATAGTATCAAGGTTGTCACCAGGAACTTAGATTGATGCCATCTGTACATGTATGTGTTCTATCAATGTTTTTATCAACACTTGTTGAGTCTTGGCTGCAACACCACGCACACTGATGACCTGCTTACCAAATCTAACAATAAATCTGTTCTAAACCTTACCTCAAAAAAAGTCAACTTTAATCTGTTGTTGGCCTCCTCTGACTTTGGCACTTGGAACCACATTTGCTCTTGGCCCTTCTTCCATAATTCTGGAGTGATTCTCAGTTATGACTCACCGCCTCATCTGCATTTTCTTTCAGTGCCATGGTCTGCCCCTGTGCCTGAGCAGTACAGGGTGCCTCTGGGTGTGCTGTGCAAGGGGCCCTATCTTCTCTACTGCCACTCAACTGGCTAAATGACTTTGACCAACCCACTGTTTCACATCCAGCCCTTTTGAATCTGAAAATTTTTCTGTTTAGTGAAAAAGCAAGCAAAATTGTAGCCAAATCATTCCCCATTCTCCCCTTCATGTATAAATATTATTTTTAAACTATTATACGATCCATTCCACACTTGACTCATTTGTGTTCAATAATACTAACACTGCTTCTCAGATGTGACACAGTGAGCATCTTGAAGTATATGAATTAAGGAAACTGCTGCTACTACATATCAGACATTGTCCTGAGCATTTGATACTGTATTGCTTAATTCTCATAACAAAACCTGTCAAGTAGGTTCTATTTAGCCCATCATCCAATCACCACCACTCAGAGATGAGACTTGCCCAAGGCCAGAATAGAATAGAACTGGGCATAGGGAGCTTGGTAATCTGATCAAACTTTATTGTGTTGCTCTGTTTGACACTCAGGTCCTAATATATAAATGTCCCTTTGGGGAAGGAAATCTCACAGCTTTCAGAGATCAAACCTGCATTCCCTGCATTATGAGGCAGAGTCTTAACCGCTGGACCACCAGGGAAGTCCCGGCTTTACATTCTTAACTGCAAAATTTCTAAACATTTAGAAGTCATTGATTAAAAGAAACAATTTTGAGTATTGTATATGTTTTGTTTTTTGTTGATGTTTGCACTTTTTAATGGTATTTTTACATCTATTCTCTCTGCTTTGTCCACTGCTATATACCCCCAGCATATGTAACAGTCCCTGGCAAGTTGTAGACATCCAATTTGAACTAGTTGATTGTTATATGATAAATAGAAATATTTTGTATGTTATAATAGCACTTCATTTTGGGGACATAAGTCACACGTTTTCTTCTGAGGGGCCTTCCAGAATTTCCCATACATAAATACACCTTCTTCCCTAAACCTAGTCTATGCTTAGATGCTCAGTCGTGGCCGATTCTTGGACACGTGAACTGTACCTCCATGGACTGTAGTCCATCAGACTCCTCTGTCCTTGGAAGTTTCCAGGCAAGAATACCGGAGTGGGTTACCTTCTCCAACCTGATCTATATGCCTTCTCCAGGTTCCTTCTCCAAAACTTGGTCCATATGCATTTGTGATTTTCTGCTGTGAATTCTACTTGTGGATACAACTCAGTTCTCCATGGCTTCTATAGAGCAGCACTGNAAGTTTCCAGGCAAGAATACTGGAGTGGGTTACCTTCTTCAACCTGATCTATATGCCTTCTCCAGGTTCCTTCTCCAAAACTTGGTCCATATGCATTTGTGATTTTCTGCTGTGAATTCTACTTGTGGATACAACTCAGTTCTCCATGGCTTCTATAGAGCAGCACTGTTCAGTTCATCTTATAGCCCTCTGTTTATTAAACAAGTAAATGAATATGTTCCAGTATACCTAAGAGATACCAGGGAAAAAATATTTGCTCTTTTTAGTCCTTGATCACTTGGTTTTTTTCCCCAGCCATGCATGTCACCAGTCCTGAGAGAATACGTTTAAATTCACTTAATGATTTATTTTTGTAACACCTTGGTAATTAAGTTCATTACTCTTCCTGAAGAACAAACCCTGAACTACTTGGTAATTGCTTTTGTCTTTATTTGTAATCTTTTAGAAAACAAGCCCATGAGCTTTTCAGTGGGACAATCATTATGAATTCTTGATAACATCTGGTTGCTTAATTCGCAAAATGTGTAGCTGTGAAGATTAATGATAGACCTTAACTGGATTTAAATTCAGACATATATAGGATCCGTATTAATCTCAGTCAACCCTTTCAAACAGATGCCATATTTTGGGGAAAAGGAAATTGAAATGTACCAAGGAGCGGTAAGTTACATGCCACATAAATTACTGCAGTGTTTGGGGCTTTTATGATGTATGGGCAATTGAAGTTGGCCATATATTTGCATTTTCTTATATAAATTATTTATTGGGGAGCTTAAATAGGTGACACTCTTTGATTTTTTAAATGATGTGCTGCTCTTTAGAGTACAGCTCAAAAAAGGCATAGGACTAGTAATGTTGGAACATCATATACAATGTTAGTTTAATGGAATGTACGACTTACAGCTTCAGGCATCTTCCTCCTTCCACATTCGTCACAAAACTCTAAAGAGTAACAAATTCAGTAATTGGTAAAAAACATAAATTGAGCAATGGGAACCATTCTCTCCAAATCGCTGAAACCGTGGCTATGACTGGAACGTGAAAAGCAAACCTTTTTTTATTTCATTCAAACCCAGCTCCGTAGCCATTTCACTTGTGACATAAAAATGGAATCTGTAATCCTAATTCATACATTTCATTCTCTGGCTCGTCACTTCCCCAGGCCTCCCCATCTCTACACCTTTTTCCTTCCCTCTTTCCTTTGCAGCAGAAGCACAAGAGCGTTCATTAATCCTGACCCCTGGAAAACAAACAAAAGGGAGCCCACACAAATTCATCAGTTGAAGTGGAAGGCAATTTACCCAGAGCAAGAGCCCACCCCATTGTTGCCAGATGAATGGTGCTGGTAGCTGGAGCCAAAGGAGGCTGCCACGCGAAAGACCTTTGATAATGCTGCCTTTATGGGAGCCCAGCACAAGGGAAACACTGTCAGCAGAGGCTGGGCCCTGCCCTGGCGTCCTGATCAGGAGGGCCCTGGGGCAGCCAGGACGGAGCTGGCTTGGAGTCTGCAATGACAGCCAAGGCAGGGTGGATGGAAGCGCTGTGTATTCGTGCTGTTTCTTTCCAGTTCTCTGAAAAGCATTCTTACATGAGTCCCTTTTAGACCATTCATCTTTTGAAGAGTTCTTTTTAAAGAAATGCCCTAGAATTAAAAAAATATATATTTATTTTTAACTGCTGATGGCAACAGAATGTTGTAAAATTGGTATTTACTTAGTGCCAGGTCCTATGTTTATATTTGCAACAATAATAAAGCAGCCCTGGATGTTGGCTGTGTATTCCTATGCATGCCTATTTCACAGATGAGGAAATAGAGGCTCATAGAGGTGAAGTAATTGAATCTGTTGAGTGTTGGAGCTAGGAATTAAAGTCAGGTCTCAGTGACTTTCAGGGGTTTTCAGGCAAGGGCAGAATCAGGGAGAGGAAACGGCTGCCCTACAGTTTTCATCATGCATGCTCAGTCGCGTCAGTTGTGTCTGGCTCTTTGCGACCCTATGGACCATAGCCCACCAGGCTGCTCTGTCCAAGGGATTCTCCAGGCAAGAATACTGGAGTGGGTTGCCATGCCCTCCTCCAGGGATAATTCTCATCAGTAGCTGAAAAATACCATGAGCCCAGAGATGAGAAACCAGTTGGAAAAATAGTGATACACAGAGGTCAAGTATAACTAGTTAAGTGGCTTTGAGGCCTTACTGGGCAATGACTTGCCCACTCCTTTCCCTCTACTGCTCACAGCTTTCACTCCACTCTAATTCCATTTTTTATTTTTATTTTTGGCTGTGCCATGTGGCATGTGAGGTCTTAGTTCCCTGACCAGGCATTGAACCTGTGTCCCTGGCAGTGAATGCACAGAGTCTTAACCACTGGACTGGCAAGGAATTCCCTTGTTCTCTTTCCTTTTCCTCTATTTCCAGAGAGGTAGTAAATGTAATCATGAATGAGCCTCCTGCAGTCCCATCCCTTGACTGTGAAATGAAGGCAGGAATGACATATTTTTGTCCCTATATAGAATTATCCAGCTCAACAGTCCCAGGAATGAGTTTTAGACCTCAGGTTCCCTCCTGGGGCCCCTATTCACACATAGGGAGCCATGGGCGCTGGATACATCGGTTCTTAACTTGGGTGCAGACATCAAAGTAGTCACCCCTCCTCGTCGCTCAGCTCTGATCCGCCAGAGCTTGTGATGAGTGGCCATTTCTGGGGTAGGCCCCTTATGATACAGTAAGTTGTTGTATAATAAGACTCAAAGTTGGGGTGCATTCTACTTTACCTCTGTGTTTCACTAACCTTTTCTAATTACTTTCCCGTGTGTGATCTCAGTTACCTTGTGAGTCGTGGATACCATGGACCTTCTACCATGGACCATCTCTACCTTCCCAGTGTAGAGATGGGGACCAGAGAAGGGAAGACAGAGTCTAAATGTCTTCTCACTCTGGATGTGACTTTCTTCTCACTCTTCTATGTTACATAGTCTTAAATTTAAGGGATGTTCTTTCTCCAGCTTTCCACCATATGAAGTGTTTTTCTTTTTAGTGACTTTGGTGGGAGTGGTAGAAGTGGTGCCAAGAAACGGAAGAAAGCAGGGCTGAAGTCGTCCTGACACAGTGAATTTACTGGTGGGTTTATATTATGCACAGCTCAGATATCCCATGAGACTCAAGTACAAACCCACTCTCTTGGTTGTGCTAGGAATTTTTGTTTTTCCATGTTGAGATGGAACAAACTGGTCAATCCTGTTTATCCCTCTAAAGAACCACACCTCCTGCCTTCTTATGGAAAATAAGTTTTTTTCCTTTTATTCTAATAGTCTCAGTTTCCTCTAGGGTCCCAAGATCTCCAACTTGCCTCTTAGGGAAAAAAAAATAATGTAGAAATTCTGATTTAGTACAGGTCAGATCCAGGTTTTTAGTAGGCCTTTCCTAAGACCTGTTGCCCAAATGCCTTTCAGAGACCTTTACAAACGGAATGTGGCCTGCAGAGGCGTGCTGCGGGTAGGAGGGCGTGGTTTTGGAGTACCTGAAGACCGTGGATCATGTCTGAAGGCTGAATCACTCATAGGCCTATAGAAAAGTCCTTTCAAATTCCTTCCATCTTCGTTGTGTTAGGGGTACCTCCTCAGGACCTTGGCAACTTTATGATTCTTGTATTATGCAGCCTTTAAGACGGGGACTATACAGTGGCATGTTCATTTCCAAAGGCAAGAGAAAAGTGTTGCTTTTATCTGACCGTGGTTTTGTTTTGTTTTGCTTTTCCAGGCACAGTATGAGAATCCACCACATATCTATGCTCTTGCAGATAATATGTACAGAAATATGATAATTGACAGAGAGAACCAGTGTGTCATCATCAGGTATGGAAAAGGACATTTTTGGGTCCAGGGAACACAGGACCATGCTGTACACAGGATGCTGTCACAACAGTGCTTTTGCAATAGTTGCTCATTCCAGAGTCTGGCTCATGTATCTGAGTAACAAGTAGCCTCTTAGCTTTGCCTTGGTGTCTTTTATTACTTCAAATCATAAAGCTTCGAGCTTCCACTAGGTTGCTTTTTGTACCCATGTCACTTGAAGCATTAAGGCTTTAGGACACGTGGTTCTAGCTCAGTCTTTCTCTGATCAGGCCCGGAAATAAAATCTCAAGACACTTCCCCTCCCATTTTGGGTTCTATTGTGATTTTACTCTGAATTGGAGATCCTTTATGTTACAAGTATAGTAAGCATGTGTCACAGTTTTGTCACCTGGAGTCCTTTTTTCTAGGTCCTTTTTCCTTAATATTTCAAGTTTGAACCTTTTTGTTGTTGTTGTTGTTGTTGTTGTTATTTGCTTTTAATTTTCTGGAGGCGTTACTGGTCAAAGCCAGCATTAGGCATCCACAGCTATATTTTGCAGTCCTTTTAACCTGACCCAGCTCTGAGTCTTTGCTGCTTTTACAATTTTGTTTACTGTTACAAACATTTTCAAACATACAGAAAACACAAGCAATCCATATTTCCATCACTTAGAACTTGGCAGTTATTAACATTTAGTTATTTTTGTTCATCTTTTTAGTGCTTTAATTTTTTAATTCTTAATTTTTTTAATGAAAATTAAAAAAAATCCTATTTGTAATTTACAAGCATACACAAAATTATGAAAGTATTATAATCCCTGTGTATCTGTCATCTACTTTGTACGTTTATTAATATATGGCCAATCCTGTTTTACCTAGTCCTCCCACTCTGCCCCTACTTGATTCAATCCTAGGTAGAAAATAATTTCATTTGTCAATAATTCAGGGTGTACCTCTAAAAGACCATTCTTATCACAACTGAAAAAAATTGAGTAATTCCTTCAATATGATCTAATATTATCAGTATTCCAATTCCACAATTGTCTTATAAATTCTTTTTTTTTTTTAACAGTTGACTTATTTTTATTTGGGTTTCAAAGGCTCATGTTTCATACTTAGCTGTGTGTGTCTCTCAGGTCTTATAATCGTTAATACTTCTCTCTTATTCTTTTTGTTTTCTTGGTGTTTATTTGTTAAAGAAAAAGGTTTGTCCTGTAGAATTTTCTGCCATCTGGTAATAGCTAGTTGCATCCCATGACTTTGCACTGTCCCCTATATTTCCTGTAAATTGACAGGCTTTGAAAGCTTGATTAGGTTCAGTTTCAATTTTTTAGCAAAAATGCTCCATCATTGATGCCTTGCACTTAAAATGCCTGTTTGGCTAACTTTTTGTGATGTTCAGATTTCCATTGAGTCCATCCATTATAAGTCGCATTTCACAATCATTTAATTAATGGTTGGAAAATAATTTTCTAATTGTATTGCTTCTATATTAATTTATTAATTGGAGTTTTCATTTGTTTATCATAAAATGCAATCTAGATGAGAAAATTGGATAAAAAGCTTGACTTGTTATTTTCATATACTAATTTTTGAAGCAATAAGTTGATGCCCTAGCAGCCTCCCAAAGTCTAATGTTTTTGTTTTAAGTATCGTTCTATACTGGTGGATTTTAAATACCTTACCTGTTTAACTACATTGCAGTTTTTCTTTTAGGTTCAAATAGTCCTAACTTTGGCTTGTGAGAGTCCTTTGTATTGGCTCCTTTGTCCCTTTGATGTAACTCTAGTAGTCTTTGCTAGTTTTCTTGTGTAAGATGTTCCAGGCTTATCTTGTACATTTTCTGCCAAGCCGTAGGTTCAGCCGTTTCATCAGAAAGCTCTGGCTCATTTTAATGGGAGACAGTATTTAGAGACAGTCAATCTACTGATGAAGAGTGCTCACTGCTGTGTGTTAATGGTGCTTCTTGTTCTTTTCAGAGGACAAAGCAAGGAATATGAACTTTTTAAGAAAAATATGAAACATCAATTCACACTGATAATGTTCAGTCCATTTGTAAGATTATAGAGTTTTTATTTATTTGGATTTTATATTTGAATGCCATTTCTCTTACAATGCTTCAGTTCCTGATGACATTGTTACAATTATTTGCGCCATACGTTGTGCATAAAATTATAAATAAATAAGTATATGCTTTACTTAAATAAGTATATATTTATAAAAGATATATTGCATAGTAAATAATGGGGTCAAGCAAATAAATAATTCTGTTAATGCTCTAAGATAACAATACCAACATTATTTGTAGCAATACTGTTTCACTTTTAAATTTCTTCGTTCTTTTATGTCCCTAGGATGTACAGTCAAAATATTGGATTTTAAAAGTCACTTAACATAATACTTTTCTGTGTCATTAACTTGCCAATTGGACCTACAGTTAGGTTCCTGTATTTCATTTTGGATTTTAGAAGTTTACATTTTTCATTTTAATTTTGTTTTAAAATTGTTTAAACTATTTACGTGGCTCCAAAGTCAAAGCTATAAAACACTGAGGCATTTTAAGATATAGACTTCATGATGTTTTATCTCCAAATATTTCCATATGTGTCTCAAAATATTTTCTAATTTATCCCCAATACCATTGTCACAACTAATAATAAATAAGCAATCCACATTAAAATTTTTCTAATTGTTGCAAACATGTCCTTTCTTACCAGTTTATGTAAATCAAGGAACACTGGCTGCATTTGGTAATGAGTCACTTTTTTAATCTTACCAGAGTTCCTTTCTCCCGTTTTTTGGGTTTTTTTCCCATTGACTTAGTTAAGAGAACAACCCAGTTTTCCAATAGACACTTTTCAGATTGGTCCAGTTGCTTCCTGGTGGTCTCACTGCTCTACTTCCTTCAGTTTTCTGTAAGTTGAAAGTTAGATCTAAATTCTTAATTAGCTTCAGGCTAAGCCTTTTGGAAGGAACACTTGTGTGTTGCTGAATGTGGTTGCTGAATTGGAAATGCTTCTGTTTGTTCCCAAGTGGAAGTCATTGGCCAGTAGAGAGGTGGGCCATGTTTTCTTGACTCAGATTAAATGAGAGAGGATAGGATGAGTTTTCTAACATATTCCCTTGCCCTTTCTCCTTTCTTCTGGGCCCCTAGGTAAGATGAGAAGAAAAGGAATGGTCCTGTTGCATGAGTTTCATCAGTTTGGAGCTGCTTCCATTTTTCCTAATTCACCTTTCTCCCTCTCTCAGATCTCCTCAGTTGGTCCTATAGGAGACACTTGCTCTGAGGCAGGACATGTACCCATTTCTAGGAGCCTTCTTTTCAGTGTTCAGGTGGCAAAGACTTGAAGGCCCTGCTCCAGGGAATTCTGCTGCAGTCTCTGTGCTGGCAGAGATACAGGAGATGGCAGGACAGGGAGCTGCTTTGACCTCTGACGTCAACCACCCAAGTCAGGCCAGACTTCACATGTGAAAGGCACAATTCTCCATGAGACACCAGCTGCAAGTTGCGAGGTTCCCACCACCTCCTCGGTTTCATTACTGCAACAACTCACAAAAGTCGTGAGAGCCCTGGACTTATGGTTACAGTTTTATTAGAGCAAAAGGATACAAAGCAGAACCAGGAAAAAGTAGAGACACAAGGGCAAGGCCTGGGAGGGGTCCAGATGTGCGGTTTCCAGGCTTCCTCCCCCCATGGAGCCATGGACAGTGTTATGTCCTTCCAGTTATGGCGTGGGAACTGACAATACTATTGCCGGCTAGAAAGTTCACCTGGGCCTTTGGTGTCCAGAGGTTTTATTTGGGCTCAGTTATATAGTGCCTGCATGACTGACCTATAGCCTCCACCCCTCCTGAAGATTTGCTAATATGTGTAGTCTCCACGTCCCCCAGGAGTCACAACTTAGATGCAGCTTTCCAAATCTCTTCTCATAAACCTTTGTCCAGTTCCCAAATCTCCCAGGTAAATAGAGACTCTCCTGTCAGGAAGGATGTTTCAGGGCCCTAGAGAATTACCTCCTAGTATTACCTCCCAAAAGCCTGACCTCTCTCTTTGTTAATTCTATATTACCCAAGAGCTGTGCTTTGTCTGCTTTGAGAAAGTAGCTTTGCCACCTCTGGCATGCCATGGTTCACTATCACCCGCTCTGTGATCCTGGGCAGCAAATTCAACAGTTGTCTGGTCCTCTCTTCCTGTGAGTGAACTGATTGACTTCTGAGGTCTCTGAGGTTTGGAGGTTTTGGAACCGTTTCTTCCAAATAATGCTCAGGGAACTGGAAGGCAGAGGAATGCTGTTCTGGGTAGAGAAGCCCAAGTTTGCAGCCATGACATGGCAGAGCTGGGTGTGGGTTCGACCAGGGCTCCTGCCTGAATGCATTTGTGAACAGAAAACAAAACCAGCCTTCCTGGAGGGCTAGAAAAGAAGTCTGCTCCTTATGCAAAGGCCTTCTGCCATATCTGGAGAGACTAGGAATTTTTAGTATCATTTAATTAGAAAATTAAAAATTAATGATGATCTAATCTTTCTGGTGTTCCTTTTAGACTTTGACCTTCCGATTTCACTGCTATATGACCTTATCCACATGATGAAGTGAATACCCTTTATTTTTTACTTATCTATTTTTAATTTTAAAATCAATTATTTATTTTAAAATCTGATTTATTAAACATTTTATTAAATAATGTATGTTTATAAATTTTTTTGTTTAATGCATTTTACTTTAGAGAGAAATATTTGGCATTTCCATGACCATACATATTTTATGCATTTTTAAATCTCGCTATAGAAGAAAATGAAATGAAGATCAGGTACATTTATAGTAAAGAAGTATTTTAAAAGAAAATTATATTCAAGTAACAAGAAAAATTTTATGTTTTTTTAAATGAATTTATTTATTTTAATTGGAGGCTAATTACTTTACAGTATTGTCGTAGTTTTTGCCGTACATTGACATGAATCAGCCATGGGTGTACATGTGTTCCCCATGCTGAACCCCCGTCCCACCTCCTTCCCCTATGATCTTTTTTTTAAGTTGAAGTGTGATTGACCCACAGCACTATGTTAGATCCAGATGCACAGCATAGTGATTCAGTATTTCTGTACATTACAAACTGAAAGCCATGAAATGCACACTCTTAGATGGGACAGTGCTGTTCATAGAACCAATATTATCAGTTCCTCCCAATCTTACGTTTTCTAAAGAGGTGAATGCAGTGATACGATGGACTGGCAGCTGACTATTTCTGGATAGAAATCAGTGTAACAGATTGAATTGCATTTTCATTTATTTAAAAAATTTTGGCTGCACTGGGTCTTCGTTGCTGGGCTTGGGCTCGTCTCTTGCTGGGGTTACTCTCTAGTTGCAGTGCACAGGCTTCTCATTGTGGTGACTTCTCTTGAGCCCAGCTCTAGGCACGTGGGCTTCAGCAGTTACGGCACATGGACTCAGTAGTTGCAGCTCGCAGGCTCCAGAGCACAGGGTCAGTAGCTGTGGCACACAGGCTTAGTTGTTCCAAGACATGTAGAATCTTCCCAGACCATGGAGAGAACCCATGTCCCCTGCATTAGCAATGGAATTCTTAATCCCTGAACCACCAGAAAAGTCCCAGCAAATTGAATTTTAAGAGAAAGAAATCAGGAAAGAAGACAGGCTGTTTTGTCAAGTAGAGACCTCCATCTATGTCTTGGCTTTGAGTTTTTTAAAGGTGAAGTATAGTTGATGTACAGTAATATATATACATATAGGTATATTATATAGTGATTTATAATTTAAAGATTATGCAGTTACTATAAAAGATATTGGCTATATTCCTGTATTGTACAATATATCCTTGTAGCTTACATTATACATACCAGTTTGTACCCCTTGTTTCTCCTCCCCCATCTTTCCCCTCCCCACTTTCCACTGATCCACTAGTTTGTTCTCTTGTGAGTTTCTTTTTTGTTACATTTACTAGTTTTTTGTATTTATTAGATTCCACATGTAAGTGAGATCCTACAGTATTTGTCTTTCTCTATGTGACTTATTTCACTTAGCATGATGCTCTCCAAGTCTATCCATGTTGCTGCAAAGACAAAAATTCATTCTTTTTGTGTACCTGAGTAGTATTGCATTGTGTATGTGTACCACATCTTTATCCATTCATCTGTTGATGGACACTTAGGTTGTTTCCATGTCTTGGCAGTTTTAAATAATGCTGCAGTAAGCATTGGAATACATGCATCTTTTTATCTTTCTCTAATTGGTGGTATATCTATATATGTGTGTTAGTTGCTCAGTTGTGTCCCACTATTTGTGACCCCATGGACTGTGACCCACTGGGCATCTCCATCCATGGGATTCTCCAGGCAAGAGTACTGGAGTGGGTTGCCATTCCCTTCTCCATATATATATGTGTGTGTGTGTGTGTGTGTATGTGTGTGTGTGTATATATATATATGTATATATGTGTATATATATATATGTGTGTGTGTATATATATATGTGTGTGTGTGTATATATATATATATATATATGGTTTCCCTGGCAGCTGGTAAAGAATCTGCCTGCAATGCAGGAGACACTCCTGGGTTGGGAAGATCCGCTGGAGAAGGGATAGGCTACCCACTCCAGTATTCTTGGGCTTCCCTCGTGGCTCAGCTGTTAAAGAGTCCACCTGCAATGTGGGAGACCTAGGCTCGATCCCTGGGTTAGGAAGATCCCCTGGAGAAGGGAACGGCTACCCACTCCAGTATTCTGGCCTGGAGAATTCCATGGACTGTATAGTCCATGAGGTCACAAAGAGTCAAACATGACTGAGTGACTTTCACTTCACTTCACTTCATATATATAAACACACACACATATATACATACATACATATACATACACACACAGGAATGGAATTATGGAATTGCTGGGTCATTCTACTAGAGTAGTTCTATTTTTAGCTTTTTGAAAACTCTCCATACTGTTTTCCACAGCAGTTGCACCAACCTACATATCCACCAGCAGTGTCAAGGGTTCCCTTTTTTCCACATCCTTGCCAACACTTGTTATTTGCATTCTTTTTGATGATGGCCATTCTGACAGGTGTGAGGTGAAATCTCATTGTGTTTTTCATTTGCATTTCCCTGGTGATTAGTGATGTGGAGCATCTTTTCATGTTCCTGTTGGCCATCTGCATTTCCTCTTTGGAAAAGCATCTATTCAGTTCTTCCCATTTTTTAAATCGGGCTGTCTGTTTTTTTGATATTGAGTTCTATGAGCTGTATCTGTCTCTCGCCCAGATTGCTCTCCCTGTCTGGAGTTACTTTCCCACCCAAGGCTGTTCTCATCTATTTCAACCCAGTGATTTCTTCATCCTTTGAATTTCAGTAGCAATTCATATACCCCTAATTTTTGCCACCTATTTAATATGTTTTTTAATTATATTGAAGTATAGTTGGTTTACAATGTTGTGTTAATTTCTGCTCTTCAGCAAAGTGATATTAAAAAACATATCCTTTTAAAAAATACTATTTTCCATTATGATTTATCACAGGATATTGAATATAGTTCCCTGTGCTATACAGTAGGACTTTATTGTTTATCCATCCTATTTATACCAGTTTGCATCTGTTAACCCTAAACCTCCAGTCTTTCCTGCCCCCACCTCCCTTCCCTCTTGGCAACCACGTTTGTTCTCTGTATCTGTGAGTCTGTTTCTGTTCTGTAGCTATGTTCATTTGTGTCATATTTCAGATTTCACGTATAAGTGATATCATGTAGTATTCTCTTTCTGACTTCACTTAGTATGATACTCTCGAGGTCCATCCATGTTGCTTCAGATGACATTATTTCATCCGTTTCATGGCTGAGTAATATGCCACTGTGTGTGTGTGTATGTGTGTGTGTGTGTGTTCACATACATACTTGCACATCTTCTTTATCAGTTCTCTTGATGAATACTTGTTTCCATAGTGCTGCTAAGAACACAGGGATTCACATTTCTTTTAGAATTATGGTTTTCTCTGGATATCTATCCAGGAGGATTGCTGGATCATATGGCAACTCTATTTTTAGTTTTTTAGGTTATCTCCATACTCTTCTCCATAGTTGCTACACCAATTTATATTCCCACCACCAGTACAGGAAGGTTCCTTTTTCTGCACACCCTCTCCAGCATTTGTTATTTGTAGCCTTTTTAAATGATGGCCATTCTGATCAGTGTGAGGGGGTACCCCACTGTAGTTCTGACTTGCATTTCTCTAATAATTAGCAACGATGAGCATCTTTTCACATGTCTGTTGACCATCTGTGTGTCTTCTTTGGAGACATGTTTGTTTAGGTCTTCTGCCCATTTTTCAGTTGGGTTGTTTGGTCTTTTTAACATTGAGCTGCATGAGCTGTTTGTATATTTTGAAGGTTAATCCCTTGTTGATCATATCATTTGCAAATATTTTTTCCCAGTCTTTTTGTTTTATTTGTGGTTTCCTTTGCTGTGCAAAAGCTTGTAAGTTTGATTAGGTCACATTTGTTTATTTTTGTTTTTATTTCTATTGCCTTGAGAGACTGACCTAAGAAAACACTGGTACAATTTATGTCAGAGAATGTCTTGGCTATGTTCTTTTCTAGGAGTTTTATACTACCTAGTTAATATTATTATCACTTTTTAAAATTTGCATGCACTCATTTTCAGTAGTTTTTCAATCCTTGCTGACTAGAAATTTATGTTTCTCTGTTGCACATAATACATGTTTATCATTTTGAAGCTTGAAATAAGCTCTAAGTGCTGTTTGCATTTAGAAAAGGGAGAGATTGATTTGGGCTGAAATAAATAGCAAAAGTGTCACCGAGGTGTTGGGATTTGCGTTGAATCTTCTGTATAGGATGGGTGGAATGAAGAAAACTTTGATGGCTTGATAAATTCTGAAACCCAAACCATATAATGGGGAGAACATGAGGAGGACATCAGTGTGGTGGTTAAAGAAAATCTACACTGACCAATAGTCCTTATAAATTACTTGAGAGCCAGAACTGGGTCTCCCCCTTCTGTTTCTGTATGACAGCCATATGGCATTTGTGTAGCAATGCAAGTTGGTTGATTTGGGGAGATCTGGTTGATTGGGTGACATGCACCTCCTTGAATGACAGGCTGAGTAATCTACAGGCAAGCTTTTGGGCCTCAGTGATGTCCTGCAGGCCTCTGAGCAGAGAGATGCTACCACAGGAGGCTGGTTTACAAAGATGAGTCTATGGGTAGAAAAGAGATGGACTCTTGAGCAAATATGGAGGTCTAGAAGTAAGATGATGAAGACTTGACCTGAATTGGAAAGGCAAGGAGAAAACCGATGTGTGACCTTCCATAACCCCGTGAAGGAGTAAAGGAGTAGAAAGTGAATGCGGACCCCAGGCAGTGCCAACAGAAAGCTACAAATAGCTCCCTCGTCAGTGATGAGCACCTAAAGACACAGGCAGACACTGCGAACCCAGTAAATGAGCAACCCAAGTCTGCTTAGCCCAGTAGTCTTCTGTGCTCTGGAATCCAGAATTTGGATTTGTGTTTTAGAGTCACGCCTGTGGTAGCTTTGGACCTATTGGAGACATCTATGGAAATGTGTTTAATAAAATTATACAGGGTGAGAAGGGAACGTGACAAGTTTTTCTCTTATTCTCTACTATCTCTGTATCATCAGACTAGACGTTGGCACTGTAGCCAGAGACATTTCTGCGGCCCTTGCCAACTGACTTCTGTAAAGACTTACGGGATCTTGGAGAATATTTATGTGGCAGCTTTACTGCTGCCATCAAAAGTGAATTCCTCCCACTTTTGGCCTACATCAGCTGTCCTAGTACATTAAAAATATATATGATGTTGATCTGAGAGCATCACATTTGGTGCAGTTTCTTTTTCTTTTTTTCCCATGTGGCGAGGCTTGCATGATATGACTTCCGTAACTAGTGTTCAAACCCAGGCCCGTGTCAGTGAAAGCATCCTAACCCCTGGACCACCAGGAAATTCCCCAGTTTCTAATAGTTTTGCTTAAGATACTCTTAAGCAGCTGTTTTTATTCTGTCCTTAATGTATCCAACACCAGTTTGAAAGTCTTGTTAGATTGTATCTTGAACATGTGACAAAGAACTATTTTTTAAAGAACAAATAAAGACATGAGAGATGTTTTGAAGGCCCATCGATAATATTTAGTGGCTGAATTTGAAAATTTTTGTAGAGGAAAAAGAGACAGTTCAGAAATCTTATATTCAATAGTGACAATGTCTGCTTCAAGAAACATTTTGAGTTTGGAATCCCTAAGATTTGCAGGAGTAAAGATTAAATACTTAAACAATTTTAAAAATTAGATCACTTCTAATATTTGACTTATGTCTTATCTCTGCTGTCTGCCTCAGCACTATCAAGTGTCTCATGGATTCTCAAGCTGTCTTCCTGTCTTTGATGTATTTCAGGAGCCTTTTATTGTTAGCATTGGAACTCTTTCCAATTTCTTGTTTATCCCAGCACCAGCATCTTTAGGAACTCCCTGTCCCCTGGCTTGGCTTTGGGAGGCCCAGTCATCTCACACCCTGACTATGGGATCTGTGTGAGGACTGCTCTCTGTCTGCAGTCTTAAAGAACTATGGCTCAAGTTTATCCTTTTATCCCAGATTCCCTGAAAATCTTACCTACCACCCTGAACTGAAGCATGTTATTCAGGAAGCCCAACTCATTAACTAGTTTATATATTATCTATAATCATAATAGTAACCCCCTTTCAAGTACTTGCTTTGTATCTTAACATCCTTTACTTGTTTCATTTACAATCTAGGAAACTAGATATTTGGGCTTCCGCTGGTGGCTCAGTGGTAAAGAATCCCCCTGCCAATGCAGGAGACGTGGGTTTGATCCCTGGGTCAGGAAGATCCCCTGTAGAAGGAAATGGCAACCCACTCCAGTGTTCTTGCATGAGAAATCCCATGGACAGAGGAGCCTGGTGGGCTACAGTCCATGGGGTTGCAAAGAGTCAGACACGACTAAGTGACTAAACAACAAACTAGGTATTATTACCCCCTTTATTGCAGATCAGGTAACTGAGTCTCGGAGAGGTAACGAAACATGTTAAGCATCTCACACTTGAAATGTGACAAAGCCATGTACCAAGCCAGGACTACCTGGCTCCACTGTTACACTCTCTCCACTTTGCTGCTTTGAGCCAGAAGGTGTCAGCTTGTCTAGTTAGTCATCTGTTACCACCCATGGTAATGGGGTGCAGTGAAAAGATCTCTGGTGTTAAGTCACAGGGCACACTCGTTATTCTGTTCTGTAGAAAGTGTGTGATTTCTGCAAGCCTCAGTCACTTCATCTGCAAAATGGGGATTAATGTTGTTCAGTTTCTAAATTGTATCTGACTCTTTATGACCCTGTGGCCTGAAGCATGCCAGGCTTCCCTGTCCTCTACTGAGGAATACAGGGAAAGTTGTTGAATAAGAAATACACATAAAAATTTTTTTTAACTGTTAAGGAGTGATGTCTTAAAATATCTGTTTTAATAAATAATTCCTTTTACTGTAGTAACAGTAAAAGGAATTGTAGAGCTAACAAGTAGCTGAGCTGGGGTTCAAACTTAATGTTCAGACTAAACACTGGATTTTTCCTATTGCATCAGGCTTGGGCTAAGATGAGCATTGCCCTGGGGCCATTTTCTTGGCAGACTCTAGGTGATAATTTTGTCTGCTTGACAATACTAATTGATTTGGAAGAAGTCAGTCTTATTTGTCCTCATGATGTTAATGAGTTTTTATCATTTGCTCAGTCATTTCTGCTTGATTTTATATTTTATGCATTCAGCCATTGCATATACTTGAGGCTTATATTTTTCAGTGTCACTACAGGCTCTGACAGATATCACCCCTTTCTCTCCAGCCCTGGAAACCTTCAGATAGGCAAACTAAAACTGCAAAATTTTAGTTTGCTTTCTAATCTCCTTTGGAACTTGTGTTATTTCTCATCTTCCGGATTCTTTTAGTCACTAATACGTCTTTCCTTTATAACTCTAGAATTACAAAAAAAATTTTAAACCATCGCTGTGTTTTTTACCCTTGGATTATACCTTCTGAAACAGGAGTCAAGTTTAATAATAATATGTATATATGTGTACACACACACATATAAAGTCAGGTCTAAGAAAGTAGGACCCAGTGGGGATTTTTGTAACTTCATTATCTTATCAGCCATTCATTCCAGACAGGAACGTCACCCTCTAATGCTTGCCTACTCACACATCCTCCCTCTGTTCCTCCCCTACCTGGCTAGCTTTAACCTATCTCACTGAGATGTAAGTAGTGTGACTTGACTTAGCTTATGAATTTCTTTGGGAATCTTTTCCTAATACGTACTCAGAAATCCCTAAAACTGTACCCATATCTCCATGGTGTTACCACAGCATCAGTGCATTTGACCTCCTCTGGTGCAGTAGACTCCTCTCATTCCAGGAGACCCATCGCATTCCAACCCCAGCCAGCCTTTAGCATGAGGAGGCATTTAGTGCTTGCTGGGTAAACAAATGTGCATATGATTTCTGTTTAAAATTTTTATCCTTTATAAAGTGTAAATACATGTAAAGTTGGCAGAGCAACATTTCAGTTACATTAACTTGAACAGTTATAAGGGAACAAAAGCTAGTGTGGTAAGAACCAGAAGAAATTTTTTGAGACTAGGCAAAGGGGGAGATAGAATGCGTGACTACTTATTCTATGAGGTGTCTCCCCTCGAAATAAGGCTGAGATATTTTTAAATTTGTTAGAATCAGTTGAAGTGAATTGAAAACACCATTCATTATTAAGCAAAGAATAACTTTCAGACTAAGAATAGCAATATAGTCTCTGAATCCAATTATTAGTATATCATTGTAAATAGTCTCCCCTCACCCTGAACATTCTTTCCATTTCTTTGATACTTTAGCAAATGTTTCCATTTGTATATTGAATGCACACAGAAACATTACATTATTTCCTCTTTGAATTGATGTTTCCTGTGAAGTCTGTCCTGACTTTGTTTTACATTTGTTCAGCGGATTCCCAGCCAGCAATATAAGAACTAGGGGGTTTGTTAGAAATTATTTCTAGGCCCTATCCTTGGAGACTAGGATTCAGCAGGTCTGAAGACAGACCAGACATGGGCACTTCTTTAAGTACTTTGAGGATTGTGGTAGGCTGCTGGACTTAGGGACCACTGGGGCATTTTTCTAATTTTAAGGCACATACACTTCTAGAATATTTTTTGGTCCACTTTGAAAGTCCAGTGAAGGCAATTAAGAAAGGTTGCTTATAATCATAAGCAGAGCAAATTGCTCTCATTGTTGTGAGATGCAAAGCAGATAATTTCAGGTATGCTATCTAATCTGATACCTTCATATTCTTTTAATGTGGGTTTTTAGTCCAGGGAAAGAAAGTTTTTTCTCTCAAAGGGACAACATAATTACTGTTATATATATATTGTAAGCTTCAAGTAATTATGTAACATTCCATTCTTATACCATACTCTGAGCAAAGTACTGGCCTCTGATCAATAAAATTTCTTTTTATGGGTCTGTAAATTGAAACCAAGAAATGAAAATTCCGATCAGTGTTCACCCAGACTAATTATTTTAAATCTTCTGAAACATATCACAGTTACTGAGAATGTAGATGTTCTATTATTGTGCCCGACCTACTTATTATAGGAAACGAGTCACTTTCATTATTCTTCCTTTTTTTTGCCTTTCAACAAAAGACATAAACTATTTTATGTCTAATCACAGTATTAGCCAGAGAAAGAGTTGGGGCATGACTGTGTGAAAGTGTACAGTAATTTTAATAGGATTTTTTTTTTCTTTTCTCTTTCACATACACACAGCTTTCTCTAAGGAATTCTAAATATGAAAGTTGTTTACTTGTGACATAATGAATAGTGAAGTCGCTCAGTCGTGTCCGACTCTTTGTGACCCCATGGACCGTAGCCCACCAGGCTCCTCTGTCCACGGGATTTCCCAGGCAAGAGTACTGGAGTGGTTTGCCATTTCCTTGTGACATAGAAACAATCTAAAGAAATTAATCTTGTTGATTATCATTGTGATGTGTAATCTCACTTTTTCTGGAAATGATGTTTTTAAAAATATGAAATATGTGGTTAATTGCTTCTTCCAAAACTGTAAGCATTAAGAGAAATTACATCAAAAGAAACAAGAGTCACCCAAAAAGCAGCTGCCCAACAAGTCAGAACTAGTTTTTGCCTTGTTCCATTGTGGTTCCTGTCCATACATTATTTTTGCATAGTCGTAAGCTGTCACAGGTAGTGTCTTCTGCTTATGTTGCCACTCAGCCTTAACTGCATTGCCTTTGTGTTGCCACATAGTTTTCTGTTCATTTTTCCTGTCTGTGTGATATCATATGAGCCTCCCAGGTGGCGCTGGTGGTGAAGAACCACCTGCTCATGCAGGAGACATAAGAGATGTGGGTAGGCTGGTTGTACCATTGTACTCTTGGACTTTCCTGTATTCTTAAATGTTCACGTTTTTCACAACATTATAAAATGGAGTTTCATTGTTGATAAAAACCTATGCTTCAAATGAGTGAGAGTGCATGTTTTGACCTTGGATCTAGGGTATAAATCTTCTGATCACATGGGCCATTTGAACAGATAACTTCCTCATGGCACTGAAATATTTATTATCCCTACTTGTGCCTGTGAGTAAGCATGGCTTCTGTAATTGGCATGATGCATCATCCCAGGCTCGCTGGCTTTCTACTTGCCGCCATATCTTATGAAATATCAGTTTGGTTTCCGTATTCATGTGACCTGGAAGTCAGGAACTGAATATTAGGATGCTGAATGAGTTTGTTGATGGAGTTAGACCTTTAGAGGGCCTCATAGAGGATGGTTCTCTGATTTTTTCCCATAATCTCTCTAATTAAACATTATTAGTCCAAAGAAATTCAAACACAAAAAATGTCTTTTGAACTCACAGCATCCTCAATTTTTCATACTAAATTTCATCATTATTTTACAAAATATAGAGTTTTTCCTCTAATTAATTCTATCATGATAACAAAAAGGCCACCCGTAGAGAGATGAGAAATCTGTCTGACTTAAGCTTGTTTTGAATTGAGGTCGTCATCAATTCAAGGGGATTTTGAAGGAAGAAATGGGGTTTTTGAAGATCTGACTCTGTGGTGCTAACAAAAGGCTTTCCCCATGCAGTAAGGCCACCAAGCGGAAGTAGTCTTTGTTATGCAGGATGTGATTAATATTACCTCATCATTTAATTTTAGAACTTGAAAATAAAGCTACTTGCATCAGTTCTCAGTTCATGGCACATGGTTTGAAACCTGAGCATGTCTACTTTTTTTGTTTTTAATTAAGAAGAAATACTACTAAAAGTTTAGAAAATAATGAGCTGAAAGAAGGCTCCCAGGGTATCTTTTCCTTTACCAAACCTCTGCTACTCTTTTGTGGTTCTAGTTCTAGCCTTTTTTGTTTTTTTAATGTGATTTTTTTTCTTTACAGTTTTTTACGTATAATTTGAATCTGATTTACTTCACATAACATTACTCTGTGTGCTTCGTTCCCCCTGCCCCCATGTTTACAGTCTTGCTGTCAGTTGTAATCTGTTTAGTCTGTCCTTCTGATGTTCTGTAATGTTCCTAATCATGTCTGTTATTACTGGGCATTTAGAATGCTGGATGGGCTCTCCCATCACAGTGGTGATTATCAGGCCCCCAGCCCACACACCATGTTAATAGTGATCATACAAGTCACAGAGGTAACCTGATCCTGGTGTGATTTAACTGTGATTAAATCACTGGTTGTGATTTAGTCTCAACCAGTTCTGTGATTTTTTTTTAACCGAGTTCCTTCTTACCAGTTTTCTTCTTCGGTCTTATTTGGGGGTGGGCTTCTTTTCAGGGGAGAGGGAGCTGGTCATGAGCCACTTCAATAGGTGCGTCTTTTTGTCTTTCTTTAGTGGTGAAAGTGGTGCTGGAAAGACGGTGGCTGCCAAATACATCATGAGTTACATCTCCAGGGTGTCTGGGGGAGGCCCCAAAGTCCAGGTGAGTAGGGGCTGTGGCTCATTTTGAGACTTGGTGCTGGGCCAGAGGACAAGGCTCCGTTTGCTGTTTGAAAAAGATTTTCTCTTCCACAGAGAAGACAGTGGTTTAAAACCAAGAAATTTGAAATCTGCAGAGAAACAGCATATTATGGGATGGAGATGCCTCCTGTATAATTAATATTGTATACAGTCTAGGAAAAGGTCACAAATCCAAAAGGAAAATAAACACAGGGCATAAAAGCCATCTCATAGAAAAGGAAATATAAATGACTCATAAAACGCATGGCTTCCCTTGTGGCTCACCTGGTAGAGAATCCGCCTGCAATGCGGGAGACCTGGGTTCAGTCCCTGGGTTGGGAAGATCCCCTGCAGAAGGGAAAGGCTACCCACTCCAGTACTCTGGACTGGAGAATTCCATGGACTGTATAGTCCATGGGGTTGCAAAGAGTCAGACATGACTAAGCAACTTTCATTCACTCAGAACATGAAAATATGCTCACTCTCATGATACTAAGAGAAATGCAAATTAAAACTACATTGAAAACTGTTTCTTAACTGTCAGAATAACAAATTTTTTCTAGTGTTTAAACACTCTGTTGTTAAAAATATAGGGGCATTGGCCTTCTCACAGATTACTAGTGGGAACATGAACTGGTACACTTCTGTGGAGGACATGTCAGCAAAAGTTTTTCAAACCTATAAGCAAACACCCTTGACTCATCAGTTCTGCTTGGGATAATTTATCATTTAGGTGTCTTGAAATGTATGCAAAATGATACATGTATAAAGTTCTTTGATGTGGCACTTTTTGATGCTGGAGAAGACTAGAAACAAATGTTCATCAGTTGGTGACTGGGGAAATAATTTGTGGTTCATAATAGACTAGAATATTATATAACCAGAAAAATGAAGCTTCATGTACTGATAAGGATTGATCTCCAAGATATATCATGAATTGCAAAAAGCAAAGTTCTGAATGCTGTATATAATGTGCTACCATCTGAAGAAAAAAGAGCATGTATTTATAAAACATTTGTTTAGATATGTATAACATAACTCCATAGAGATACACATGAACTCAATAACAGTGATTTATCCAGGATGAAACTGGGAGATTAGGGGAGAGACATTTCTCCATGTAGACCCTTGTGAACCATTTATTTTTTATTTTATTGATAGGTAAGAGGTGGATTTATTTAGAAAGATATATACTCCATAGGCAGCATGCTGGCCATCTCAGAAAGTGAGAATGGCTGTGAACCTTTGATTTTGGAACCATGTGAATACATCTCCCATTTTAAAAATTTGCAAAAATTTTAAAATACAGAAAGGAAAAAAGAAAGAAGGATTAGAATATTAACAGAAAACATTAGGAGAAGGGGTAAACTCAGAAGAATGAGGACACAGGAGAGGGATAAAGAAAAGGATGGGCTTCCCTTGTAGCTCAGACAGCAAAGAATCTGCCTGCAGTGCAGGATACCCGGATTTGATCCCTGTGTCGGGAAGATCCCCTGGAGAAGGGAATGGCAACCCACTCCAGTGTTCTTGCCTAGTGAATTCCGTGGACAGACCAGGGGGTCGCAAAGAGTCAGACACGACTGATCAGCTAACACACAGTATGGCAGAGAAGGGGCAGAGTGAAGAGGACAGTATGAAGAAAGGAGTAGGTGCAGCCTCATCCGTCTTTATTTTACTCGTGTGAAAGCAGCATAAGCAGGACTGGGGAAGCCTGTCCCTAGACAGCAGCGGATGATGGTGATGAAGGCTGAGGCCAACAGGAGCTGCCCGAACTCACAGTGCTCACCACTTGCACAGACCTCTGGGAACTTTTTTTTTTAAATCAGAAGTCATGATCCAAGGTAGATTTCTCCCTGAAGATTAATGTTTTAGTTGGAATCATTTAATATGATGTTGTTGCCATTGTCAGCTATAGACTTTAAAAAGACACATTGAAATTCTCTTCCTATGGCTTTGTCTACTAAATCAATAGCGTTCCATTCTGTCCTGGGGGATCAGAATGCTTCAGGCAGAGGCCAGTATTCCTTACGTAGAGTAGACAGGTCTTAGAGTGGCCTCCTTTACTGAATGGAAGGGAAATCTATAGCAGCACCGTCCAGTAGAAAGAGGGTGGGTGTCACATGCCTAAGTTTAAGTTTTTGAGTAGTCACATAAAAAAAGTGAAAAGCAAATGAAATTAACTTTTAAAATATATTTCAGTTAACCCACTGTATCCCCAGTACTATTTCAGCCTATAGTTAGTGAACTGATGACATACTCTACGTTCTTTTGCATCCTAAATCTTTGGACTCCAGTGTGTGTTCTCCACTTACAACACGTTACAGTTGGGATTGGCCATGTTGCGTGGGCTCAGCAGCTTCCATGTTGGACAGCGAGTACAACTCTAGGACTTAACTTGATGTGGTCTAGTCCATATGCTTTTCTCCATTTGTGTGGCCATACCCTGTCTCTGGAAGATGGACCTGGAGCAAGAAATCCAGGATACTCTTTTGTGTGTGGGCTGCTCTTTTAATTTGCTCTTTCTTTTTTCCCCCATATGCTTACCACATGCCACAAAATTCTGTTGGCCATCTTGATAGTGGATAGATGGATAGATGGATGAATAGATAGATGGATATGTGCAAAAGGTTTTCAGTTTAAAAGTCAGTAATTAAAGAGGGAAAGCAGAGCTTTTCTTTTTTTCTGTCCCTACAAGAAAGTGGAGTGTTCATAAATGGTGTAGGGATGTTTGGCCAGCAAACAACAAATACAAAAGATTAACAAAGACCCACAAAGTCAAAATTATTTTACGAACAAAAGCAAATTCCATATAAATCCATGAGTTTTTAAAGGAAAATAGGCTGCTTAGAAATATCTTTCTAAACTCTGAAATGGATTCCATGGAGGAACCACCCATGATTTTCTCTCTGTGCCCATTGCTAATGACATGTGCTCAGTGGATGGAATTCCAGTCCTCATTGCTCTTCAGAATGTTCGGGGGTGCTGGAGAAGCACTGTGGCTGTTGCAGAGTCAATTAGTGGTTAGTGCCTTCATCTCGTCTGATTTGCTATGGACGACGACCTAGTGGCCCGACTGCAGACATTTAATGTTGATTTTTCTCTTCCTGTTTTCCTATGAGGACAATGATACAGAACTCTTGGCTTGAAATTAGTCAGTAGCTAAAGAGCACAAGCCAAAGACTTGTTATTTCTGGAACATGTTTAACCATAGCATGTGAATAATTAGAAGTACAAGGAATGACTCACTGGTTCAAAACCTTCTCCAACATCAACTCGTATCTGTTGAGCTGTCTTGCCCATGGGGTGTTTTGTACTTTTCAGTCTGACAGTGAATTGGGATCTATGAAAACCAAATTCTTCCCCTCCAGTAGGCCAGGAATTGTTCCACCCAATCCAGTGTTGATCCTTGTTGCTCAAATGGGGCTTTGTACAGACAAAACCAGCAACACCAGGAACACCAGGGCTAGAAACGTGGACTCTTGGGCCCCACCTCAGACCTACTGAGTCAGTATTTGCATTTTAACGCAATTTCTAGGTGACTCAGGCACATGAAAATTTGGGAAACACAGGTCTGTGTATCTGTAATGTTAGGGGAGAAGCTAGTTAATTTCCCTCAAGGTGACTCATTTGCAGTGAAGAGGGGGATGCGATAGGTGGGGACAGAAGTTGAGTAAAACAGTAGTGATGATTAAGAATCTGGTCAGAAGACAGGGAGAGACCCCTTCTTCTTATGTTCCCCGATATATCAGGGGGCACAGGATAAAACTGCACCATCCAATCTGGAAACCCAGTCTGGGAACATTCATAGATCCTGATTCGTGGTGGCACCCTGGCTGCAGGGAATCCTGCATCAAGCCAGGGGAGCTGGAAGACACGACCATACCAACGGGGCCAGGTCTGTTGAGAGAAAAGAGCAAATCCTCCGGAAATCCCAGGGACTTGGATTTGAGTCCCCTCACCCTCACCGTATTCAGGAACGGGTCCTTGGGCAAGTCTGGCCTTTCACTGCCGGCTAGGTGTTCGCGTCCTCCTAACTTTGGTCTTTCTGCTGTAACAGCACGTCAAGGACATCATCCTGCAGTCCAACCCGCTGCTGGAGGCCTTCGGGAATGCCAAGACGGTCCGCAACAACAACTCCAGCCGATTTGTGAGTTTCTTTCCTGTGATCGAGAGGGCCACCCGATTGATGGTGTTGACATTCCTGATTTAAGTTCTGTGTCCCCAAGGAAATAGGGGTTTTTCACACATTATCAGGAGGCCGCCTTTTTGAGCTTTTTTTTACTTTTCTCTAGGTATGAACTGTCCGGCTTCAATTCACCCTTTGACTCAGGTTCTTTTTGAGCCTTGGGGATATAAATAAGATAATTTTTGAAGCCAGTTCTCCTTCCTAAGGAAAGTGGAAGTGTCAGCTTTGGTCTTGGAGAAGTTTCTTTGCTTTGGGCACTGGAGAAAAGGCCTTCTTTCCCAATTGAAGAACCCAGGTCTTGTCACCTTGTTTTGCTTTGTAGATCTGTGGACCCTGGAGAGGAACTTTGATCCAGCACCTTAGCGAGAAACTTCTTCCTGTCTGTCGGCCAGAGGGAGCTGACTGCTTACCCTGCCCCTCTTGGCTTTGTGTGTGTGTTTTTGGTGTGTTCTTGCAACATAGTGACATGCCAGAGTGACTGACCTTAGCCTACATGTTGCTCCTAACTGGCCTGCTTACCGAAAGTAATGAAAATATCAGCCGAATGCCTTGAATGCCTAGTTAGACGTTTTTCTGTCTGAGTGTCTCCCAGGGGGTGAACTGGAAGGCTGGCAAGGATGAATAGGAATATATTCCCTTTGACAAAAAGCCACGTTTACAGAGAAGTGAATGTTTGCTCAGTAGCTTTGATTTATGTAGATTTTGTATCTTATCTCAACCATAGATTATGTCTGGCAGTAAAGCACTTAGGGAACCATCTGTGATGTGGATTCTGTTCCATTTTAAAATAAATAAGTGAGAATTTTGGAGAAAAGCAATTTCTTTTTTATCCTTCTGTTTTAGAAGGAAGCTTCTATTTCCAAGAGAATTCTTACTCAGTTTTCATGGAGTAATTGTTAAGCTCCCTGGTGAGTTTTATCTGTCAGAATTGCCCTTACTTTCCTCACTGTTTAATACTATTTGAACTATTTACTCATTTGTTCTTTAATTTTTCTGTTCAATGCCAGGACTATGTTATCTTGAAGTTTCTAGGTAATGAAACAGGAAAGAAGATGTGAATGAAATTTTCACTGGATCTTTTCTTCCCTGATTGTCAGTCTCAATCTGCCTTTTATAAGGATTTGAGCAAATTTAACTCTCTAGCTACCCAGCTTCCTTCCTTTACCTTCCTTACCGAGCAGAAAAGTAACCAAATCAATATTTCCCTTGATATTTCCAATATAAATTACTCTTTTGTCTTTGGACAAGAAGGCTATAGCAGTCAGTTTTTGTAAGGAAAAGCAAAAATACCCAGAATTTATTATTTTTCTGATAACAGAATTTCATACAACCCCGATGGAATGGTGGGAAAAGCATACAGAAAGGTAGTACATACACACACACACACACACACACACACATATACACACGGGCATCCACACAGCAGAATCTGATGGGGCATCAAAAGATATGCTCATTAGCAATGAGAGAAATGTAAATTAAAACCATATATCATTTTTGGTCTTTCAGATGGTGAAACCTTAAGGAGGAAGACACTATTAGTTAAAGACTGACATCCTCTCCCAGGAGAGCAATTTGGCAGTTCTTATCAAAGTCTAAAATGCTCATTGTCTTTGACCCAACAATACTTTTGGGTTGGAATATCCATGTTCCCTGTTAATAGTAATTTATTTTAAAAGATATCCATAATATATTACTTTTTTGAAAAGGTTATAGGACAATATCTATAATGTGGTCCCATTTTTATTTTAAAATGCACATTTATATAAAGCATAATTAAGGTATCTGCAGATCGATGCTTGAATATACTATTATAGTGATCAGTAGGAGGAGGTAGAGTGCTTCAGGGTGGGATTATGGGTAATTTTACTTCGAATGGACTTGCCGTGGGAATCATCAAAATTCATCTATTTCACTTACAGATCTTTTCAAGTTTCAAGAACTGTATTATGAAATATTTCAAACACTATTTTAAAATAAAACAGTGAACGTTGAGGTACCCAGTACCTAAGTAAAACATTACCAAGAACTGAGGTTTCTTTTCATTTATGAATTAAAATACCATATCCTCTCTTTATATAGTTTCCTCCTTCCCTCAGGCTGCTTACAACAAAACTAAACTTTTTGATCTCTCGTTATGGATTTTTGCCTTTTAAGTTATAATTTTGAGTTGTGTATAAGCATTCCCATTACATTAGAGTAGTGATTCTCAAACTTGGCCACATATGAAAAACACCCAGGTGGACTTCCCTGGTGGTCCGATGGTTAAGAATCCACCTGCCAGTGCAGGAGACGTGGGTTTGGTCCTAGATCTGAGAAGATCTCACGTGCTGCAGAGCAACTGAGCCCATGTACCGCAACTCCAGAGCCTGCGCTCTACAGCTTGGGAGCCACAGCCACGGAAGTCCACACACCCTAGAGCCTGTGCTCCCCAACAGAAGTCACTGCAATGAGAAGCCCTCGCATCGTAACAGGAGAGCAGCACATGCAGCAGTGACGATCTAGGCCTCTTACTTGGCACCCTCGTGTCTGGGTGCCAGTCCCTAGCAACTGCTTTATTTGTCTAGAATGGCATCAGGCAGTATTTCTTAAAGGCTCCCAAGATCTTTCTAGTGGGCAGCCAAGGTTGTGAACCGTTAACAAAAGGACTTGAGAGTTTGCCGTTTTCCAAGTCTGCCCTTCGTGGCTTTGACATCCTGTTGTGTTTCATCTCTCTCCCTAGATTGATAGGGAATGGCTATGGTATGGTGGGGTCGGACGCAAATGGACACTGAATTATTCCCTGCAGAACATGCCCAGAGGGAAGGATGGAGAAGGATGGCCACGGAAGGAGGCATGAGGGGTCTTGCTGAGCAGACTTTGTCATGAACCACTGTGGTTCAGGATAGCAGTCGTTTGTGGTCCTCTATGTCTGCTGCTTCGGGATGTTTGTCTTGGGGTTTATTTTTGGGAGAGGGAGAGGAAAGAGTCAGCAGATTAAGACAAATAGACAATTAGACTGTGGCTTTCTTTTGTAGCTTTTTTGATACCCAGAATCGATGTTAACTTAGCAGGAACATAGCAGTACTAGGTGCTATCCACAGGAGGAAAAACACACAGTGTGTTTTTCTTCTCCTTAGTGAGTTAATTGTTCTGGTCGGAGACTTGTGGCTTGGCAGGCTTCATCCCTGAGATGGTGGACTTCATCAGCATACACATTTAAAAAATATTAAATGCAAATGCAGTTAGGCTGGGCATGCTCTCCAGTCTGACCCTAGGTCACACCACTCCTTAAAACCCACATTCTCATCTTTTTCTTCATTTAAATTTACACTCCTGGATCCTTCTGAGGACTGAAGAGAAACTAAATTGTAGTTTTAAAAAAATTATTTACTTAACAAATCTGGACACCTTTTCAGCTACAGTCCAGGGTTTTATTCTCTTTTGTTCCCTATTAGCAGTCATTTAAAAGGAAATGTTAATAAGAACAACGGTGACAAAAATCCCCACACCCACAGCTAGCTGGAAAGAACTTATAAAAGTATTTTTATTTCGTGTTAGCATATTAGATGCTCCTGGGATAAAAAGAAATTGCTTTTGCTCAAAGCCATGAAAATAAGTCTCTTAGAGGGAAAATTTGATTCCTTTGAAAGAGACTGGCAGAGTTCACTCTTGTTAGATTAGGGGGACCATGTGATTTTTCCGTCCTATTCTTTACAGCTTCTGGTTTAGCAGACAAGCACCTACTAAGGGGAAAGGGGAAGGAATATAGTGAATGTATCCATATTTAGTCGGATTAGAATGATAGATTCTCTCTTTCAGTACAGAATGGTATGATTGGACAAAGGCACAGGTTATTGTCTGATAGGAAACGGTGAGGAAGTCTAGACCAGAACTGGGAATAATTCAGAACATATCTTTCATTAATGAATAATTTCCTTGAATTATATGCTGTATCCCAAGCCTGTTTGGAACATCATGTTTTTGTTCACTGACCATTAAAGGAAGTCCCTAATTTTCTTGCAGGGAAAATACTTTGAAATCCAGTTCAGTCCAGGTGGGGAACCAGATGGTGGAAAGATCTCCAACTTCCTTCTGGAAAAATCTAGGGTGGTGATGAGGAACCCTGGCGAGCGGAGTTTTCACATATTTTACCAGGTTTTCCTTTATATTATTTCTTTCCTACTTCTCTATTCCTTCTCCACATTTAAAATGTTCTTCTCTTGGTCCTCAGGTCCTCAGGGTGAGATAGTCTAGTCTGGCCAGCCCTTGAGTATTAACCCAAGATGTGCAAGTCATGCGGGAAAGAACTGTGAGGAGGCCCTTACCTGCAGGCAGAATAAGGTCTAGCTGGGGTGAGAAGACAATTTCCCTAAAGTAAAATAATCAATAAAGTGTTGACACACTTCAGAACAAAAGTAGGGATGTTTGATTCTTTGCTATATAGGAGATCACGAGGGGAGATATAGCCGGGACAATAAGGAGAGCTTTTAAGGGGGCACAAGACAGTGTGGAGGAGAGGCTGACTCAGGTGGAGTTAGATGGTCTGAACAAAGCGAGGAGGGAGGGATGAGGAGGTGGGAAGATAGGAGAGATGGTGGGGAGGGCACAGGTAAGCTAATGAATGAGCCGGGCTCCAGCCGGATTGCAAGGGTAAAGGTCTCCAAAAGGTGAACTGTGAGAAGAAAGACTTGATAAAAGACTTGAGGTATTTCTTGCCAGGTCAAAAAGTTTTGGCTTAGACTCTCAGAAGCCATGGAGAGTTTACGGTATTATGTTCCAGGTTTCAGCAATCATTTGTTTCAACTATTTTTAAAATGTTTTTTAATGATTATTGATTTTTATTGGAATATAATTGTTTTGAATGTTTTTTAAGTGTTTGAAAGTGTAATGATACCATAAACAATTTTTTTAAATTTATGAATATTTGTATTAGTACTTCACATCCTGGGGACCCATATTAGATTTTCTTTGAAGAATCAGCTGCAACCATTAGGTTTTTTGTTTTTTTCTTTTTAATTTTTTGTTAGAATTTGATGATTATTCAATTTGAAGGAAGTTAAGCTATGTTGATTGCTCCCATTTCAGTCTTTTCAATTCCATAGACATATTAGGTGGTCGCAAACAATTATTCTGGTTAGAATCTATAAATGACCAAAATCTTCTGTCAATTCAGTAATGCTTTTAATTGTATTAATCAAAGCACCACGTACAGGTCTTTGAAAAGTAATTTCATGTATCACACACACTATATTATTTATTGAGCACCAGACAGAAGTTCATAATTATTTCCTGGATGCCAGCCCTACTGCCCTTCAGAATCCTCTGCCCACAAGTTGGAAAACCCCGGCCTGAAGACTGGGGAAGTGATGAGTTCAGGGTAAGATAGAGTTTAAGATTCTGACATAAAAATGATAGTCAAAGCTGTGAAATAGGTAAGACTCCTGTGGGAGTGAATGTGGAGAGAGAAACCGTGCCCATTTAGGACCTGGGGACCTGGAGACCACCTGTGGGATGAGGGAGGCGTTGAGGAGCCAGGAAAGTAGTCAGATCCTGCAGTCTCACCGAAGCCAGGGCAAGCTTGGGGGGTGCAGGGCAGGATCACATATTCAGAGCTTGGAGGGCAGGGATGAGGCAAGGGCCTGGGGACCAAGCAAGGCCTGGTGCCTTCAGCCACTGGAAAGCAGCCATGAGGGCTGTTCCATCAGAATGGTGACGGGGAGAAAGAAACCAGATGAGGAAGGAGAGGAAGGAGACTCTGTAGCTTGAAGGATTTCAGAGTCAAGGAAAAGCTTCTAAAGAAGACAAAGAAGCACATGACTGTAGGCTGGAGAGAAAGAAAGGGCTGTTTGAACCTTCAGGTGAAGGGAGTACATGATGTGGGTTGGGGGAAGACAGACAGAGATGGGAGAAATTCTTCCTTAGCAAAAACAAAACCAAGCCAAAAGAAAAAGGAAGAGAGTGGCACAAAAAGATTTTAAGGAGATGGGGGGAAAACTAAGGGAGCCTGATGTAATAAGATGACCAAGGACTTCTCCAGAAAGGCGATGAGGTTCCCTGTTTTAAGGATGTGAGGCTGGGATGACAAGAGGAGCTAAACCAAGATGCAGAAGGGTGGGTGGGGGTGGGGGCCAGTGGTGGCTGGCGCTGGCTTGCATGGACTATGTGCATTTGTTCCTTCGGTGACGTTTCTTGGTAGTTTGAAATCAGTCATGGTAGGAGTATTTACACCACCAAAGTTAGCAATTGCTACACATTCATTCCCCACCCCCACCTCAAGCATGGATTGTTGAGGACTTCCCTGGTGGTCCAGTGGTAAAGAATGCACGTGCCAATGCAGGGAACACAGGTTTGATCCCTGGTCCAGGAGGATTCCCCATGCTGTGGGGCAGCTAAGCCTGTCGTGCCACAAACACTGAGCCCACGCTCTGCACCAAGAGAAGCCACCACAGTGAGAAGCCCAGGCACCACAATTAGATAGGAGGTCTATACTTGCTGCAACTAGGGAAACCCACATAGCATAGCCAGAAAAAGAGAGAGAGAGAAAATGGATTGTTGAATGTTTTCTCGCACACCTATAGGGTCCTTGCTCAGAACCAAGGCAGATACCAGAGATAGAAAAGAAAGCCAAGGGACAGGACACCAATGGGGGGGCCCTGAGACTGTACTTGAATGTGCACCGTGCTGTGAGAAGCACGGAGAGTCCCTGCCCTTTACAAAGGCTTGTGCGTTGACTCACATTGTTGCACAGCAAAAGCTGACACAAGGTTGTAAAACAAATATACTCCGATTAATAAAATAAAAAATAAGAGTTTGACTCCACCAAAAATAAAAAAAAAGAGCCATGTGCAAGTTGAGCAGGAACAGAGTAGTGATGATCTGGCTTGCTCTCCACTGTTCCAAGGGATCTCACCAGTGTAACTGCGCAGTTCGATGTGTCAGATAAGGGCTGAGAATTTTCCTTGCAGGTCTAATCAGAGTTAAGAACTAGAATTTGCAGAGATGATTTGGGGCTACTACACAGAGAGCAGATATTCTGAAGCCCCTTCGTATTTTTGAGACCAGGAGCATCCGTCCATTTAAGAAGCAGGGGTAGAAGGTCTGATTGCCTGACTCCAGGGCTGGTGGGTGGTAGCGGGACCCATGTGGTACCTTTGCCTGATCATAGACTCCACCACACACATGCCACTTTCTCTTGCTCCAGCTTATCGAGGGCGCCTCCCCAGAGCAGAAGCATGGCCTGGGCATCACCACCATGGACTATTATTACTACCTGAGCCTCTCGGGGTCTTACAAGGTGGATGGCATTGATGACAAGAAGGAGTTTCAGGAAACCCTGGTAAGTGCTGGGGCAGGCTGGGCACGATCTGACATCTAGACCAGGCATTGCCTATGGCAGAAAGGGCAGGGGTGGTGAACAAAGCAAAGAGCAGCCTGAAACATCGCCTCTTTTTGCTAGAAGCGCTCCATTTCGTAAAACACACATGTAAACACCCTTAAATAGCCATCAGCCCAGTTGCCAGAGGACCACTTAATGATTAAACATGGGTAATAAAAAAGTTCATCATTACCCCTCTCTAGGTATTCTGATTCACATAAAAACTATTTTCAGCAATGTATTTACCATACCTGTTTGCCACAACTACGCAGTTGTTGAGCTGTTTCCTTACAAAGACAAACCAAAAATTATGATCTTAATCAGGTTTAGAGGGACTTCCCTTGTGGTCCAGTGGCTAAAGCTCCAGGCACCCAATGTAGGGAGCCCAGGTTCAATCCCTGGTCAGGGAACTACATCCCACATGCCACAACTAAGACCCGATACAGCCAAATAAATATTGAGAAAAAAAAAAAAAATCACGTTTAGAAATCTTAGCACACCTTCAGTCTCATCTACACCTCAATATTTACAGGTCAGAGGGCAAGCCTTACTCCATTCTTTTCACATTTTGTGTACGTTATGGTACACACCGTGAATTCAGGTATATTATTGAGGGTTCACATCCTTGGGGAAACAGCTTACTAACTCAGTCAATCTAGAACTTTCTAGAGACTTCCCTGGTGGTCCAGTGGTTAAGACTCCATGCTTCCACTGCAGGGGGCACATGTTTAAAACCTGGTCAGGGAATGAAGAAAGAGCCCACATGCCGTGTGGTGCTGCCAAAAGAAATTTTAAAAATAAAAAACAGAACCTTCTAGAGGTGGACTGCTCACCCATTTAGCCTCAAGGAACTGCATCACCACTGCCCATTAAGTCAGATACCAGCCTGGCTCATCCCTCAGCCTGGATCCAAAACCAAGTGGGAAAACTGAATGGGCAGTGGAGGTACAGTTTCAGGTGGCAGGGGGGCTGACAATTGTGCTTGAAAGGGGCAGACTGTGTCCCACGTATCAAGAAAGAAGGTGGCATCAAGGGGCCACGTGGCCTCAGAGGAGGTGGGAGAAAACGTGCAGACAGGCCTGCAGCAGTCTTAGAAAAGAGCCCCCTTAAGATATGGGTATCTAAGACTCAGGCCTTTCATCTCCTTTCATTTGAATTTAGTGGATCTCAAAAACAACCTTCCAATGATGCTTTTATTTGGTTTTCCTGGAATTTTTCAAGATCCTTTTGCAAGTACAATTTACTCTCAGCCCTCCCAATGAAGAGAAAAGTCTGTGAGAGTTTGGAGTGGCTGGAAAGCAGACTGGTGCCCTTAGAGGGAGAGCGTGGCAACAAGGAGAAAATTAAGAGACAAGAACAGACTTGTTGACTGGGCAGCTGCCTCTGCATTGGAATATCTTTCCTTCTCGCATGTATTTCTAGATGATTACATGTTCACATTGGGCAGGTTATTTATTGGGCTCCCCTGGTGGCTCAGTGATAAAGAATCTGCCTGCAATGCAGAAGACGTGGGTTCAGTCCCTGGGTCGCGAAGATCCCCTGGAGAAGGAAATGGCAACCCACTCCAGTATTCCTGCCTGGAGAATCCCAGGGACTGAAGAGCCTGGTGGATTACAGTCCATGGGGTCACAGAAGAGTTGGGCATGACTGAATGACCAAACCACAAAAAAGAAAGTTCAGGACTGAACTGTCTTTCCAGCACTGCGTTGAGACTTGAATGTGTGAAGGGCATTGGCCAGTGAAAATGTCTTATGGCGACTTCCAGCTGCCATCACGGACTAAGCCACGTGTAACTGCACGAGCCCATCCGAGCTTTGGTTTCTTCCTATGTGTTCCATAGCTAGTGACCGACTTGTCTGGGTCGTTTCTGTCCCCTCTTCCAGCACGCCATGAACGTGATTGGGATCTTTGCGGAGGAGCAGGCGCTGGTGCTACAGATAGTGGCGGGAATTCTCCACCTGGGAAACATCAGCTTCAAGGAAGTTGGCAATTACGCGGCTGTGGAGAGTGAAGAGTGTGAGTGGTTTGGGCACACGGTTGCCAAGTGAGGGGATACACTGTTTAGTTCCGATCAGAAGAACTCACCACCTTCCTATGCTTTGGGTTTTTGGGGAAGAGAGGCTGAGGAGACTGGCAAGTCTTGCTGTGGCAGAGCTGAAAGGCCTCATGAGAGTCTGTGCCTCTTCTGTGCGCCCACACTAGGGGACCGCTGATGACGCTGTTCTGGTTTGTCTTTAACCTTGGGGAAACCTGGCAGAATTTTACGTGGAGGTTAAAAATCAAGCTATACTTTATGAGAATTAGAATTGTCTCCTACTTAAAATCTTTTCTGTAACTGATCTTTAGGGTTGATATTCACCTGAAGTTTCTCTCGGGATGTAAGTGAATATGGATAGCTCACAGGTTTGTCAGTTGCCCCCTGGGTTGGATTAGATTGGGTTTCTGAAAACAAGCGGGGGGGAATGGACGCTGATCTTGCTGATGTCTTTAATGGCCCCTCTGTAGCAGTCAGAAGACCTAGATGATCGCTTCTACCCTTTGAGAAGGAATCAGCTGCTCCCTGCAGAGCGCACTACCAGTTCTGTGTACACCGCTGTGCTACAGTCCCTGTGGCGTGTGACTTTAGCCTCTTTGTCATCGGTCAGCTTTCCAGGCTGTTCTCAGAACCCACACATCCTTCAACCACCCAGGAAGATGTTTCTTCCTTTCTCAGCATTCTTCCAAGATGATAAATTTAGATGCCCAGTAATAAATAGTATCCTACTCATTGCTGACAGTGCAGTGAGGCTCTTTCCATTCCAAATAAGGTTCTTTTTTATATTTTTATTCTCTTTGGTGATAAAAGAGGGAAGTTCTGCTAACTTTAGATGTCTGTCTGATAAGGAGAAACATGAATTGTGTTTACCAGGGAAGGGAGTGTGGTGGAAACCAATAAATGCACAGGGTATCCATGAAGTCTAGAAGCACACCAAGAATAATAACTGTGTTTTCACACTTTTATGTGCTTTATCCTTCACATTTAACAAATGCATGAATGTGTCCAGGAGGGTCATGAACACTTGCCTTTCAACACTGACCTTTCCGATTTCTTAACAGTTTCTATAGACGTACACTGGAATTCTCTTGCTTTCTTAAATAGTACAATCCTTTACTGACACTTTAGCCTGGAGGGAAAGGTCATGGCTTTGACATAGCAAGTATTTTCCTGGATGCTTGAGCCAAGAAGCCTCCTCAGCCAACTGGGTAAAACCCAGGATTGGCAACTGCCATGAGATCCCCTGATTGAAAGTGGTGTGGGGCTGTCTCCATCATAGAAGGGCTATGCTTGAAGCCAAAGAGCTTTAACAGAGAAATAGGTCCTTCTCCCAGTCATATTGCTTTCCTCCAGTTGGTAATACCTAAACATGGTTCAGGGTAGTACATGATCACAGTTCTCTCTCGCATCTACCCATTTGCTAGTCAGAATCCGCCTGCAATGTGGGAGACCTGGGTTCAGTCCCTGGGTTGGGAAGATCTCCTGGAGAAGGGAAAGGCTACCCACTCCAGTATTCTGGCCTGGAGAATTCCATGGACTATGTAGTCTATGGGGTTGAAAAGAGTCGGACACGACTGAACGAATTTCACTTTTCACTATTCGCCTCTGTAGTAGGAACCACTGTTTCCAATCTCTTGTATTCCTTTCAGGGGAATACTGTGTTCCTAAGAAACTACTCATATCTCTTCTTTTTTTCCCTACTGTTCTACATTAGTGGGAGTTTATAACATGCTCTGTGATTTTTGCTTCCACATTGTATCTTGGAGATTATTCTATAGCAGTTCATTAAGAAGCTTCATTTTAAAAAATAATTTTTGTTTTGCTTTATAGTTGATTTACAGTGTGTTAGTTTCAAGTGTGCCGCAAAGTGAGTCCGGTACGCATGTCCACGTGTCCACTCTCTTTTAGATTCTTTTCCTGTCTAGGTCATTACAGAGTCAGGTTCCCGGTGCTACGCAATAGGTTCTGATTGGTTCTGCTCTCTGGGTAGTACTGTGTGTATGTCCATCCAGTCACCCAGTTTATCTCTCCCCCTCTCTTATTCCCTGGAGACCGTAAGTTTGTCCTCTGTATCTGTAACTCTGTTTCTAATTTTGTAATTGGTACCCTTTTTTTAAGATTCCATATATAAGCAATATCATATATTTGTCTCTCTCTGGCTGACTTATTTCACACTGTATGACAATATCCAGGTCCCTCCACATTGCTGAAAATGAGGAAACCCCATCCTTCTTAAAGCTGCATTAGCATTCCACTGCCTGACTGTAGTTTATTGAGCCAATCATCTGTTGATGGACATAAAGGTGGTTTCCTGTTACTCTTCCAATTACTTAAAATGGGTAACCTGGTTTGTGTTGTCTTTCTCATATTTGACTTTAATACATGGAATGCATTTATAGAGGGAAGGCTTAGCCAATGTTTTTATAAAGGAAGAAAGCAGACTTTTCTTAGCTATTATATTGTAGGGAAAAAAAAGTGTTAAGACTTTCATGGCAACTGGTCTACTAAAGCAGAATATTAAATATAAATTAGCTTAAGACCTTTGTTGAAGGAAATAAAAATACTACTTAAGTAAGCACAGGAGGAAAGTGACAGCGCCCCTTCTTTGCCATGCTATTAGTGGGTTAGAAAGCATAGAGCCTCAACTCCCAAGACTGATAAACCACGTTTACTGTGCCATTTCTTTTACATTTGTAACAGGAATTTTGTTTTGTTACATCTTTTTGGTTTCTCTATATTCCCTATGCTTAAATGGAAAATTTCAATCCAACTTTGCTTTACACTTGAATGCAGTAGTAGAAATCTATCCTCATTATCAAAATGTGCTAAAACATTCTTTTCTAGTGGGTTCTTTTATGCCCTGCATAATTCTGTTTAACTCTACCAGAGTTACATCAGCACTTTAAAAATAATCAGTGCTTTCTCCATGCTCTCTCCTTCCCAACCCATTCCCCCGGCCGCTGAACTTCCAAACTGCCACTCCTATCCAGCCATTCTTGCATACACCTTCATAGAAATTCACAGCTGGAACAAAGTCAATATGAGCAGCCCTACAGTTTCACCACCAGGGCAGCCATTGAGGAAGATACTCTACTTGAAAAGCATGGCATGGATTTTTTGGAAAAGCAAGTACTAGATTTCCTCTCTAGACTTCTTAGCTGTTTCCCTAAGCTTGTGACTCAGATTCTTGGCCAAAACTCCCTGCCTTGGTTTTCAAGTGCCTGGGGTCCTTCACTTTTGCCCTCTTTTACTTAAGAGATATGAGGCCTGGAAGGATATTGTTTCCTTGTCAGTCTTGTCTATTTCATCCCAAGGACCCAAGGACTTATGCCGTATTGTTTTATTTCTTTAGCTGTGGCCATAATGGTAATGCCATAAACGTTGCTACCAACCATTTTAACTGCGTCCCTAGTTTGGCATGGTTGGGGGCTTGGGAGAAGCCCGTTTCATCCACATGCTGTCTGCTTGGTGAGAGTGATAATAACCAACACTGTAGTTTCTCCTTAATGAAGGTCTCCTCGGTGTCAGACACTTTGGTAAGTGTCTTGATTCTCACGCAAAGCTGCACATGTGATTTACAGGCATCTTATGCCCTTATTCTGTGCAAGGTAATTTTCATTTTGGCAGGACACATCCAGATTCCTAAACATATGTGTGATAAGACTAAACTTAAATTGGCCACTGGCAAATTAGTGTGTTTAATTTTGTTCACATGCCCTTTGAAAAAGGAAGCCCTCTCCTGTCAGCATTTCTATGGAACAGTCACATAGATAATAAATACCTTGTTCTGGCATTGCCCCTTTTCAAAATGCTTTCACTGACTTAATCTCATTGGAAGGTACATACGGAGAAATGTTAGCCTGTTACATTCCATTGCCATCTGTGAAATTCAAACAGATTATCTTTATTGGGAGCTTTATGATTTTTGAGGATTATCATAAGGTCTTTAATAAAAATCCCTTTATCAGAGAATTTTGGCAAAACTTTATGCAGAAAAAGAGAATTCATATCCAAGTCCAGAATTTTGATTTGTGTTCATAAAAATCTTTCATTCGTACTGGAAAAAAATCTGAGCATTCTTTCATGTCCAGGAATCTCATGCTTGTCATTTATTAGAGTATTTTGACCAAAAAGTCAAGAAAACCTGTTTGAATCTGTGATCCCCCTCTTGGTGAGTTTCTTGGCTTGAGACAATTTGCGGAGCTGTGAGAACCTCACCTTTTCTATCTGAAGACCACAAAGCTATGCCAACTGCATGTCTTTAGTATAGGGTGTTTATTCTGTGGTGTGACTACTACAATCCCCTCCAGTGCTTGTACACTGCCCCAGGGAAATCTGGTAACATCTGTCTCTAGAAGCCATCCAGCCCCCTTTGACTCCAGAGCAAATATCCCCTACCATTCAATTCCACCATTAAAATTCATCCTAATCTTTTCATCGCCTACCTTGACCTTCATCTCCAGCCAGTGCTCACCTCAGCCGTGTCTCCCTTGCCCAGCGTCCCTGCCTTTGCACATCCCACTCCCCTCTCTCCCTCTCCTTTCTTCCTCTGCATTTGTACAAACCCTGTTCAGCCTTTTAGCCCCTCCCCTTCCCCCCAGCGAATCCCACATCTTCCTTGGCCACCCCAGCAAACAGTAATATCTCTCTGTCCTAAATCCTCCAAGGCTTTATTGTCTGTCCATGTCACATACTCAGCTTTTTGTAGGTTTCTGTATTTGGTAAACTGTCTTTTCCCCATCTATAAATTGTCTTCAAGATTTCTTAAGTATTTTATATCCTGTCCTCTGTCTTTAGTACCCCAGCCCTTGGTAAGCACTCAATAACTATGTGATTTGTTATCATTATAAGTTTGATGATATCAGGTGCTTCAAGCTGAGAATGATGATTCTATGAAAACACTGTACCAAAAAGGAAGAAAAACAGTCTTTGGAGCCAAAAAAATGTTTCTTCATTTAGTTCCTTCCAGGCTGTCTTGCTGCAGACTTGGAAAGATGTCCGTTTTAGGCATTTGGCTGTGATCTCAGTAGGGGGGATTGATTTGCCACCCTTCTTGGATCACTGATTTGTATTATTGAAAGTCTCGGTCGTCAATAGGAATTGACTCATGTGATAGAAAACTTGGGAAAAATTAAAGTGGGTGGGTGTGTGTGAGATTTCTGATAAGCTGACTTCATTACAGTGAAAGATCTTGGAGGCTAATGGTGGTTGGTATCTTGCATGTGTGCACACACATGTCATGTATTTGTGAGAGGAATTCTTAAAAATCTGAAAGACAGCCATGTTTTTGTTTTGTTTGGTATAGTTTTGGCTTTTCCTGCCTATCTCCTGGGAATCAACCAGGACCGGTTGAAAGAAAAGCTCACGAGCCGGCAGATGGACAGCAAGTGGGGAGGCAAGTCAGAGTCTATCCACGTGACCCTCAACGTAGAGCAAGCGTGTTACACCAGGGATGCACTTGCCAAGGCCCTGCATGCCCGGGTCTTTGATTTCTTGGTAGACGTAAGTAAATACAGATTGACATTGTTGGGGCTCCATATTCTAACGTCATGTAAACAGTAAAACATCTCAGAGCTTTGTTTTCACGTTTTGGCTCATTCCTTATGTGATCATCACTTCCCTCCTCCGTGTTTTATCCTCACACTGGAACCATTTTTTACTTTTCCACTTTTACTTCTAGTATTGTCCAGCAAAACTCTAATATGGTAACATCTTCTTGTGGACAAAATATTTAGTAAAGCCAAAACTACAGACCAGAAAAAGAGGAGGCCCACTGTCGTAAATCTTTCAGCTTAAAGGTTTAGAATTTTGTATTTGTCATCTATTGTTACGTTACAAATTAACCCAAAACTTAGTGGCTTAAAATAGTAAGCATTTATTTTTTCACAGTTTCTGTGGGTCAGCTATTTGGAGGTGACGTAGTTTGGTGGTTCTGACTCAGGGATGAGAGGGCAAAAAGATGCTGATTAGAACTACAAGGCTTGACGACGGTTGGAGAATCTGGTTCCAAGATGGCATCTTCATGCGGCTATTGGCAGAATGCCTCAGTTCCTTGCTACATGGGCGTCTTTTTCGGAGCTGCTTGAGTATCCTCACAACATGGCAGTTGATTTCCCCTAGAATGAATAAGAGAAAGAGCAAGGAAGAAGCTGCAAAGATTTCGATGTCCTAAGCTTGGCCTCAGATATTGCCACTCTGTCAGCTTCTGTTCATTAGAAACAAGTCACTAAGGACAGCCCACAATTAAGAGCAGAGGATTTAATTCCAGTTTTGGGGGGAGAGGAGTGTCAAAGACTTTTTGGATATATTTTTTAAACTACCACAGACTTTTAAAATGATGGTGTAACCATACAGATATTATATCTAAATATGCATATACATGCATATTTATATATGTATATAACTTATAGATTCTGAAAATTAGTCTCTCAGCACTGTCACTGCCAGTGACAGTCTGTGTTAATCCCTGTAGCTTGTAAATGATTAGAATAATAATAGCAAGTACTTATATAGCACTTAACTACATGCCAGATACTGGTCTAAGTCTTTTAGAAAAAGAATAATTCTTACAACTCTGTGACTTAGGTTTTATCTCTATTAAACATATAAGCTAATTCTGAGGCACAGAGAGCTTCAGGAACTTCCCCAAGATCACACCACTATTAAGTGATAAACCTAGGAATTAAACCCAGGTAATCTGGCAGATCTCCAGCTATTTCACTCCTCTACCTTTTATATTCCAGCCAGAAAGAACCCCACAGGAACCCTAGTCAGGGGACAACAAGCTGGCCATTAGATCCAGAAAGTCTGTATTTCACTCCAGGCAACATCTATAAGGCTTAAAGTATTGTTGGGTGTGTTGAGGGTTGAGTAGATCAGAGCAGGGTAGGGTAAATATTCTGTGTACTTCTTATGGTTGTATTAATGATAAGATTGCTTAGGAATCCGGTCAGGGTTATACAAAACATTAGTCATGCTTTTAACTTGTCCAGGCCGGTCATTATATTGACAAGGGAATCTTAGCCCCGAGTATTGGTGATTTCACCCAAGGCCATTCAGCAAGAGGGTTGTGCTCAACTGGGATTAAAGCCTACATCTCTTGTCTCTGTTCAGTGAACCTTCCAGTGCTGGCCTTCCCACTTTATTTCCTTTCTGTCCTCCCTTGATTGTGTGGGGTAATGGGGCAGATGCCCTGTGTAAGTGATGCTAATTGGAGCTGACGTTTATTAATCCCTGACTCCTTGCCAGGTGTTGGGCTAAGTGCTATACATCATTACCTGTTGGCTGATAAAAGATGAATGTAATTTTCTTTGCCTGGAAAATAACTCTGCTACTTAAAAATTCCTCCAGTTATTCTCAATCCCCAGGAATTTTTCTCTTACATTCCTCCCTGCCCTGCAGGCCTGACTAACCCCCTGTAACCTATACCCCACCTCCTATCATTATCTGTTTCATTGATTACATATCTCTTTTCACAGTGGTCAAGAACACAGATATAATCATCATACTACTTAAATTGAATCCCAGACCCTTGCTCTTATCCAGTGTGGTTTTATACATTATGATGTTATCAGTGTCATTAAGAGGATTGTAGCGAGAACTAAATGAAACAAAAGTTGGGAAGCCCTTCCCAAAGCCTGGTGAATGTGGAATCCATGTAAAGTTGCTTTTCATTGCCATCACTTTAATGCTAACTAATGGCATTACTGTCCATAGTTGCCTCTGAGAATAAAGACTGTCTTGTTGACATTCCTGCCATATTATGTTAGATGATCATTAATTGACTACAGGGCATACCTTGTTTTATTGTGCTTTGTAGATGCTATATTTTTTTTTTACAAATGGAAGGTTTATGGCAACTCTGTTGAACAGACCTATCAGTGCCACTTTTCTGACAACATTTGTTCATGTCATTTCTCTGTCACATCTTGGTAATTCTGGCAATATTATATTTGTGATGATGCTCTGTGACCGGTGATCTTTGATGTTACTACTATGACTGGCTGAAGGCCCAGGTGCTAGCATTTTTTTTTACCAATAAAGTAATTTTTAATTCAAATATGTACATTTTTTATATGTAATGCTACTTAAAAGACTGCACTTAATAAACTACATACAGTGTAGTATAAGCATCTTTTATATGTACTGGGAAACAAACAAAGGGTGTGACTCCGTTTTCGTGATGTTTGCTGTATTGCAGTGGTTTGGAAGCAAACCCACAGCATCTCTTATGTATGCCTATACTGGATGGGGTTAATGGAAAGCATACTTACAAGTTCTGCAGTATTGGTTCTTTTTGTGAAACAGGTTTTGCTTCACTCATCCAAGATGATATTTCCTAATTCGCAAGACTTCCGGAGAAAAACTAGTTCTGCCAGAAATGAATGGTTTTCATCATGAAGCAAACTTTTTTTTTCTACCATGCTACTTTTTTTTTTTTTTAAGATTCTGGTGGTTTTCCCACAAACTTCACATTGCACTGAGGCCTTTTTAAGGGGCAATTCGTCTGTCTTCTTGTCTGCTTCTGTTTCCATAGGCAGTAGTATCTGCTTTTCTTATCCCCATGTATGCCCATCATTAATATGAACGTGAAAGGAGTTAATTACCATGCTGGTTACTTTCTTCTAGTCTATCAACAAGGCAATGGAGAAGGACCACCAGGAATACAACATTGGCGTCCTAGACATCTATGGCTTTGAAATATTTCAGGTAAGACCAGCTTGAGTAATTGAAGACAAAGAAAGGTAATGCTTTTTACCTGGCTTGAAAGAAATAATTCTAGGCAATGGAAAAAAAACATCATTGTGGCTCACTTTTGCCTTTTTGAGTTCTTCATGTACCTATACTAAATTAGTATCTCCTAAATATAAACTATGCTGTTTCTACTGATGCCACCAACATTTCCGTTAAGCCTTTTCACTAAATCACTCAAGAAGTGACTTTAAAATGATTTTGCAGAAACAAGTACATAAAAGTAACACTTTGTCTTTTTCTTTTCTTCAGAAAAATGGCTTTGAACAGTTTTGTATCAATTTTGTTAATGAAAAATTACAGCAGATTTTTATTGAACTCACATTAAAGGCAGAACAGGTGAGCCGGCCCTCTTCCTTCATCTTGTTCTGTTTCTAATTTGTTTTGAAGGGCATAGATGTCTCTCTTTTGGTAATAGGTTCAGATTATAGTTTTTTTTTTATTAGAAAATGTACTTAATAGAGTCAGGCAGAAAAACCATATGCCACTGTGACATTTTAGTCTGAAGTATAAACACCATCTGCTACATTTTCTTTCTCTATAAGTAAATGATGCTGTGAAGTTGGACTTGGTGACTGGTTGTTTTTACTACTCTATGACTCATTGACCAAGTGCAAATGGAAACCTATTCCAACCCCAATTGCCTATGGCATATACTGTGTTCCAAAGGAAAACTTGGTTTTCTTGGATTTGCTCTGCTCCCAATCTAACATAAAAATAAATGTGTCTTTCACAAAGGTATTTAAATTCTGACTTGAGGTTACTTGCCTTGTTTATACTACCTACTGAAAGTCCAGTGCAAGTTCCCTTTTATTCTGGTGCCTACTGTTTTTTGATTTCTTAGATTGCTATAATAAGGTACCACCAACCAGATAGCTTAACACAGTAGAAATTTTTTTCTCTCCCAGTCCAGGAGGCCAGAATTCAAAATCAAGATGTTGCTAGGGTAGCATTCCTTCCATAGACTATAGGGGGAATTCTTCCTTGCCTCTTGCAGCTGAAGGTGCTCCTGGCATTCCTTGCCTTTGGGCAGCGTGCGTTCAGTCTCCGCCTGTGTCTTCATGTGTCCATTTTCTCCCTGTGTCCAAATCTCATTCTCTCTTCTCTTAGAAAGACACCAGTCTTTGGACTTAGGGATTACCCTAAATCCACAATAATTTCATTATGAGATTCTTAGCTAATTATATCTCCAGATATCCTATTTCTGGACATTTTGGGGTTCTAGATGGACACAAAATCTTGGGGGACACAACCCACTGCACACACCCAAGGCTGTCTGAAGAATGTTTATCCATGGAAGTGTTCATGTGTCTGCTTAGGAACACCAGTGCTCAGTAGTTTTCCTAGGAAACTCTGCCCTGGAATTCTTCCAGTCCTTAGAGTAGCTAGAGCCAAACCCCAAGAGTGGACATGGTGGAGACTGAGATGGGAGAAGGCAGAGGTTGGGTCACAGAGGAACTTGGTAGGGCATGGCGAAGACTTCAGAGGAAATATGATAAGAAGCCAGTGAAGGATTTTCAGTAGAGTGTGATGCCACCTGATTTGTTTTTGACCAGTTGGCTTTGACTCTTTGCACTTAGGGCAGGCTGAGGCTGGGGAGGACAAACGAGTAGAAGTTTCAAAACCAGACTCCCAGGGAGACTGAGCAAGAATGGTGAGGCGTAGACAGTGACGGCTGCAGTAGAGGTGGGGACGTGAGCCCCTAATGAGGGGATCAGATTTGGTATATATTTTGCAGAATGAGTCAGTGTGACTGGCTCGCAACATAATTAGCTGAGGAAAGAGGAGTCGCAGATGATTCCTACCTTTGCCGCTTGAATAACAGGACCAGTGGGGAGACTGTTTACTGAATGGTAAGATGAGGAGGAGAGCAGTTGGCTGGAGACAGTGGAGACAGGGATGTAGGGCCAGAGCACTGCTGAATGTGGTAGATATGAGAGGCCTGTTATCCCTCTGAGTGGAAATTCCAGTATATGAAATACATGTGACTCTGGAACTCAAGGGGCCAGTCTAGACTAGAGAAACACTTTCAGGTGTCATTAGCCTATAGGTATTATCTTAAGAGTTGCTTGGAATTAACTAGAGAATAAGGGTTGAGAAAACAAGGCTGGGAGATTGAGCCCTGAGAGCCCCCATCATATAAAGATCACGGGGTAGAGGGGAAAGCCAGCAAAGGAGGCTAACAAAGCAAGACTGATGAGGAATGAGGAAAACCAGGAGAATGTGATGGTGTTCATCATGTTTAATGAGCAACTGACCTGAATGAGGGGCCTTCCTTTTAAGTACCTAGATGCTAATCTGTACTTCTGTTCTGTGTTAAGTTCAAAGAGATTATTTCATAACTGGACCTATGGGTTAAGCCATTTTTAATTGCCGTCTTTGTATGTCAAAAACAATTGTATGGACGCAATTTTATATGGTTCTAACCAAACATAAAAATTACCAAGCAGTGAAATTCTCTTTTCCTCTTCCTCTTAGAAAACATTAGTATTGCTAGTTTTTATGGAAGAGATCCAGGTTTTTCTTTCCTGATGATTTATGTGCCTGTGATATCCATCTGTGCTGAACTCTAGCTGGTCTTCACTGAGTCAATGAGAATTCCTGCTTTCTGTCCTGTAGGAAGAATATGTGCAAGAAGGCATTCGATGGACTCCCATTGATTACTTTAATAACAAAGTCGTATGTGACCTCATTGAAAACAAAGTTGTAAGTATCGGTCTGGTGTGTCTCTTCACTGTTCACAGGTTTACTCTAAGAGAGTTTTTGTTCTCTCCGTCATTGTATTAGAATAGAGATAGAGAGAGGGAGAGCTCTGACTGAAGAGAGATTTTTTTTGTTTGCTTATTTGGCTGTGCCTGGTCTTTGTTGTGGTATGTGGGATCGAGTTCCCTTACCAGGGATTGAACCCAGGCCCCTTGCATTGAGAGTGCAGTCTTAGCCACTGGACCACCAGAAAAATCCTCAACGTAGAGAGTTTTAGCGATTACATTTATTTTGCTTCTACATATATGTGTGAAAGCAGGGTTTTATTCTTGCAGTTAATATATACATGTGTATATAAGTACATTGTCAATTTATGAAGGGAAGTCATTAATGAATTTTAAGAGGAGACAGTTATCACTTATGTTGATGGCATAGTGTATGAAGAAATATAAAATTGGCCCTGCCTTCCAGACCATTTATACAACTTCTAGGACTTTAGCCCTAGAAATCATTCAAAAGAAAATAAAAGGGCATAGAAACATCTGTACAGTACTGTTTTGTTTTTTTTTTTATAGAAGTCCCAAACTGGAAATGATGAAAACATTCATAGAGAATTCAGTCCTTAAATAAATTATAGCATACAAAAGCAGGGAAATATAGCCATCAAAATAATATGTATATTAGTAAAGACTGTGTAAAACAGGAGGATTATTTATAAACTAGTGCTATGCAGAAAAAGTGATATATGATAGAGTGTATCTATTATGTAACTGTGTTATCTATGTCTATATGGGTAACAAGCTGAAAACAAACATTAAGAAATGAATTGGAGTCAAAGAAAAATGACCCTAAACTTTTAAACTTTTAAACCTTCTTCAGAGTTTTAAAAATCAACCTAGTACAATAAGAGTGAGCAGATAATGATTGTTCTGTATATGACTTTGAATAGAACCTTGGGAAGTTGAACTTTTTGAAAATGGATTTTGTTCCATCGTTAGATCTAAGAGGTGGCTCCCATTGGGGATTATTGATAGCATCCTTCCTCAAAGGGAAAGACTGACTTCCAAGATGATATCTTAAGTCTCGGGAGCCGTTTCCTTGCTTAAGGAAAGAGCTAATGAACATGTTATGTTTTAGAACAGTCAGTGAATTGGGGCTTTGCTTCCTTGGTCCCATCAGAACCCTCCTGGAATCATGAGCATTCTGGACGATGTATGTGCCACGATGCATGCAGTGGGTGAGGGCGCGGACCAGACACTGCTCCAGAAACTGCAGATGCAGATTGGGAACCATGAGCACTTCAACAGCTGGAACCAAGGCTTCATTATTCACCATTATGCTGGGAAGGTATGGCCAGGGAGCAGGGGTTCAACAAAAGGAAGTTACCTGTATTAAGCCTTTGGGTCTGTAAGCTGTTTTCTCATGATGCAACTGAGAAGTGTCCATATAGTTTTATCTGCCTCGCTGTGTTTTATTGACCCATCATTCATTCATTCAACATGGGGCTTATGAAATATTTGGAGAGACAAACAAAAGATAGTATACACTGCTGCATGTTTTTTAACACGAATCACCCTTATATAACATAAGCATGAATCAGCATATATATTAACTGCTGAAGGAATGAGTTTTCATCTTGCTTCTTATGCAAGCCTGCATTTTTTTACTTGCCAATCTTCCTTGGGAATATAAATAAGGACCAGGGGTTTGTTCTTATAAAATGCATGAGTACTCTGTGTTACTGCATTACTAGGCTGGTGATACACAGATAAGTAAACTGAGGTCGTGATATTTGGAGATTTCACAGTACTGTGGAAATTCACTGGTCTCACCTTTATCCCAATTAATCTCTTGTTAACCAGGGAGGATCCTTGAGCATGAAGCAATAGCTAAATTGATCTAACACCATTCATGGGAGAAGTCAAAAAGCCTCAGATGACATGGCCCATTGCAGTGGTTTAGTGTGCACAGTTTCATTTTATTCCATCTTAGCTAAATTTAGGGAAAGAATTCAGTGTATTATTTACACACCCATATATCTGTAGAAGGACTATGTAATCGTGAGAGCTGGGGGCTTGGCGATGTATCTTTTGGATCGTGTATGCAATCAGCATCTCCAGGCCATCACCAACTAAGTCATCTAGCAAGTAAAACATGCACAGCCTGAAAGTGACGTATCAGGATGAAAACCCATTTGTTACATCTGAAAATATGCATATTCTGTGAAAGATAGCCATGCTGGCTTGGATGTTTTGTTCAATGAAATATTTAAAAGATAAAATTTGATTTCTTTCCATTGTTGGCAAGGTATCCTATGACATGGATGGCTTTTGTGAGCGGAACCGTGATGTGCTTTTTATGGATCTGATCGAGCTTATGCAAAGCAGTGAGCAGTAAGTGTGTTTGCCTTATCTGACACAGGGGTTTGATCATTTTTTAGTATTAGGACAAACTTGTGACGTTTAAATGTCAGCATTTTGCTTCCTTGTGCTGTTAGGTCTGAGTTATCGTTAGACAATTTGACTTCTTAAAATAGTTATCCTGCCAATCTTAGTCTCTCCCTTATCCTTAATACACCCCACCCCACATTCTAAGTGCCATCTGCAAGCCCTTCAGGGTCTGCAACTTCATCATGTTCAATGGTATTATCCAGAAGAAGTGCCCATCCTGGGATTGGGTTGGGATAGCCATGTCATCTATGAGTGGAATAGTCTGGTTCTGTGAAACTTTGCCCTTGGAATATCATCCTAAGAATTCACCTCAGTCACTCAGTTTTTAAAAATGCTAATGGCTTAGCTACACCGAAGTTAACCTGAGTTGCTGAAGCACTTGAGAAATGGCTCAAGAACTCCGGGAAGGACACGCAGAGGTCCATTTTAACTCCCCAGACCTTGACTAAGCTATGGTCACAGAAGCAGTGGAAACCCCACACGCCGCCCCCGCCCCCTGGCAAGCTGCTGGAGCACTTAGGACCAGCTTTGCCACGTCCTTTCCTTCCCTGTTACCTGCAAAGGTCACCATGGTCCTGGGTAATGGATGTCAGGCATCATTTCCATGATCAAGCCTCTCTGTGCCAGGCAAATACAATATTGCATAGTCTTTCAGTTTTTACAAGTTTTAGAGCTTCCTCCAAATATAGTGTCCTTTTAGTCTCTTACTTCAGATATCATAATATCAGGGTTAACTGCTTTAATCAACAGTTGCAAGCATGATTATTTTCTAGAAAGGGCCTGACTTCTATGAAAGCAAAATCGAGTTTCATTTTTGGCCCACAGTTCAAATTTCTGCTCTGTTTAATCCTCTACCCCTCCCACCAGCCTCCACTCCTCCCCAGCCCGTATCTTCCCAAGCTTATACTCCCTTGGCACTCACACCCCTCGCTTCAGAGATTTCTTTATTCAAAACATAAAGCATAAAAACCTATTTGCTCTTAAAAGGTCAGAGAAACCACAAGTCCTGGCTTGTGAAGTTTATGATAATCAGGTTCAGGCATGCTTTCAGAGATTTTTTTAAAATTATTAAAATTACTGCCAACTTCAAGAGCTATTGATGCTTCCATCTAAAACTTGTGCCGTGTAGATATGGTCTATTGTTTAGAAAACACATGTGCTGTAAAAATCTATAATTATGTCTGGTGAGGTTAAAAGTAGATTATTGCTAGGGAGACTTCCTGGAAAATTCATGTTGCCCAGTAAGTCACTTGGGCTTCCGGTGGCTCAGATGGTAAAGAATCTGCATGCAATACAGGAGACCTGGGTTCAGTCCCTGGGTCAGGAAGATCCCCTGGAGAAGGAAATGGCAGCCCACTCCAGTAGTCTTGCCTGGAGCATCCCATGGACGGAGGAGCCTGGCAGGCTACAGTCCACGGGGTCGCAAAGAGTTGGACACAACTGAGCCACTAGCACTATTACTGCTACTGGTAAGTCACTTAGGAGGAGTTGACATGGATCACGTTCATTCCATCAGTCAGTCAGCGAGTATTTATTGAGCGCCNCAAAAGGAAGTTACCTGTATTAAGCCTTTGGGTCTGTAAGCTGTTTTCTCATGATGCAACTGAGAAGTGTCCATATAGTTTTATCTGCCTCGCTGTGTTTTATTGACCCATCATTCATTCATTCAACATGGGGCTTATGAAATATTTGGAGAGACAAACAAAAGATAGTATACACTGCTGCATGTTTTTTAACACGAATCACCCTTATATAACATAAGCATGAATCAGCATATATATTAACTGCTGAAGGAATGAGTTTTCATCTTGCTTCTTATGCAAGCCTGCATTTTTTTACTTGCCAATCTTCCTTGGGAATATAAATAAGGACCAGGGGTTTGTTCTTATAAAATGCATGAGTACTCTGTGTTACTGCATTACTAGGCTGGTGATACACAGATAAGTAAACTGAGGTCGTGATATTTGGAGATTTCACAGTACTGTGGAAATTCACTGGTCTCACCTTTATCCCAATTAATCTCTTGTTAACCAGGGAGGATCCTTGAGCATGAAGCAATAGCTAAATTGATCTAACACCATTCATGGGAGAAGTCAAAAAGCCTCAGATGACATGGCCCATTGCAGTGGTTTAGTGTGCACAGTTTCATTTTATTCCATCTTAGCTAAATTTAGGGAAAGAATTCAGTGTATTATTTACACACCCATATATCTGTAGAAGGACTATGTAATCGTGAGAGCTGGGGGCTTGGCGATGTATCTTTTGGATCGTGTATGCAATCAGCATCTCCAGGCCATCACCAACTAAGTCATCTAGCAAGTAAAACATGCACAGCCTGAAAGTGACGTATCAGGATGAAAACCCATTTGTTACATCTGAAAATATGCATATTCTGTGAAAGATAGCCATGCTGGCTTGGATGTTTTGTTCAATGAAATATTTAAAAGATAAAATTTGATTTCTTTCCATTGTTGGCAAGGTATCCTATGACATGGATGGCTTTTGTGAGCGGAACCGTGATGTGCTTTTTATGGATCTGATCGAGCTTATGCAAAGCAGTGAGCAGTAAGTGTGTTTGCCTTATCTGACACAGGGGTTTGATCATTTTTTAGTATTAGGACAAACTTGTGACGTTTAAATGTCAGCATTTTGCTTCCTTGTGCTGTTAGGTCTGAGTTATCGTTAGACAATTTGACTTCTTAAAATAGTTATCCTGCCAATCTTAGTCTCTCCCTTATCCTTAATACACCCCACCCCACATTCTAAGTGCCATCTGCAAGCCCTTCAGGGTCTGCAACTTCATCATGTTCAATGGTATTATCCAGAAGAAGTGCCCATCCTGGGATTGGGTTGGGATAGCCATGTCATCTATGAGTGGAATAGTCTGGTTCTGTGAAACTTTGCCCTTGGAATATCATCCTAAGAATTCACCTCAGTCACTCAGTTTTTAAAAATGCTAATGGCTTAGCTACACCGAAGTTAACCTGAGTTGCTGAAGCACTTGAGAAATGGCTCAAGAACTCCGGGAAGGACACGCAGAGGTCCATTTTAACTCCCCAGACCTTGACTAAGCTATGGTCACAGAAGCAGTGGAAACCCCACACGCCGCCCCCGCCCCCTGGCAAGCTGCTGGAGCACTTAGGACCAGCTTTGCCACGTCCTTTCCTTCCCTGTTACCTGCAAAGGTCACCATGGTCCTGGGTAATGGATGTCAGGCATCATTTCCATGATCAAGCCTCTCTGTGCCAGGCAAATACAATATTGCATAGTCTTTCAGTTTTTACAAGTTTTAGAGCTTCCTCCAAATATAGTGTCCTTTTAGTCTCTTACTTCAGATATCATAATATCAGGGTTAACTGCTTTAATCAACAGTTGCAAGCATGATTATTTTCTAGAAAGGGCCTGACTTCTATGAAAGCAAAATCGAGTTTCATTTTTGGCCCACAGTTCAAATTTCTGCTCTGTTTAATCCTCTACCCCTCCCACCAGCCTCCACTCCTCCCCAGCCCGTATCTTCCCAAGCTTATACTCCCTTGGCACTCACACCCCTCGCTTCAGAGATTTCTTTATTCAAAACATAAAGCATAAAAACCTATTTGCTCTTAAAAGGTCAGAGAAACCACAAGTCCTGGCTTGTGAAGTTTATGATAATCAGGTTCAGGCATGCTTTCAGAGATTTTTTTAAAATTATTAAAATTACTGCCAACTTCAAGAGCTATTGATGCTTCCATCTAAAACTTGTGCCGTGTAGATATGGTCTATTGTTTAGAAAACACATGTGCTGTAAAAATCTATAATTATGTCTGGTGAGGTTAAAAGTAGATTATTGCTAGGGAGACTTCCTGGAAAATTCATGTTGCCCAGTAAGTCACTTGGGCTTCCGGTGGCTCAGATGGTAAAGAATCTGCATGCAATACAGGAGACCTGGGTTCAGTCCCTGGGTCAGGAAGATCCCCTGGAGAAGGAAATGGCAGCCCACTCCAGTAGTCTTGCCTGGAGCATCCCATGGACGGAGGAGCCTGGCAGGCTACAGTCCACGGGGTCGCAAAGAGTTGGACACAACTGAGCCACTAGCACTATTACTGCTACTGGTAAGTCACTTAGGAGGAGTTGACATGGATCACGTTCATTCCATCAGTCAGTCAGCGAGTATTTATTGAGCGCCTACTGTGTTCAAGGTAGAGGTCATGCTCTAGACACTGGGTGCACTGCAGTGACTAAGACATTGTCCTTGCTCCATGCCCTTTGAGGCAGGCATATCAACAGATGCAGCCCAGTTACACTTCCTAATGAAGACACATTCAGCCAGCAAAGCGTTAGTGAATTAGCTTCACTTAAAATTGCTCATACTCAAAAGCAGTTCATCAGGGTCTTTTGCTTGAAGGAAGGGATGGTAGAAAGAGAGGCCTATTGGCATCTAGTGGGCAAAGGCCACTGATATTGTGAAACATCCCATAACGTGTAAAGCATACCCCCCACCCCACCCCTGGGTTCCCAACACAGAATTATCCAATCCCAAGTATCCTTAGCACCTCCATTGAATCTGAACAGTTCACACACATCCTCGTGCTATGGCCTATCTTATTCAACTCAGCAAATTCACACTCAGCCCCCTTTGTTGTGTCCTGCTGCCAAGGTGTGTCTCAATAATAGTGGGTGGGGAAACACGAAACGCAGAGTTTAAAATGTTATTTTTCCAACTTTATTTTCCAAGATGTTTCTGTCTTAGAATTCTTTCTCAGTGTTCCTCTTGTCCACTGCTTTATTTTCCTAAGTCTTTAACTTGATGGCCTGTGCTTTGAGTCAGGTGGCCATTCTGTAGTCAAGGTTCTGTGCTTCTGGACGACTCTCACTTCTCTATGGAAGAAGGTGTCCAGCCCCCAAGGTACTTGTTGATTGTTAATCCATTCTCTCTCTTTTTTTTCCAGACCTTTCATAAAGTCTTTATTTCCAGAAAATCTGCAAGCTGACAAGAAAGGACGCCCAACTACTGCCGGAAGCAAAATAAAGGTTTGTTCTATTTTGGGAAATTTATGGATTCCTGTAAGAGGTAGGATTTTCTGGGTCTTGGGAACCGTACCCCTGGGCCAGGCTGAGGTCAGTGAGATGCAACAGATTGGTTACAGAAGATGGCCAGAAGCGATGTTGCCGCTCGAGAAAGGGTTACAGAATGCTAGCTGGATTTGACTTGGCTGTACTAAAACCCCAAAGGGATATTAAGTACCTCGTAGCTTAATAGTCAGCAGATGATGATCAGCTACTTTCTAAGAGGAAATGGCTTTGTGCTGAATCTAGGAGAATTCACATTAATCTATCAGAGAAATTTTATGATCTAGAGCCATATTTTGGATTTTGATGGCAGTTTTCCAGACCATACCCCAAAACTCCGCCAAGTACTTCATACGTACCTGAAATTCTACTGAGCCTTTTAAGGGGAATTTATGCACCTTCCTCATTGGACCTTGCAGGCCCTTCTTTTTGTGAATTACGGGCATCTTGGCCCCATAGTATCTCAGAATCAAAGGAATTCTTAGTGTATCTTTTGTTCTTTTTTTTTTTTTTCGGCTGTGCCTTGCAGCGTGCATGATCTTAATTGCCAGACCAAGGATCAAACCCATGCCCTGTGCATTGGGATCTTGGAGTCTTAATCACTGGACAACCAGGGAAGTTCTCTTAGTGTTTCTTGGAAGCCTCTAGTGGGGTGTGCACTGAATTATCAGAGGCCTCGTGTGATAAAATTCTCCCTAACGACACTCTGAATTTAAAGGTTGTGTTGAACATACTCCATCATGTAATTTTTTAAAAACCAGTCAGTAAACTTTTTCTTTTTTAATTATACCAGATGAAAACACTTTTTAAATTATATATTTATTAAAAATTTTTATTTTATATTAGGGTATAGTTGATTTACAATGTTGTTTTAATTTCAGGTGTATAGCAAGGTGATTCAGCTATACATATCCCATATAGGTTATTGCAAAGTATTGAGTAGAATTCCCTGTGCTATACAGTAGACCCTTGTTGATTATCTATTTTACATATAGTAGTGTTGCCTAGAAAATCCCATGGATGGAGGAGCCTGGTGCGCCGCAGTCCATGGGGTCGCTAAGAGTCGGACTTGACTGAGCGACTTCCCTTTCACTTTTTACTTTCATGCATTGGAGAAGGAAATGGCAACCCACTCCAGTGTTCTTGCCTGGAGAATCCCAGGGACGGGGGAGCCTGGTGGGCTGCCGTCTATGGGGTTGCACAGAGTCGGACATGACTGAAGTGACTTAGCAGCGGCAGCAGCAGTGTGCATATTAAAAATGGTTTTTTAAAGAATCATACCAATTAAATACCACCCTGTCTTTATAATCAATGGGATCATCAAGTGATTAACAGTAGGGCCCTGGGGTTCATCATTAGTGTTCAAATCTCTCACCACGATTGCCAGAAAATTACCTAAATTCTCCGTGCTTCTTTTGCCTTCTCTGTAAGGTGGAGATTTTGGTGCCTAATCTCAGGGGGAATACTGTGGTAACTAATTTCATAATCCGCCTGAGGCGCACACTGCCTGAAACAGAAGAAGCAGGAAAGCATGTGCTCTCGTATTGCGTATCCTCCAGCTGTCCCCTCCTTCTCTCCCTGCTGCTTCATCCCTAGATAATTCTCAGTGGACACCTGATGCGCCTGTGCTGACTCCCCACCTGGACCGTCCTCCCCCCCAGCTATACCACCAGATCCTACCTGCCCCTCTCACCCTTCTCCATAACCCCAGCCCCATGGATACGGCGGTTCTTGTCTGTTCTGTTCACTGGCTTTTTCTTCTCTGAACATTTCAGGAAGATGGAAGCCTGCCTCCCTAGCCTCTGAGGACACAAACATTGTAATGTCACAGCAATAAGACAATCCCATCCAGAGGGGCCTCAGGTTTTGTGGAGGAAGTCAGATGCAAGCCGGGTCTTGAGTTAGAGGGTAGAGTCCACTCGGGGATGAAGGACAATCCTGTTCAAGGAACTGGAGACACAGAATGTCCTGGGATGGAGTTTGGATGGAGTTCCCTGGGGCAGAGAGGAGGTGCAGTTCTCACAAAGCCCCAGATGTTGACCTCTGTGCATGGCTCTGACTCATGCCGTCACTTCTGGGTCCTGGAAGAGGATTCACTTTAGGCTGGAAACTCTGGTCACAAGACTGTCACACACTCACATCCAAGGGGCCCAGATCATCAGGGCTGCAGTGACTCACTTTCAAGTGGTCTGGATTCTCAGTCCAGCTTATTTCCTGTAAAAAGGAGGGCGGGAGCAGGGGCCTTTTTCTCCTCCTTGGAAGACTTGAACCCTTTGCCTCCTTCTTATTCTTATCTAGTTGAATGCTCACCATTGCCCCCTTCCAGACACACTCAGAATGTTCCAGACTGCTATGGTTGGAGGAGTCAGCAAGCTTGTTTAGGGAGACTGGACTTTACATATTCTCACTTCCAATGGTCCCTTCTTGGTGAACCATGTGGCCTCTGGCTGTGTGATGGTCTGCCTCCACATAGGAGTGGATCTCCCTGTTTTATGTCTCATAAGTCACCTCTTAGAGATGCATAGCTCTGGCCCAGCCTCTTATATCTTTCATGTATTTTGCAGATGCTAAGCGTCATCTTTTTAAAAAATTTTTTATTGAAGTATAGTTGATGTACAATGTTGTGTTAGCTTCAGATGTACAGCAAAATAATTGTTATACATATATGTGTATAACTTTTTAAGGTTCTTTTCCTTTATAGATCATGACAAAATATTGAGTATAGTTCCCTGGGCTATACTGAAGGTCCTTGTTGGTTATTTTATATATAGTAGCTACGTATCATCTTACTATCTCTCAAGTGTAAGTGTTTAAAGGGATCCTGCATTCCTTAGAAGAAAAATTAATGTTCAAGGTAGTTTTAATATTGGGTATTTTATGTATTCTAATTCTTTAAAATGTGAAAGTGTTCTGTAGAATTTCATTTATAGAATATTTGATGAGAACTTCCACTATCTTTGTTTATAAAGCGTATTCTTCATTTAATAACGTGATTATTGAGGCTTTCCTAAATTCTGCATTGTCATGGCTAAAAGGGACCAGTTTTGAAATTAGAGCCAAAGGTTGATGCTATTGGGAGATAGAACAGAGCTCAGAGTCAGCAAAGTAGACTGGGCTGGCAGCTTTATCTAAGTGGGCCTGGCCTCTAAAGGAGCAGATGTGACAGGAGACGCAAGTGCCATGAGGTAATTGGACCGGTAGACACTAAACATCCATTCCAACCTGCAGATCGAGGTAGTAGAAGTATTCTAGTTCTGCTTAGTCTACAGATGGGCAACCGTGGTCCAAAGAAATTTAGTGACTTGTCAGACAGCTTGCAAAGAGCAGAGCCAGGATCCTAGTTCAGACTTGCTAACCATCTACGTGGAGGGTAGAATGAGGAGCTGTCCCCCTAAGGAGTGTCACCTTTGCTTACTGTTTGGTCTGCATATCTTGATGGCCACTTCTGCTCAGCAAGTAGCTTTGAAAGCTTTCTGTTCTCAGTCATGGGCTCTTCTTGTCTGTAGTCAGAATAAATTCAAACTGTGGCTTCCCCACCACCTCTGGGGACATCTACAATTGACCCAGAGCTAAGTACAGGATAATTGTGATGGTTAAGATAAATTCTTGTTTGCTTAAATTAATTATCCCACAACCTAAAGGCTTCTGTCTAATCCTAGCCCTCCCAGTTAATTTATTTTGATATTACAATAAATTATTCATTATCTTCCTTAGGAAGGAGGAAGGCATTGTGGTTAGGGAAAAAACTTGCTAGCTCACAGACTTGGGTTCAGGCCTCACTGCTGCTGCTTACTAATTGCGTCATCTCAAGCAATACTTTATTTAAGGCCCCATTTTCTCATCTAAAAAATGGGAATGATAATCGTGAGTCATAAATAAGAAAATCCATGTGTCTCGTCCATGAAGCATTTTCAGCACAGTACTATTTTGAGCTGGAAAGAACTGTGTCAAGTGGCATATAAACTTAAGTCAAACTTGCCCCTGTGTTTTCAACTTGCTAGGTTGAAAAAAGATGCTCTTAAGTGCTTAGGACAAAATAGTGTGCCAAGTTATTCTTAAAAATAAGAGTTTGGGATTTTAAAAAAAGATGCAATCTCTCGTCAACCAGGAAGATAAGTCAATTTACATTTTTATCATGGAGCTTTGCTTTGCTTATACAGCCTCTGCACCTTTGCTCTGAATTCCAAGCATTGCAAATTATGCCATATTCTGCATATCTAAACGGAGAACTTTTGCTTTGAATACACTGGAGTTTTTCTCAAGGGTTTCGGATTTCCCAAACCCTTGAAAATAGAAAAGTCCTAATTGAAAGAGGGTTGTCTACTGCAGGCAAGTTTCTTCTGCTGACTTGGTAATGGTTTTCTGGCTGTAGAGATCCTCTATTTTCTTTCAGAGGTTTTCCCTCTTCACGCTGATTTGCTTGGAATGAGAGTTTGTGTGTGCCCCGTTCTTGGATCTACGGGGCGTGCTCAGCTGTGGGGATAGAAATGCTGATGTGGGCCCTGATGTGTTTCTCATTTGAGACACTCATGATTTGAAGCATATCATGAACAATTTTAACCCTATTTATGTGGCTTTTTCTGCTTGAACCCAGTTCCATCGCGGATGCCCAGTGTGCAGGTAGTGAGGAATGATTTTACATCAAATATTTTAGTTTGTGAAGGAGTAAGTTTCCTGCTACACTAAAAGGGCTCCAGGTCAGCAAGTCTGTAAAAAGAAGACATGCTGAGGAAGAAGATGAATGAAATGGCATAATAAAGGTTTATGAATTCCTAAATTAAAAGGTCTCCCACCTTTTAATTGTGACTTTCCATCATTTTATTAAGAGGAGTCTTCATTGATTGGATTGCCTGGAAAGAATACAAGGGGTTCTAATGATTTATCCTTGCAGATAATTTGTGCCCCACCTCTCCCTCCAGAGTTTATAAGAAAAATGTATTTTCAAAAGCCCTCAGTTGATATGAAATTAACTAAAGTTGTTAATAGTTAGCATGCTTTCTTATTTCTCTTAAAAATTATGTGTCTGGATATACTGGGTTTGGGGGATTCTTTTTTGCTTTTATTTTATTAACTATACTAAAAAGGCCTCATTGTTGTCAAAAATTTAATTTCAAACGCACTTATGAGTATTGAGATCACCGTAACAGTCAGTAGAGCTTTGAGAAAGTATAGTAGCCCTGAGTTAAATCTAATGAACAAACTGTCATGAGGATGAATTTCTAGCTGTATGTTTGCACACAAGTCTCCTTGGAAAGCTGATCTACTTTAGAGCACATTCCATGTTTCTAAATGATTATTCTTCCTATCCAGAAACAAGCCAATGACCTCGTGAACACCCTGATGAAATGTACACCTCACTACATTCGCTGCATCAAACCCAACGAAACCAAGAAGCCCAAAGACTGGGAGGAAAGCAGGTATGGCAGAGGCGCAGGTGGAGGCCAAGGGCAGCCTCAGCCTGTTTTCCCACTGCTCGAGTCAGGCCGTCCGGCCTCTGCCCCAGGCAGGAGCAATTTCAGTTGTCTTCAGATGTGTTTTATGTCGTTGTGTCTTAACTTCAGGAGGAAGCCTATGTATATATCATTTTCCCCTCTTGTTTTTTCCTAAAATGTTGGCAGTGCCCTTCAGTTCAGAATTAGCGATTTATAATGTTGATCTTGGCTAGTCCAGGGACAAACGGAAAACAGAAAGCAAACCCCAGCACAGCAGAGTCAGGATGGTTTTCAGATTAGTTTAGGCCCTGTGTAGACATTCTTAGTGCACTCGGCTCCTCGTCAGCACCCACAGGATGTGGCCTGGGATGCTGAGCTCAGTATTGCAGGTGGGGTTCTGCAGAGCTAGTTAAAAAACGATCTGTTGTTTAGTTGCTCATGTGGGCAGAGGGGCTGTAGGCTCTGTAATCCCCCAAGCCTGGTGCTGATGAGCAGTGTGACTCGAGGAGGGAACCAGCCCAAGGGAGATGCATGGCATATAAGCAGTGAGCCAGATCCTCCCTGGCTTCTGAGGAGTCCTACGCCACATTCCTCCTACACCTGCCATTTAGGGATGTGGCCTCTGCAGGATACAAGGGGGATGATTGAGTAGGAAAATGTTAAGATGATGACTGGAGAATATAGGTTTTGTATCCAGCTGGGGAAATGCCTCCTGTCCATAGGAACACGGGAAGCAGGGCTGAAGAGAGGCCCTGTGAGTGACTTGGATGAGAGAAGTCCTACCACTGTCACCAGATGTGATGGACTTGAGCATACTGGTGTTCCTGTTCATACTAGAATTCATGCTGGAATGCCTATCTTTTTTCCTTTTTTTTTTCTCTCTTGGTAAAAACATAGACTTTTCTAGGTATCAAGTGACTTAGTCAAGGTTAAACTCCAATGGGAAGACCAGGATGAAAATTCCTAGCCGCTCATCACTTCCCCCGAGGGTCCTGGAGGGTTCATTTCCCATCTCCCCAGCAAGACCCTTTCCAGCCCACAGCAGACAGACANAGTCATGGGCTCTTCTTGTCTGTAGTCAGAATAAATTCAAACTGTGGCTTCCCCACCACCTCTGGGGACATCTACAATTGACCCAGAGCTAAGTACAGGATAATTGTGATGGTTAAGATAAATTCTTGTTTGCTTAAATTAATTATCCCACAACCTAAAGGCTTCTGTCTAATCCTAGCCCTCCCAGTTAATTTATTTTGATATTACAATAAATTATTCATTATCTTCCTTAGGAAGGAGGAAGGCATTGTGGTTAGGGAAAAAACTTGCTAGCTCACAGACTTGGGTTCAGGCCTCACTGCTGCTGCTTACTAATTGCGTCATCTCAAGCAATACTTTATTTAAGGCCCCATTTTCTCATCTAAAAAATGGGAATGATAATCGTGAGTCATAAATAAGAAAATCCATGTGTCTCGTCCATGAAGCATTTTCAGCACAGTACTATTTTGAGCTGGAAAGAACTGTGTCAAGTGGCATATAAACTTAAGTCAAACTTGCCCCTGTGTTTTCAACTTGCTAGGTTGAAAAAAGATGCTCTTAAGTGCTTAGGACAAAATAGTGTGCCAAGTTATTCTTAAAAATAAGAGTTTGGGATTTTAAAAAAAGATGCAATCTCTCGTCAACCAGGAAGATAAGTCAATTTACATTTTTATCATGGAGCTTTGCTTTGCTTATACAGCCTCTGCACCTTTGCTCTGAATTCCAAGCATTGCAAATTATGCCATATTCTGCATATCTAAACGGAGAACTTTTGCTTTGAATACACTGGAGTTTTTCTCAAGGGTTTCGGATTTCCCAAACCCTTGAAAATAGAAAAGTCCTAATTGAAAGAGGGTTGTCTACTGCAGGCAAGTTTCTTCTGCTGACTTGGTAATGGTTTTCTGGCTGTAGAGATCCTCTATTTTCTTTCAGAGGTTTTCCCTCTTCACGCTGATTTGCTTGGAATGAGAGTTTGTGTGTGCCCCGTTCTTGGATCTACGGGGCGTGCTCAGCTGTGGGGATAGACATGCTGATGTGGGCCCTGATGTGTTTCTCATTTGAGACACTCATGATTTGAAGCATATCATGAACAATTTTAACCCTATTTATGTGGCTTTTTCTGCTTGAACCCAGTTCCATCGCGGATGCCCAGTGTGCAGGTAGTGAGGAATGATTTTACATCAAATATTTTAGTTTGTGAAGGAGTAAGTTTCCTGCTACACTAAAAGGGCTCCAGGTCAGCAAGTCTGTAAAAAGAAGACATGCTGAGGAAGAAGATGAATGAAATGGCATAATAAAGGTTTATGAATTCCTAAATTAAAAGGTCTCCCACCTTTTAATTGTGACTTTCCATCATTTTATTAAGAGGAGTCTTCATTGATTGGATTGCCTGGAAAGAATACAAGGGGTTCTAATGATTTATCCTTGCAGATAATTTGTGCCCCACCTCTCCCTCCAGAGTTTATAAGAAAAATGTATTTTCAAAAGCCCTCAGTTGATATGAAATTAACTAAAGTTGTTAATAATTAGCATGCTTTCTTATTTCTCTTAAAAATTATGTGTCTGGATATACTGGGTTTGGGGGATTCTTTTTTGCTTTTATTTTATTAACTATACTAAAAAGGCCTCATTGTTGTCAAAAATTTAATTTCAAACGCACTTATGAGTATTGAGATCACCGTAACAGTCAGTAGAGCTTTGAGAAAGTATAGTAGCCCTGAGTTAAATCTAATGAACAAACTGTCATGAGGATGAATTTCTAGCTGTATGTTTGCACACAAGTCTCCTTGGAAAGCTGATCTACTTTAGAGCACATTCCATGTTTCTAAATGATGTTATTCTTCCTTTCCAGAAACAAGCCAATGACCTCGTGAGCACCCTGATGAAATGTACACCTCACTACATTCGCTGCATCAAACCCAACGAAACCAAGAAGCCCAAAGACTGGGAGGAAAGCAGGTATGGCAGAGGCGCAGGTGGAGGCCAGGGGCAGCCTCAGCCTGTTTTCCCACTGCTCGAGTCAGGCCATCCGGCCTCTGCCCCAGGCGGGAGCAGTTTCAGTTGTCTTCAGATGTGTTTTATGTCGTTGTGTCTTAACTTCAGGAGGAAGCCTATGTATATATCATTTTCCCCTCCTTGTTTTTTCCTAAAATGTTGGCAGTGCCCTTCAGTTCAGAATTAGCGATTTATAATGTTGATCTTGGCTAGTCCAGGGACAAACGGAAAACAGAAAGCAAACCCCAGCACAGCAGAGTCAGGATGGTTTTCAGATTAGTTTAGGCCCTGTGTAGGCATTCTTAGTGCACTCGGCTCCTCGTCAGCACCCACAGGATGTGGCCTGGGATGCTGAGCTCAGCATTGCAGGTGGGGTTCTGCAGAGCTAGTTAAAAAACGATCTGTTGTTTAGTTGCTTATGTGGGCAGAGGGGCTGTAGGCTCTGTAATCCCCCAAGCCTGGTGCTGATGAGCAGTGTGACTCGAGGAGGGAACCAGCCCAAGGGAGATGCATGGCATATAAGCAGTGAGCCAGATCCTCCCTGGCTTCTGAGGAGTCCTACGCCACATTCCTCCTACACCTGCCATTTAGGGATGTGGCCTCTGCAGGATACAAGGGGGATGATTGAGTAGGAAAATGTTAAGATGATGACTGGAGAATATAGGTTTTGTATCCAGCTGGGGAAATGCCTCCTGTCCATAGGAACACGGGAAGCAGGGCTGAAGAGAGGCCCTGTGAGTGACTTGGATGAGAGAAGTCCTACCACTGTCACCAGATGTGATGGACTTGAGCATACTGGTGTTCCTGTTCATACTAGAATTCATGCTGGAATGCCTATCTTTTTTCCTTTTTTTTTTCTCTCTTGGTAAAAACATAGACTTTTCTAGGTATCAAGTGACTTAGTCAAGGTTAAACTCCAATGGGAAGACCAGGATGAAAATTCCTAGCCGCTCATCACTTCCCCCAAGGGTCCTGGAGGGTTCATTTCCCATCTCCCCAGCAAGACCCTTTCCAGCCCACAGCAGACAGACAATGCTTGATCATTTCCAGGGAGGAAAAGATAAATAGGAAGGAAAACGCCCAGGTGCGAGCACTTGCTGTCTGCAAATCCTTCTGTGTATTTTCACACTTTGTGGTGCAGCTTAAGACTGTTTTTCTCACCTTAAGGTGCCGCTGGGATGTTGTAGCCTTGTGTTTGGTTATCTTACAATATTCTGAATNGCTTGATCATTTCCAGGGAGGAGAAGATAAATAGGAAGGAAAACGCCCAGGTGCGAGCACTTGCTGTCTGCAAATCCTTCTGTGTATTTTCACACTTTGTGGTGCAGCTTAAGACTGTTTTTCTCACCTTAAGGTGCCGCTGGGATGTGGTAGCCTTGTGTTTGGTTATCTTACAATATTCTGAATAATCTCATCAATAAATGCAGATTCGTAAAACATCTTTTTTATAGAATTACTCAAATTTTTCGATTTAAAATAATCTAAGACTCACTCACAATATTATCTGTAAATGACATTCATCTTCTGATGGGAAACCCATTCCTCCTGGGTCATCAGCTCACCTTTGGATACCTCTTGCCACCAGCTGGCACTGCAGCCCTTCTCTAAGTCGGTTTTACTCTATTCGGCCATAACAACCATTCTTGGGACTCTTCTGTGTGATGGCTCTTCTGCTAGTTGAAGGCAGTTGCCACGTTTTCCTGGGATCTTCTCTTCCGTGAACTCATCACTTGGCCACTCCAGCCATTCCTTTGAAGGCGCTGGATGTGGAATCCAACCTTGCCCCTTCTTGGTTGTTCCTCTGGATGTGCGTAAATTGCCCCTGCTTTTCTGAACTGCGTCACACACTTTTTCCTTTGATGTCAAGAGGATAACAGATGGAAGCTGTCTGGGGGATTTTGCCTTCTGACACTAGTTCTCAAACTTGAGTATGCATCAGAATATCCTCTGGAAGGCTTATTACAGGGCCCCATTCCCAGAGTTTCTGGATCATTGAGCCTGGGATGAGGCCTGGGGGTGGCATTCTTAACAAGCCCCCAAGTGATGCTAGAGATGATGGTCTGGGCCTCATATTTGGAGAGCAGCTGATCTAGAGCTAAGTTCTAGCCTAGGATTTGGAAGAACTGTACCCTGCGCTGGTCTGTCCCCAACTAGTTTGAGTGAAACACTTCCTCTCCTGAGTCCTCAGTCCCTTCCTCTTTAAATAAGAGGGTCAGGCCAGAGAGGGACTCCTTCGGTCAGACAGAATGAACACCCCCAGATCTGTTCCCCTGTCTGTCATCCTGCCTCTGCCCGTCTCTTTGTCACTTCTGTGCTCACTCACCCACACTCACATCTCATACACACCGAGTAGAAGGGTGGTGTCATCGGCAGCCTTGGAAATAAATTACAAGCGTCTAGAAAGCAGAGGGATTGCTAAGAAGTGCTGGAGCCCACCCTTCCCCCTACTTCACACTCACTCCAGCTTCCCTTCCCAGCAAACATAATCGTGACTGAAAACAGCTCACTCATCCTCAAATGCAGTCAGTACCTCCCTGGCACACCCTCCCCTGCCCCACGTATTCCGCCAGGCTGACAGGCACTCTAATGCGGATATCTTGCAGTAGCTGCTGGTTGGAAGTTCCTCGATCATGCCACCTTCTCAAAATCCAAACCGAGTCACTGGAATATCAAAGACTGGAGAAATGAAGACAGTGGTACATTTTATTCAGTAAATTTTCATAGAATTTCCCCCAACGGTGTCCCCCTCGCTTGCTTTTTGTTTTTTTTTTTACATCACATCCCTTATTTGAATTTCATTGAGGAACTTCTAACATACACGCTTGTAAACTGGTGTTACAAAGACTAAGGTGTTCCTTAGTCAANAGACAGTGGTACATTTTATTCAGTAAATTTTCATAGAATTTCCCGCAACGGTGTCCCCCTCGCTTGCTTTTTGTTTTTTTTTTTACATCACATCCCTTATTTGAATTCCATTGAGGAACTTCTAACATACACACTTGTAAACTGGTGTTACAAAGACTAAGGTGTTCCTTAGTCAAATGTTGATTTGTGTTTCCAATAGGATGGCATCCTGGGATCTGCCCTCATGTCTTGGTTCAGGTTTACTGTAACAGATGGTTTTGCTCTGNATGTGCTTCCCTGAAATGTGGAATTGGGAGTTTGTGGGTATAGTGGGTAGGAGAATAGGGTGAAGAGAGTATCCAGTCCCATCCTGGCTCCCTCTCTCCTTTATAGGGTAAAGCATCAAGTAGAATACCTGGGCCTCAAAGAGAACATTCGAGTGAGGAGAGCTGGTTACGCCTATCGGCGTGTCTTTCAAAAGTTCCTGCAGAGGTAAGCCTGGCAACTTGGGACTCTTTTATGTTTTAAACAGGCTTATTGAGATATAATTCCCATTCATACAATTCACCCGTTTGAAGTATACAGTTCAGTGACTTTTAATATATTCATGGAGTTGTACATCCAACAATAGTGTGGTAGACATCACATTTGGCTCTTATGAATAACAAATAATGTGTCTATCAGTGTTCACATACACATTTTCATTTAGGCATGTGTTTTTATTTCTGGCATTGCCAGGTCAAATGGTAACTGTGTTTACCCTTTTTNTTCATACAATTCACCCGTTTGAAGTATACAGTTCAGTGACTTTTAATATATTCATGGAGTTGTACATCCAACAATAGTGTGGTAGACATCACATTTGGCTCTTATGAATAACAAATAATGTGTCTATCAGTGTTCACATACACATTTTCATTTAGGCATGTGTTTTTATTTCTGGCATTGCCAGGTCAAATGGTAACTGTGTTTACCCTTTTTTGATGAACTGCTCTATTTTACAGAGCGGCTGTACCGTTTTACATCCCCTCCAGCAGTGTTTGAGGGCTCCAGTTTATGTACATCCTTGCCAGTATTTGTTATTATCTGACTTTTTGGTGCTAGCCATCCCATTGGTGTGAAGTAGTTTCTCACTGTGTTTTGATTCGTACTTCCCTAATGGACAATGTTGTTGAGTATCTTTCCATTTGCTTATTAGCTGTTAAGACATCTGTCCAGTCCTTTGATCACTTTTAAATTGTCTTTTTAGTATTAAGTTATAACAGTTCTTTTTAGCATCATTTATTGTGAATAAATCATTTTAAAGCATCATTTTTTTTAAGTAAAATCAAATATTTTATCTGTTTAGAGTGATACATCATTTAGAAATTCATGTTAATTGTGAATGGCGAGAGAGAGACTGACATTTGACTGAGCAAATTAGTAGTGTGGAGACAATTTCAGGAAAATATTTAATAAGCTTAAAGTATTTAACCTCAAATTTTTTGTCCAAACATAAAGTTAAACTGATTTTTATATTTCTATTAAAGTATATTTGGCAGGATGTGTGCTAAATTATTCTTACTTTGTGTTGTTTTTAAAAAGGATAAAATTTAGTGTTCGTAAAATACTACGTGATTCTGATTTCTCTAGTGATTCTAAATTAGTGGAGTTTCACTGATGTTCTACATTTATTTAATTTCCTTTATGAAAGAAGGAAGCCTTATTTACTGTTTTAATCAGAAAATAATTATGTCTTCCTGATATATGATACAGGAGCAAGATATAAGAACTTTTTTTTTTTTAATTCAGATTTTATGGGTTTAGGAAGGAGAAGAATTTAATTGCCATCTTTGAAATCCAATATTTCTAATAGAGTAGCTTTCCCTTTGAGGATGTTGTTTCTTCTGCTGGGAGATAGGGATGGCTAGTCTACCGCTTATCAATGTGGGCCATCACCTGTGGAAGGTCATTGATGTGGAAGGTCAGGAGAGGCTTGGCCAAAGGGTGGATCATTCCGTACAGTAAAACTTCATTGATTTTTCTCCCCACATATTCAAGATTGCTGATGATTTTGGAGGCTGATTAAACTAGGAATAAAATTCACCACCAGAGCTCTCTGAATTAAAAGGCCCACTACACCTCTAGCGTAGACACGGCAATATGAAAAGAAATCTTTAAGAAGGTTAGAAAATAAATTTGGAGTGCTCTTGCATCACTGTAGCAGTATCCATTTGCTGACCAACAACTGAGATGTTAATTATGAAGGACTTTGCTCTTCTTTAAACAGATGGCCGGCACTAGCTTAGGACAGGATTTCTCAACCTCAGCTATTGACATTTTGGTTTGGATGAGTCCTTATGTGAGGCTGTCCTGGACATTGTAGGATGTTTAGCAACCTTCTTGGCTTCTGCCTACTAGATGCCAGTAGTACGAGCAACGCCTCCATCCCACCCTTATTTTCCCCTAGTTGTGACACTCAAAACTGTATCCGGACATTGCCCCATGTGGCCTGGGAAGACAAAGTCAGTTGAGAGAACCATGGCTTAGATTCTCATTAAGGTTCTTTGCAGAACTGCGTTTCTTTGAAAATACCCTTTTTTTAATAAGAGGGAAGAAAGTTAATTACAGAAAATAGTGCACAAGAAGTATTTCCTCCAACTTGCTTTAATTTCAAAAGGCTTGCCCTTAACAATTCCAAAATGTTTCTAGTCTTATTCTTCTTCAATATTTTTTCTAGACTGAAAAAACTTTTGCTTTTTATGTAAAGTTCTTTTTTAACGTTGATTCGTTTTTGGCTGCCCAGGGTCTTTGTTGCTTTGCACAGACTCTCTCTAGTTACAGAGTCGGGGCTACGCTTCATTGTGATGCACGAGCTTCTCCTAGCGGTTGTGTTTTTGCAGAACGCAGAATCCAGGTGTGCAGGCCTTGGTGGTGGTAACCACGGGCTCAGGAGTTGTGGCTCACCAATTCTAGGGCACAGGCTCAGCAATTGTGTCACGTGGTCATAGTTGCTACACAGCGTGTGGGATCTTCCTGGGGCAGGGATCGAACCTGAGTCCCCTGCATTGGCAGGCAAATTCTTTACCACTGAGCCACCAGGGAAGTTCCTGTACTTAAAAACTCTTTATTCGATATTTTCAGATTCTCTCTAATTGGCATTGCTATTGAAAACAGATCAGATTTTTTTTTAATTTTACCTTAATTTTTTTTTTTTTCTTTTGAGAAACCGATTCCTTCCTTCCATATTATTTAAAAACAAACTGACAAACCTGGCTTCCATAGGCAGTGCTGTGAGCTCTGCCACTCTGTGGGGAGCAGGAAGTCCACACAGAGTGTCTGGGGTGCCCTGAGCAGGCTGCGTTACTTGTTTGCAGCAGCTCCTTAAATGAGCTGTGAAATGACCTGGATCTAATATCCGGACCTCTCTCAAGTACCAGGCTAACTGCATGGCTGCACAAGTGGGACTTTCTTGTGTGCCTTCCAGAGTCAGCGTTTAGTGCGTATCTGTTATGCCCTTTGTGTTGAGCGCCTTTTTCTGAAATGACTTTATCCTTAGATGCCTTCCTGCTTAGCGCTCCTGCTGTGGGCTTTTCCTTTTAGAAGAGACAGACGGGCCTCTCCGTCTTACACAAAGCAGACTCTTGATGTTGTCATATGTTTTGTTTTGTTTTGATTTGAAAGTACTGGGAGGATAATACAAAGTTCAGAAAGAAAATTTGTTTTTCAGTATAAAGTATGTGTTTAGTCTCCTACTCAAAAATGGCTACAAGGCCATATATCTGTCAGTGGGCAAGGAATATTTTTCCAGAGACAGTGCTGTTTTCCATAAGGTGTATGAGTCTGGGATTGTAACAGGATTTGTCCAGAGTCTGTCAGTCCCGTTCTCATCCTGTGAGCCACTGTGAGTAATTGAATCAGTTTATACCTTTATTATCTCAAGCACCGAGTATAGCAAGTGTCCTGTTGCCCCCAGGACTTTTCAGTGTCCTTGGAGGTCAGACACATCCTTAAATCCAAGTGTCAGAAGCTGGAGGTCACAAGTTTGTACTGTGTTTCCTCTGGGGAGGAACCATTGGATTGGTCATCTGGGCAATGTGGTTAAGAATCCACCTGCCAATGCAGGGGACACAAGTTCAATCCCCAGTTTAGGAAGATCCCACATGCCTCAGAGCAGCTAAACTTGTGGGCCACAGCTGCTGAGCTCATGCTTTAAGAGCCCATGTGCCACAACTACACAAGCCCGTTCACCCTAGAGCCCGTGTTCCCCAACTAGAGAAGCCACCACAATGAGGAGCCTGGGCACCATCCCTAGAGAGCAGACCCAACTTGCTGCAACCAGAGAAAGCTTGTGAGCAGCAACAAAGACCTAGCACAACCAAAAAAATTTTTTTTTAATTTTTAAATTTTTAAAAAATTTAAAAAAAATTTTTTTTAAGGAGTCTTGCAGACTAGGGGCAAGGAAGGGAATTCTAGGCAGCAACAACAGCCAGTGCAAAGGCCCTGGGATGAAATATTGGTCTTAAATTGAAACCACTTGATGAAAGTGGTGTAAGGCATTAGGCTCATCTCTGCAAAATTATCATAGGCACCTATTAGGCAGCATCCCATTGCCTTGTGAACCCATTCCCACCAGTATGTCCTGGAGAAACATGAATGAACTGGGTGTACTTACATAGTGAGAGAACATTGTACTAGAATTATGTTCTGGTCTCTCCAGTGAAGTACAAAAGGAAGTGAGGAGAATGCTGCCAGTCTTCCTGAAAGCAAAGGGAACCACCGCAAGTGGTCCATGGTCAAAGAGACAGGCAATTCCCATGTCTTACCCAGACCCAAACTCTTATAGGTCTTGTCAGGAAAAAGGAGAAGAAAAAGTCTCTGGAAACCAAGTTCCTTACTATTAAAACAAGAGAGAGAAAAATACAGCATTATTTTAATAGGGGATTTATATAAATTGCAAAAAGGTACCTATTTGTAGTTGCACAATGAAAATACCTTGGTTTATCATTTTGATTGGATTAAATCAAGCCAAGCAAAATCGCTCTCTTAGAAGAAACATGTCACCTTGTTGGTCTGCTCTTTCCTTTTGCACCCATACCCTGCATGAGCTTTCTCCCTCCTCCCTTTAGAGTGCAGACACATTACTACTTCTTCACCACTGAGATCCCCCTGTAGCATCTCTGCTGTCAGTCATTTCTATGAGGCTTAATTGGTGTAGCCGACTTTATTATGCCATGTATGAAATGTACTCATGCGAATATGTGGCTTCAGGTAGACATTTTCATGTTTAAGCTTTTTATCTCTAATTAGTGAATAGGAGGATTTGCTTCTCGAGGAAATTTATATTATCAGGCAGAACGTGGATATTTAGGAGGAGCAGAGAGGGTCCCTAGAATCCCCTTAGTCCCAACCAGCTGGCTCTCAGTGTGTGATGTGCCTGGTCATGTCCTCTTAGAGAGTCCAGGATCCTGAAGGCAGAGCCACTCTCCTTGTCGAGGTTCCCTTCTCCCTTTGATGCCATTAGTGAGTCTACTCCTTGTAGTAGTTTCTGGGAGCAGAGGAGGAGGGGGGCTTCTTTAGTGGCCTAGGCTCGTTCATTGCTTATCTTCCAGACGTGCCTGCACGTAGAACACACCCTCCAGTTCCTCACCCATACTCTCCTCTAATTTCCCTCCCTTCTCGCCATCCTTCTCTCCCTTCCTTCCACCTCAAGTCTTTGGTACCTTTTGTATTTGACATTCTGTAATAGACGGGAGTTGGTGATGGACAGGGAGGCCTGGCGTGCTGCAGTTCATGGGGTCGCAAAGAGTCGGACACAACTGAGCGACTAAACTGAACTGAATAGGCTTCTGTCTCCCCTATTAGGTTAGCCTCTTATATAATTGGGCTTCCCTCATAGCTCAGTTGATAAAGAATCTGCCTGCAATGCAGGAGACCCCGGTTCAATTCCTGGGTCAGGAAGATCGGCTGGAGAAAGGAAAGGCTACCCACTCCAGTATTCTTGCCTGGAGAATTGCATGGACTGTATAGTCCATGGGATTGCAGAGTCGGACACGACTGAACAACTTTCACTTACATAATTATCATGTTTCTAACATAGACATATGCAGTGGACTGTATCATCTGTGAAGAAGGTTTACACATATACTAATCCATGTCTTAGATGTACTGCTGTGATGAAAGAAACAGCTTGGGGTTCAAATCCCAGCTCTGACGTCTGCTAGCTGAGTAGCCTTGGGTAGTTCTCTATTTTCCTCTCTTTCCTGTTTTGCAAAATGGGAAAACCAGCTGACTGAGGTTACTATAGAGATAAAGGAATCTGCTGCACCAAGAACAACACCTGATGCAGAGAACACCCTTTAGTTACAACAGGTTACTCTTTCCTGCTGTGTTCCTGGCATTGTATCAGGTGCCAGATGTGTGGGGTGAGCCCCACAGATACGACACCCCCTCATGGAGCTCCTATCCCCATGGGGGTGGCATAAATTACCCGAATAGGTACAGACATGACTATCATTACAAATTGATATATTCTCTGAAGGCAAAATATTATTTTCTATGAGAGAAAATAGCAAAGGGGACAGTTTTTGCGTGGGTTGTCCAAAAAGGTTTCTATGGAAGCGACGTTGAAGGGGAGGACCCTCCCCGCTACACCCCGACCCCGGGTAGGAGCCAGGCCTCTGAGGGGTTTGGAGACTAGCACATCTGCCAGAGAGAATAGCATGGGCGAAGCCTCTGAAGAGGGACTGTGTGCAGGAAGAGGAGGCCATCCTCCCAGGAGTGGGGTGAGGCAGAGGAGAGCAGAGATGAGACTGGAGAAAGCTGAGGACCAGTCACCAGGGCCTCCTGACTCAAGATGCAGAGAACTCCGCAGAGGAAAGCTGATCCATCGTACTCATAACAGGTGCTTATGGGGAGCTCCATAAAACTCTTCACGTTGACTGCTAAGTGCTCCCAAGAAATCAGGGGAAAGCAGTGTTGAGAAAAGACCATTTGATTTTGCCAGAAGAGTGTTGTTGGTGACCTTCAGCGATGCTATTTTTAGACAGTGGTAGAAAGGAAAAGCAGATTTTCTCCAGGGCGTTAGCATGGAAACGGTTGGAGAAGGAAAGAGTAGGTGGCGGCTCTGAAATGGGCATACCAGACCCAGTGGGTTTTTGCAGTTGTCAAGGTCTACGCCTCGGAAGGAGGCAAGGGGATGGCTAGGACTCCAGCAGCACCGGGTGCCTTTGGGGGCGTCCAGGCCAAGCCTGATCCTTCTCTCCATTTTCCTCATAGGTATGCCATCCTGACCAAAGCCACCTGGCCCTCATGGAAGGGGGATGAGAAACAAGGCGTCCTGCACTTGCTGCAGTCCGTCAACATGGACAGTGACCAGTTCCAGCTGGGGAAGAGCAAAGTGTTCATCAAAGCCCCCGAATCTGTGAGTTTTCTCTGGCCACGCCTCTCCCTGCGGCCCCCTCTCAGCCCCTCCCCACAGTGAGGCTGGTTTCTTTACTTCCTCCTGTGGCTCACATTCTAAATGTCAGTTCCTCAAAGAAGGCTTTCCGCTCCTCCGAGTCTGTGTGGCTCATGCCCCACACCCTAGCACCTTCGGAGTCCTCAGCTTGGATACAAAACTGTCATCACAAGAGCTTTTCTTTAGTACTTCTCTCTCCCATTCTAGGTGGTCATTGCCTTGAGGTCAGGGTCTGTTTGTGAGCCTTTATGTATTCAGAGCTTCATGAGGAAAATGGCTCAGAGGAAGTGCCCAGTAGTTANACACCCTAGCACCTTCGGAGTCCTCAGCTTGGATACAAAACTGTCATCACAAGAGCTTTTCTTTAGTACTTCTCTCTCCCATTCTAGGTGGTCATTGCCTTGAGGTCAGGGTCTGTTTGTGAGCCTTTATGTATTCAGAGCTTCATGAGGAAAATGGCTCAGAGGAAGTGCCCAGTAGTTATTTTTAGTGTCCAGCAGTGTCTCAGCTAATAGGTACTTCTTTGCCCAGAAAGGAGGCTTGGGCTAACCTACATCCTCACCTGGGTGACACCAAACAAAGCATGTCACGTAAGGGCAGAGCAGAGCCTGGGACTGAGAATTCCCAGGACTGTACCTTGAAGACCGTGAGGAAGCCCGGAAAGGACTTTGAGGAGACCAGCAGATAGAAGGCGAAATCTCCAGTCTTAAAGGATACAGATATTTACCAGTAAGGAGCTCAAAACACAAAGGTTGTACAATTTACAAACTTATCAGACCACCGCAGATTAATTTAGTGGAACTTCTTAATCTTTCCTGTGGAGCATGTGGTCACCCTGAGCGGAATGATTGTTCACAGGAAGTTCTCAGTTTGAGCAGGAACCCAACACAGCCCCTCAGTCCTTCTGCCCTATAGCTCTGAGGCTGTGGAATGAAGACAATTCCAGCTTAAAAATGAAGACAATTTTTAAGCTGGAGAAACTACTGGAACTAACCGGGGGTGGGTATCACCATTTCTTGAGGTTCCTGTAATAATCACAAGACTATTTTCAAGAGTCTGTGGAGACAGACTTCCCTGGTGGTTCAGTCGTTAGGCTCTTTGCTCCCACTGCAGTGGGGCACAGTTTTGATCCCTGGTTGGGGAACTAAGATCCTGCATGCCGTGTGGTGTAGCCAAAAAAAAAAAGAGTTGGTGGTGAATTTGGCAAAAGTAGTCACCGTATCACCAAGAGAACCTGCAGTGTTGGTCATAATGGAAACCCTTGACTCCAGGCAGATTCTGGTCCTGCCATGCGTTTTCTCCACCAGAAGGGGCCCCATCACTGCTGTTCTGCCTGCCTCCCAGGATCAGCCTGAGATCAGAAATGCTAATAGTCGTAACTGAATGACTTTAAAGGCTGTTAAATAAGTAAGTGGCACACATCGATAGAACCCGTATGAAAAGTTTGTGGTAGCATTTTCCACTTTGAGATATATGTAGCTTCACAGCAATTTCATTTCCAAATATAAAATGAAAATGTTGTGTCATGCACCATTAAGCAACCCACAGAACAGTTCCTGTTCTTTCTAAAACGGGCTGGAGTGATTTATCGGTACAATGGAGAACGCTTCTGTTTTATACCCTCTCCTCTGTTTTTACTTTTTCGACTTGCTGAATTTTCACAGGAACAGCCTCAATGTTTGTCATGCCTTTTTTTTTCTGATTCAGTTGAGCTTTGAGATTTTACTTTCAAATCAAGATTTATTTTTGGTTTTTCTTTTCTGTGTTTTCCTCCCAGTTGCATTTTTACCTTCACTTGACTCTTCCTCTCCCCCATTTTTTCACACACACACACACACACACACCCATCATTACTACTGTCCCCTCCCCGCATTGCTCATCCATCCATATCTAGCCCCGACATTGTAAACATTTTTACAAAAATTGTTTTTTAGGGGCTTCCATGGCAGTCCATTGGTTAAGACCTCATGCTTCCACTGCGGGGGGGGAGGTGGGGGTGGGGGTATGGGTTCCATCCCTGGTTGGGGAACTAAGATTCTACATGCCACAAGAAAGAAATGGCCAAAAAAAAGGTTCTTTAAAATCTACCCTGTGATTTTGCTTTAACTTTTATTATACTAAATGTGCTGGATTTACAAAATAACCCATTTGCTTTTAGAACCCACATTAGGCATGAGAGAGTTTGGTTTGGTTTTGTTACGTGTGTGCGTGCTTTTTGCTTTTCTCTCTTCTCCCTCTCTCTCTTTCTTCTTGAACCTCCCTGATTTCTAACCCCTATGACTTTTGGAAAGAACCNGAGGATATGGGTTCCATCCCTGGTTGGGGAACTAAGATTCTACATGCCACAAGAAAGAAATGGCCAAAAAAAAGGTTTTTTAAAATCTACCCTGTGATTTTGCTTTAACTTTTATTATACTAAATGTGCTGAATTTACAAAATAACCCATTTGCTTTTAGAACCCACATTAGGCATGAGAGAGTTTGGTTTGGTTTTGTTACGTGTGTGCGTGCTTTTTGCTTTTCTCTCTTCTCCCTCTCTCTCTTTCTTCTTGAACCTCCCTGATTTCTAACCCCTATGACTTTTGGAAAGAACCTAAAAACCAGCTCATCTTTGAACTGGTCTATAGGAAGTTGGGAATTGGTTGACTCTTCATCCTTTCTGAGTCACAAGTATATTTTCTATGACGCTTTCCAAATAGTTCTGGGAAAGAAGAAGAAAACAAGACTTACTCAGAAACCCAACACAGAAGAGAAGACACCAATGGATAATCTTCCAGGCAACTGCTGGGCTCAGGTTTTTAAACATTCTGTCCAGTTGTTGAAAAAATCTTTTGTTCTTGAAATACGCACCTTTGTTTATTGTAAGGCACTGATGGCTGTGGAATGAAGTGCCCCTCTCTTGATATGTTGAGTTTGAGGTGGAGCTGTAAGAAGTTGAGCGTCTGGAGGAGAGGTCACTCGCTCCAGGGTATAAACCCAGATAAACCGAGACAACAAATCAAGCCCAGCTGCCTTCAAACCAAATTTACTTGCTTAGTTCTGGAATGTTTTTACAGTGACATCCATCATCATTACTTTGGGTTTTTATTGGTCTGTTTTTTATTCCTAGAGAGTCATGTAAACTGCTTCCTAGGTAAATGAGAGTTTCCCACCATTTTACGAGTTGATTAGATGCAGATCCTATGTCCACGGGAGGAGGAGCCTGGCAGAACCTGAAAGACCTCGGTTCACTTTCCAGCTCCACCCAGTCTTAGTCCTGACGTTCTTTTCTTTAAGTTGGAGATAATGCAAATAAGTGGTACATGTAGTTGCTGAGTGGTTGAATGAAGCAATGTGTGACCATCTAGAATGATTCCTGATCCATGGTGGGTACTCAGTTCATTGCAGCTGTTTGCTGTCATCTTTGATACTCTAGAGCTTTGGTGAGTGGTGTACAACAGTACTCATCATTAAGATGACCTGAGTCTCAAGACCTGCCAGTGTCTGATATGAGCTTAACCAAATCAGTCTCAGCCCGTCTTGGTGAATCCAAGTCCTTATTAACACTTCGTTAAGTCCAGCGCCAGTCACTGGTTATTATCCTCTACCCAGTGACTCCCTATAGATTTCTCTGAGGCAGGAAGTCTCTACTTTCATGGAACCAAAAGTTGGGCAGCCCTCTTTCCACAGCAGCACGAGCTTTCTGCAAAAGCTGGAAAATTCTAGTACGAGGTTATATGTAGCACTAAAAGCTGCCTCCGTGAGCTCATTTGATCTAGCCACTTAATGTCAAGGTGGAAATAAATGGGTGAGTGTGGAATCACTCATTTGATTCTTACAGAGTTTAGGAACAAGGTAGGGCAGACACCATCATTAAGGTCCAACTGAATACACTCAGATCCAGCTATTTTCCACTATGTTTTTAAATAAAAGAATGTATATAAGGACTTCTGTGGTGGTACAGTGGGTGAGAATCCACCTGCCAGTGCAGGGGATGTGGGTTTGATCCCTGATCCAGGAAGAGCCCACGTGCTGTGGAGCAACTAAGCCCATGTGCCACAGCCACTGGCCCTGTGTGCCTAGAGCCCATGCTCCATGATAGGAGAAGCCACCACGACGGGAAGCAGGCACCGCACCACACCGAAGGGTAGCCCCGCCCCACACGGCCAGAGAAAGCCTGCGTGCAGCGACAGAGACCGGTACAACTGGAAAGGAACTAGTTTTTAAACAAAATTTTAAAGTATGTATAAATATCTTGCCTCTGTATATTTATATGTAGAAGTTATAGTGACCATAGGCAACACATTTTTTTCACCTTTGTTTATGAGTCTGAGAAGCTGCTTCCCATTGTGTCCTTGACTAAACTGAGTGTCCTTGAAATATCCAAGAAAACAATGTTCAGGTCCTGTGAACTGACTCACACTTGTCTTCTCTCTATTCACAGCTCTTTCTTCTAGAAGAAATGAGGGAGCGAAAGTACGATGGGTATGCTCGAGTGATACAGAAATCATGGAGGAAATTTGTGGCCCGGAAGAAATATGTCCAAATGAGAGAAGAGGGTATTATAGTCATTTTATTTCATTCGTTTACCAAATCTCGAGAATATTTTTGAGCTTAGATGAAGTTACAAGTTCATTGTCCTTTGCACACACTGTGCATTGCAACCTTGCATTCATTTAGACTCTCTCTGTGTCTTTCCACACGGAGCATTTTCCTCCTTGTAGGGGACTGATTCCTTCTCCCTTTTCTGCCCTTTTGGGAACTGCAGCCTCCAACCTTCTGTTGAACAAGAAGGAGAGACGGAGAAACAGTATTAACAGGAACTTCATTGGGGACTACATTGGGATGGAGGAGCACCCGGAACTCCAGCAGTTTGTGGGCAAGAGGGAGAAGATCGATTTTGCAGACACAGTGACCAAGTACGACAGGAGGTTCAAGGTGCGTGCTGACTGCCCAGCCCTGGGAGCCACCAAGTGGGTTCCTTAGTTTTAAAAATAACTTATCATTTTGCTTTTGAGATTACCAAAACAGAACATGTCTATTGTAGATAAATGTAGAAAATGCAGATAAACCAAGAGAAAAATAGTCACCTATCCCCGGAAACAGTCACTATTAACATTTTGTGTGTGTCCTTTAGAACGTGTTTGTGCAGGCATACGTTTGTATATTTAGTTTTACAAAACTGAAATTACCTTACAGCTGGTTTGTGTTCTGCATTGGTTTTCTCCTAAAATACACCAGGGAGAACTTTCTATATTAATAGACATGTTAATATCATAGCAATTTATACATTGTTTTGTTTAGCTGCATAGTATCCCATTCAACAGTTGCTTCACTATTATTTTGAGCTAGTTTCTTATTAATCTCATGACTTTTTTTTTTTACCATCATAAATAAAAAGATACTGTGAGCATTCTTTCACGTGGCTTTGTGCATTTGTCTACTTATGTTTTTAGAGTAAATTGTTAGGAGTAGACTCATTGGATCAAAAAGATTGAGACTATAAAGTGAAGTGTTTTATCCATTTTCCCTGGGCAGATGATTACGTTGGGCTTTGACAGAGCCACTGGAGGACAGGGCTGATTTTTTTTTTAACCTCTTTCTTTAGACATCTGTCTTTTTTCTTTTGCCTAGTAAAATTTTGACCCTAATAGTGAAATCTGAAGCCATAATAGATTATGAGCCATTAAGAGCTTTTTATGTGAGTTATTCCTTGTTTGGTTTTTGGTCAAGGGAAAAAAATAAAGAACGAACAATAATAATTTCAGAAGAAGGATGATGCTGTTTTGCCAAAACCAAATCACTGCTTACAAACTAAATATGGTGCTAGCTGCTCTGGTGGCAGGTTTGAATATGAACATGAATGTTAAGTCTCTCAGTATTGTTTGACTATAACACAGTACATTTATATTAGATTTTTAAGGATTACCATTGAAATGAAAATGTATCACTTTTAAAAAGTAAAAATTTAATGAACTCACAAACGTTACAATATGCAGGGTCCCTTGAGGGATCTCTGAGGGATCTCTGTGTCAGAAACGTCCTGGAGCAGATCATTGGTAGGGTCGTCCTGCGTGTTGGTTTGCCCTGATCCCTTAGGTGGATCCATATGAGTCTAACATTTTTCTAAGTTAAAGAGAGTCAAGTGTCAGCAGTTTTGTATATGTCAGCCTAACAATCACAAGCAACATGCTCTTTTGCTCTCAAAAGACTTAGATGATAAAGGGAATCACCATCCGATCGTAGTGAAAGTTCTCTGCCTGAACAGCTTCCTTTCACCTGATCACCAGTGTCCTGTGTGTAGACTACTATCACTCTGACACTTTTCTAAAACACCTGTCCTTATAGGGTGTAAAGCGAGACTTGCTTCTGACTCCAAAATGCTTGTACTTGATTGGACGAGAAAAGGTCAAACAGGGTCCCGACAAAGGCCTGGTGAAGGAAGTGCTGAAGCGGAGGGTCGAGATGGAGAGGATCTTGTCTGTGTCCCTCAGGTAAGTGGCCAAGAGTAGGGATGGGGAGCCCCGCCTCTGCACGACACTGCCACCTGCTATTCCAAACACCACCTGGAGAGAGGCGCCGCCAGGCTCCCCAGTGATAAAAATGACGGTGAGGAAAATGCGGTTTTCTCTTCTTCCCTAAGAGAGCTGGTCTTTTTGGGTCTCAGGGAGTACTACACTCACGAGAAAAGGCTACCTTCTCATCTGCTCCTCTAGTCAAGGGATACTCAGATCCTTGGCTCCCATAAAATCTGAGGGGAAAAAATGTAGTCTGTGAAACAAACAGGGCATAATTGCTGTTATTGAAGCGGCGATCAACATTCTTGAGTCCTGCCCCCAAGCCCACCTTGCCCCTGATGAAGACCTAACCCATTTCACCAGGAAAAGCCTGAGCAGAGGTGGCCACTAGGTCATCGATGCTGCTTTTAGTTTGCTGTGACCTTGGATTGTCCTAGATAGGAAGTATCTCTGGACTCCTTGAGGCCCCTCTGCCTGTTCTCTCCCCCAGGAGTGAGGGGGAATACAAATTGGTCTCCATAATCTGTAACCCTGGTGTCACTGCCAAATGCTCCCTTCAACTCCAGGTTCACAGGTAGACACCCTTGCTCTTCTCATTAGCACTCTAGTTTATGAAATGAGTGCAGTTGTACAGTAATTTGAACATTCTTTGGCACTGCCTTTCTTTGGAATTGGAATGAAGGACCTTATCCAGTCCTGTGGCCACAGGAGCTTTTGCAGTTCTGTGGCCACTGCTGAGTTTTTCAAATTTGCTGGCATAATGAGTGCAGCACTTTCATAGCATCATCTTTTAAGATTTGAAATAGCTCAGCTGGAATTCTGTCACTTTCACTAGCTTTGTTTGTAGTAATATTCCTAAGGCCCACTTGACTTCACACTCCAGGATGTCCACACCATCATGGTTATCTGGGTCATTAAGAGCTTTTTTGTAGAGTTCTTCTGCATATCCTTGCCACCTTTTCTTGATCTCTTCTGCTTCTGTTAGGTCCATACCGTTTCTGTCCTTTATTGCAAGAAGGCCGACTGGTTGTCTGAGGAGGCCTTACAAATAGCTGAGACAAGAAGAGAAACAAAAGGCAAAGAACAAAGGGAAAGATACACACAACTGAATGCGGAGTTTCAGAAAATAGCAAAGAGAGATAAGAAAGCCTTCTTAAGGGAACAATGCAAAGAAATAGCGGAAAACAATAGAATGGGAAAGACTAGAGATCTCTTTAAGAAAATTTGAAATACCAAAGGAACATTTCTTGCAAAGATGGGCACAATAAAGGACAAAATGGCAAGGACCCACATATGCTGAGACTTCCCCAAATCCTCCCTATGATGAGAGGAAATCCTCAGGCCACAGAAGGCGAAAAAAAGAGGAAGAAAGGCCCCTTTGAGGCTTCCTCCTTGAGTCATGTCTTGGGGCCCTTCTGAAGATACCTCAACTTCTGCCAGGGCAAGTTTAGGGCTGCCATTGTATTAAAATATTAGAGATGTTCTGGTTACCTGCAGATATGTCTTCTTGGAATTAGGACTCCTCTACATTCTTATCCCACACACAAGACAAAAATCGCTGCTCGTAGGCAAAAGCAGGGTTTTTGTGCACACAGGAAACTGATTTACCAGGCTACAAAAGCCTGGCTCCAGTGCGATCATCCAAAGCAGATTTTAAGTTGTGTCTGTTCTTGCCTATGTCACTGTGGTTTCTGATTTTGTCTGTTCCCAATTTTCCTGATAAAGAGCTAGGCAGGGCAGTGATGTTAAGTAAAACACTTCAGTTCAAGATGCGATAGAACTGGTAAGCAGATGTGTTCATCAGCAGCTCTTTGCAGCCACACCTCAGGTGGTTCTCAGTGCCATGGATTTCACAGACACGCTCTAGGCACTGTCTGGTTTCCCAAAGGTCTTTCTGATCATTCAGCACGCTGACCAGGCCACGACCTGCTGACCGCACTCTCCTGGTTACTGGGCCCCGAGACTGCCCTTGCTGTTCCAAGGAATCCAAGTGGAAGCTTCTTTTTTTATCTTGCATGGGAGCAAGGGCTTATACCTGGGCTAAGTTGAGTGAGCTGAAACGTGCTGGGCACACTTGACAGTTGAAAGCCCAGGAGTCACAGCTCTGGGACACCAGTGCTGACTACTCTGAGAGTGAGTGTTGTTCTCACTGTTACTACTGCCTAGGTGTGTCTGTGGCCCTCAGAGGCCTTAAGCAGCGCTTCATCATTGTATATCCACGTGTGCATCTGGCACTTGGACACTCGGTGTCTTGTTGATCAACTCTCTGAGGCTTATCAAGGTGTGGGATATTCACACTCAAGTTTTTTCCCTCTCTCTTTTTCTTTTTTCACAGCTTCTGGGGATACAGTGTCTCACAGTTAAGATCAGATTCTTTTTCCACTTTCTTTTTAGTATTCATGGTCTGGATGTTTGCTTCCTTGTGGCCTTTCCTTATTGGAGGATGTAATAAAATGAGGTACTTAGCCTGAAATTTGTTCTGACTTTAGGAGGGAAAAAGAGCCCGAGTCATTTAACGGTGTTATTTCTGTGTGTTACAGTCACTGAGCCCCAGTTTGCCAGGATTAATAACCATTGACTCATTTCTTTCAGCTACTGGGATAGGCTAGTAATCTAAACCAATAGAAGTGCAATCAGAGTGGGTGCAGAATCAAACATAGAGGAGAAATTGGTCGTGGTACCAGGAGAACATATCTGTGTGGGTGTGTGTACACGTGTATTCTCAATATATTTCAGTATTAGTATAGAGAAAAATTTGAACAGTTGTCTTGCACTTTGGGAAGAGAGTCGTAATGTGTGTTTTGAAGACTTTATGGGCCTTACTTCTTGACTGTTGGCTAGAATGATCACCTAATGGCTTCTAATTCAGACTATCAAAGTGTCCTACAAACCTGGTCTTTCAGCCCATCCCTAACTCTTATAACTAATGGGTAGGCCAAATTGGCCCACAGCTGCCTATTCAAACCAACCAACCATACAAGAAAATATACAGGACAATTTGGGGAATGTGAAATAGCTAAATATTTTGCAAGTGTGTTATGAGTGTTCGTTGCTCAGTTTCATCCAACTCTTTGTGACCGTGGACTCGTAGCCTGCCAGGCTCCTCTGTCCATGGGATTCTGCAGGCCAGAATACTGGAGTGGGTTGCCATTCCCTTCTCTAGAGGATCTTCCTGACCCAGGGATGGAACTCAGTTCTCCTGCATGGCAGGCAACTTCTTTACTGTCAGAGCCACCAGGGAACGTGGCATGTATTTTGTATGAAGGATTTACTGTTTTATTCCTTTAGGTGTGATAATGATATTGTGGTTATTTATATTTAAGAAGGCTTTATCTTTTAGAGATAGATACTGAAATGTGTTAATGATAAAATAATATGATTATATTCTGCTGTAAAATAACCTAGCTGGTGTGTGGAAGGGGGGGGAATGAGACTGCAGATGAATTTGACTGTCTGTGGATTGATCATTGTTGAAACTTCCTGACATGTGGTGGTTCATTCTGCTACTCTACTTTTTGATATACTTGAAATTTTCCATAATATAAAGTGTTTCCTAATACTTTAATAGACATCATCTTCTTAGAAATCTCTACCTTTTAGAAGTGTACTCAAATATATCTCATTGAATTATAATTGAAATTAAAAAAAAATTTTTTTTAACTTACAAGAAAAAAAAATAGATTAGGCCCAATAGCTCAGAGAGCTGTGATGACAACAGTCACTCACAGGGAAAGGAAAACTCCTTATCTAAATAATAGGCCGAACACTGACAACCTGCATTTCTGCCTTCCTGGAGACATGGTGCGAATATCGGGAGGTAGCACACTCCTGATGCCTGATGCCTTTAGGGCATCATATTTCCAAGCCTTTGGGGGGACGGCTGATGGAAGGCCGAGCATCGTTTCTGCAGGCTCCTTCAAGAGCTGCTGCTTGTCCAATGCCTCACTGACCTGTGTGTACGCTTAGCCTCCTAGTAGCCGGCTCTGCAACCCTGTGGACTGTAGCCCGCCAGGCTCCTCCGTCCATGGGATTCTTCAGGCAAGAGTACTGCAGTGGGCTGCCATGCCCTCCTTCAGGGCCTCTGCCCACCCCAGGGATCAAACCCGGGTCTCCTGCACTGCAGGCGGATTCTTTACCCGCTGAGCCATCGAGGAACTGACCTCGTCTCGCTCTTATTTGAAAAACCCCAATTTGCTGGAAGAGTGGTCAGGAGGTACAATGGCCCGTATTCTTTGCCTTCCCGTTGTAGCTGATGAGGTTTGAAACAAAATCTCCTATATGGAGCTCTCTCTGATGAAGCTTCTAGTAGTCCTTCTCTTTCCTGTAGCTGACCTCCAGAGCCTAAGATCAAAAGCTTTGGGGCTGTCTACGTGAGTCAGTAGATTTCTAGTACTTGTACATACTAGGAAAGTCAGCCTAGAGGGAGTGGGCTTTAGACAGAGGCCCCAGCACTCCTGGACATGACATTCTTGCCTAAAAATGATTCGTTGCCTAATCGTCCTAACACTCTGGCAATAAGAACAACCTCCTTCACTTGGGATCTGCTCTGCTGACCTGATGCTTTCCTGAAATCTTGACCTCCTATGGATTTTGAGCTCTGGGAAGCTGGAAGTTTTCTGCATTTTTGAACTGACCACCAACCTTGTGTTCAACTCTGGATTTGCAGTGGGTGAGACACAGTCCCTGCCTCAGAGTGTTCCAGAAGGAGGAGCCATGCCCTGGTTAAACATGGGGCACACAGCTTACAAGTGTGGAGAGATTGGTTCCCAGGATATTCCTGGGACACAAAGATGGGACTGAGCCTTTCCCCTGTGGTTGGGTGAAGCTCTTCCCAGGAGGCCTGACACCACATGTATCTGCACTTTCTCAGAGAAATTAAGTAGGCTCCCAAACTGGTGCTACTGGTATCTCTGGGTGGTAGAGTTGTGGGTAAGGCTTGTTTTTTTCTGCTTTTAATTTTTACCTTTGTAGTTCTCAGTTTACTGAAAGGAGCATTGGGGACTTCCCTGGTAGTCTAGGGTTAAAAATCTGCCTTATAAGGCATGTAACTAGGGTTTGATCCCTGGTCAGGGAACTAAGATCCCACGTGCAAATAAGACCATTTGCCACAACAAGAGAAGCCCCTGCACGCTGCAACTAGAGAACGCCCGAGTGCTACAGCAGAGACCCAGCACAGCCAAAATAAATAAATAAATATAATTTTTTTTAAGGAGTATCTATTTCATAAGCAGAAAACATTTATTTTTGAGACTTTAAATAAAAGCAGGGACCATTCTAGCTGAAATTGCCTTTTCAGCTTAAGAAAAGAAAGAAAAAACTCCTTTAAAACTTTACCCAGGGTTTTGTAACTAACATTTTTATGAAGAAGATTTGGTTAAGGGAGTAAACCAAGCATTTCTAGTGTGGTCAGCTGTACAACAATAAGCCACAGAAACAGAGGATAAAGAACCAGTCAAGAGCCAAACCAGGGACTAGTTAAGCTTCTTTCGACATAAACTCCTACGTCAAACATCTGTAAGGAATTGCAGCTTGAGCATAGGAAGAAGACGGAGGTGAAGTCCAAAAATAAGTCTGATATTTTGGGGAAAAAAAAAACAACAAGATGTAAAAGCTTTGTTTTCAGACCTAGGAACCTGGGCTGAGGCAAAGGGAATGAGCTGAAAATCTGGCCTGGGTGAAGAGAATTTCCTGATTTTCTGACTCTGGTCACCAAAGGGAGGAGCTCTTGAATTTGATGGTTGAAGTCCTAATGTCCAAACAGTCTCTTCTCATTTCCAGACTCATGCTGATAATTGACCTTGATGTTTTGGCCTGCTGGCTTTATTTCTTCCTGATCATGAAACTCCTAATAGTCTGCACACATTAAACCACTCAAGGTTTCTTGTGTTGAACTCCTTTAATAATCCAGTCGAATAATCACCGTCCCGCCTAAAGGCCAGCCAGGCACATGGACATGCCCAGACATGAATCCAGCAGCTGAAACGGGAGTTTTACTCCACCCCGTACTCCAAACAGCGGCGCCTCTTCCCCATCTGTACACTCTCCTTCCTGACACAGGTCTTCGTAGCCCTGTTCTAGGATGCTGGGACTTCATTTCATTAATTCCAAACGACTTGGGAGAGGTTGTTTTGAGCAGCTTTTTACACAAGTGCCTTTTGGAGTTTGGAATTGCTGTCGTTGCAGTAATCAAAACAATTCCAGAGTTTTCATCTACCTAGAAACAGGAAGATGATAGGAGTGTTGTAGCCGCACCTTCTGAGGTATACTGTTCTCAGAAAAGAGTCCAACTCCAAAGTTGGGTAAATCTGTGAGCAAGGAGGTAGCGTGGAGACTCTAAGCTGTCCTGTAATACCCATTCTCTCCTTTACATGATAATAGTTTACATGATAATAACACCCAACCAAGGACTACATTTCCCAGGCCCCCTGCAGCTAGGTGTGACCATGTGACATGTGCTGGGCAATGAGGTGCAAGCAGAAATGACTTGTATGACTTTCTGATCATACCTGCAAGGAGGCGGAGTAGACGCCTGGCTCCCAGGCACTGTAGGACTGTCATGGTGGCCCTGAGTTGCTTTTTCTTATATTTGGGAACACTGTTGAGGTAACAGTAATGACCACATGCTCCACCCAAATGGCCATTATGTGTCCCAACATGCCTGTAAAGTGTTCTGACTTCACGCCCAGGAAGAGCTGTTTGGTCTACTGGTCTTCAGTAAGCAGGATGGGAAGGGCCAGGCTCCTCTTCCCAGGTGAGGGTATCTTGCTGCTAGTCTGCTCCATTCCTCCCCTGTAGTTACGAATGCTGTCAGACTGTGCCTTTGCAATCCAACTGTATTGTGGTCCTACCTTATACATTTTTTTCTCCTGTGGACTAAAAGCTCCTGTAGAAAGACTGAGGGGCTAAGGTTTTAGAGTGAGGAGCTGTGGCTGTAGCTACTGGCTTGATAAGGTACAAGTCATTAGCTCCCTTGCCTTGGAAGAGAGAGAGAAAGAAAATTCCTAACAAGCCCAGGATCATCCACAAAGGCTCTCTCTATTTGAGGAAGACTGCTGGTCCCATGGACTGCCCGTACCCACCTTGTCATATTCCTGAGACTGAACAGAGAGACCACAAGGGTTGCTATTTTGTAAGCTTAGTCAGTCAGTTGTATCTGACTCTTTGCAACCCCGTGGACTGTTACCCACCAGGCTCCTCTGTCCATGGGAATTCTCCAGGCAAGAATACTGAAGTAGGTTGCCATGCCCTCCTCCAGGGGATCTTCCCAACCCAGGGATCGAACCCAGGTCTCCCACATTGCAGGCAGATTCTTTACATTCGGAGCCACCAGGGAAGCCCAGTTGCTGTTTAGTTGGATCAGACTCCATGGAAGAAGGCTCCCCACTCTCAGAGATTCTTTATACCCCAGGCCTCTGTACTCACCTCACTGTCTGGTCATGTCACAGCACAATAATCCTACTGATGTCCCAGTCCTGGGGCCCCCTGTGCAGGATACACGAACAGCTCCTGTGTTACTGATAGAACCATGTCATTGGTATTTCCTGTACTTGGAGAGATTAAAATTTAATCTCTGTGGTCAGTTTACTGAAGTGAGTCTGCTTACTTTGTTTTTAGTACCTGGAAAAACACTGTCCCTAACAAGGTATCATTCTTAGGAGGTTTGTCTTTGATGTATGACAGTGTTGCTAGGAGGTAATGGTAGGGTTGTATATAATGAAGCCTTTGGGGTGGTGGCCTCTTTCAGCTGAGCAATTGAGCAATACATCTAGCAACTAAGGAAGAAAAATTCTCAGGTGTGTATGTGTTCTGATTTCCACAAACTCTGGCTGGGCCTGGAGAGGAACTATCTAATCAGTCCCCTTACCACTAAGCATATTCCCCAGAACTGGCTTTGCCCCTCACCCTCTCTCTTCCATTCTTCCTGCAGCTCCTAACATCCACTGTGTGCATGAATTTCTCCAGCAGCCCTACCCTGTCCAAACAAGGAACTCCCACAAAGGCACGTCCTTTCCCTGACCCGCCCTGAGGGTGGGGACTGTGCTTGCTGTGTGCACACCTGTCTCTCATTTCTCTGCAGTTTGATGTGTTTATGCATCTGGCAGGCAGTATTAGCAGAGCACCGAATACCTGAAGGCTTCCGACTCGTGCCTATGAAGCGTAGGACTTTGGCTTCTCTTTTGATAACGGAGCTTACGGTTCTTCAAGTTAGGATGTATTACAGTAGCTGCAACCATATCCTAAATTCTGCTGACTTGGGACTTAAGGGGAATTGGCCCTTTTTTTTTACCACATTCATAACATTCTGGGTTTTTATGATTTTAAGAACACAGAAGTTGAATTTGAAAATGGATTTTTTTTGATACAGACTAAATTGTCCTTAATTTCCTGATTTTAAAAGTCATGTGAGCATATTTTGATTATGCTGTGGGTAGACTATAAACCTCTTTTAAAAGCAGATATTAGGGATTTTATTTTTGTACTTCATTGTTGTGTTTTGTTTTAAAGACTTTCAGTAGCAGAGGAAGATGGTGGAAATTTAGTGCTATCTTACAGGATTTAAAAAAGGGTGGGAAAAAAAATCATGGAATCAACAAAACTGCAACTTTCATTGAGTCTTTACAATCTTTTTGCAGTACTATGCAGGATGACCTTTTTATTCTTCATGAGCAAGAATATGACAGTTTGCTTGAATCTGTCTTCAAAACTGAGTTCTTGAGCCTCTTAGCGAAGCGTTACGAAGAAAAAACCCAGAAGCAACTACCTCTGAAATTTAGCAACACGTAAGTTGGGAAATGGGGCCTTGATCTCACTGCTTGGGTCCACTGTGGAGCAGGGATGGGGTCTGACTGGCTTGGGTGGCTCTAAGGAGCTCTGGGGCCTTGGCTTCTCCTGTGGACTCATAAGGCCTACAGAGGACAGTCAGGATGGTTGCCAGGGACTTTGGGAAGGTTATTTTTGCATTTCTCTGAGATGACTTCATTGAATGGTATATTTTATCCCTTGGGCAAAGGTCACCAACGTGAGGTCAAGAAAGGCAGATTTTTGTATCTTACCAATGAAGGAATATTTTATTTCGCAGAGCAGGTAGAAATAGTGTAAGGCTGAAGCAGAAGAAAGTGACTGGGGCTTAAGTCCCCTAGATGAGTGCATGGCACAGCCTGCTGGTGAGGCACTTGGAGACTGGGGGCTGTGGATGGCCAGTGTCTTGTGTCTGGGCTCACCTTCATTTACTTTAATAACATCGTCTTATGTACCAGACATTGGCAGACTGTTGAACTTCTGGTCTCATGTCTGCCAAGTGATTTATTTGGCTTTTTGTTCTTCTTCAATTTCCCCATCTATAAAACGAGGATACCCTCCACTTTTCCTACTCAGAAGCAAGGGGCCAAAGTAAAGCCTTTGTTCCAGGAGCTGGGGAACTTAACATAACTCATCCTGCTGCGGTTGAAGTGAAATAGACACTAGAAGTAGAATGAAGTCATTATAGCTTTTTCAAACAACAATTTGGCCATAAGAACCAGGGGCAGTTATGTTTGTCTGAGAATTTGTGATAAAGGGAGTAACTCAAAAAAAGTAAGAATATGTATAAGCTAAGCTGCTCAAAAGAATAGGCAGCTACTGGTAATTATGGTTTTTCTGTCTTACAAAATAAAAATACAAGGTTAAAAAAGCAGAATGTGGAATTGCATTATGTAGGCATATGAGCAACATAGGAAATAAAAAAACTGGCTGGGAAGTTTTGCGTTTGTGAGTAAACTTCCCTTTTATTTGGGTATTGGCAGCTAGTGTCCTTTCCTCCCTGGGATGGGGGTGAAGGTGGAGGAATAGAACTCAATTAAATAGTAGCTACGTTCTCAGCCTAGATGGGAGGGGAGTCTGGGGAAGAATGGATACATGCAGATGTATGGTTGAGTCCCTTTGTCATCCACCTGAAACTATCACAACATTGTCAGTCAGCTATACCCTAGTACAAAAACACAGTTAAAAAAATAATTAAAAAAAAATAAACTTAAAAATACTAGCCGCATTCTGTGCAAAGGAGCCTGAGCTCCCTGTCTGGCCTCTCGCAGTCCTCCTCACCCAGAGACCTGGGCAATCAGAGAGGACACGGAGAGGCAGCGCAGCAGGTGTGGCCTGGAGGCCGNACAGTTAAAAAAATAATTTAAAAAAATAAACTTAAAAATACTAGCCGCATTCTGTGCAAAGGAGCCTGAGCTCCCTGTCTGGCCTCTCGCAGTCCTCCTCACCCAGAGACCTGGGCAATCAGAGAGGACACGGAGAGGCAGCGCAGCAGGTGTGGCCTGGAGGCCGGCCTTTCCTTCTGTCCCCACCTGTCTCCACCTGACCGTGCTCCAATACTGGGGCACCTCCCTTACCAGCTATTATATCCCAGGGGCTGGGCCCCCAAACGCTCTGCCTCTGGTTGGTGGCTCAGCCTGCGCTGTGCCTGTCCACTGAGCCCCGGATTGGTTCCCGTAATCCAGTCTTGTTTTTACAAAGCAGCTCCAGGCTGGGGTCTGTGAATGCCACTTTCTCCCTGCTTCTCTCCCTTTCTTTGTTAATTTGAACATATACGTCTGTCACAGGCTTGAAATCAAGTTGAAAAAGGAGAACTGGGGTCCCTGGAGTGCAGGGGGCTCCCGGCAAGTGCAGTTCCACCAAGGCTTTGGCGACCTGGCCATCCTCAAGCCCAGCAACAAAGTGCTGCAGGTCAGCATCGGACCTGGGCTGCCCAGAAACTCCCGTAAGTGTGCACGGGCCCCATGGGCAGGGCCGCTGCTGGGCTGCTGGGCTCCCTGCCTGGCCCCTGCTCACCCTCTCTCCAAGCTAAACTCTTTTCCCACCAAATGCTCATAACACTGCACAGATCTGTGGGCCAAAGAACTGGTACACTGACTGCTTCCTGTGGCCGGGGTTTTCTTCTGATTGAAATGTTTCAGACTAAACCAACGTCAAGGCAAATGGGCAGGTTAAACTTTTCCGAATCATTTAGTAGTTATGTGTAGTATTCCTGGCATTACAGTATTAATTATGTTTAAGACAAATCTATTTGTTGGCTTTACATTTCCCAGCCCTTTCCAATCCAGTCTTGTCAACAGTACAAACTTCATCCTTTGTGTCAGTGTTAAAGAAATCGACCAGACTTAACAGCTCCTTGCAAGGTTCACTCTGTTACAGTGCATCACGTTTGCTGTCTCCCTCCTTCACTTTAAATTGTCTCATTAGGAGACACACACGCACTAACTCACACTCTCTATAGTTTGACTCCTTTTACTGGCCTATGATTCTTTCTTTTTAGATGCCACCTTTACAGAAGACAGTCCACATGTATGGCCAGTGAAGAGTATGCCAGGTATAAAATGGGCCTTTACGGCTCCTGTCTACAGTGCACACTGGCATGCACTATGTAACTCACTAGTACAGCACAGAAAAGTAGCCCCTTGGAAAATGGTGTATGTCTGAGTATCAGTGAGTACTTGCAGAAGACAGCACATTTAGGTGGGATTTTTGAAGAGACTTTTACATAAAAGGACTCTTTACAGAGATGTGGGCAGGATGAAGGGAACAGGGTTGGGGCTCGGGCAGAGAAAACCAAGATGCTGCTATTACCCTAAGGATGTAGGTAGAGGAGAGCCCAGAAATCTAAACAAGAACATGTCTCAGAATCACTTTGTTCTACATCAGAAACTAACACAATAATGTAAATTCAATACTTAAATTTGAAAAAAAAAACAGTACCCCATCTCCTGTCCCCTCTGCACTCCGGTCTCCTGCCACTGCTTCCCAAACGGCCAAACCCGACTAGAGTGCAGAAGCCTAGCAGTCCACTGGCTCAGACCCCAGGACGCAGGGCCGGGCCAAGGAGCGCTGTGGATAACCAGAGGATGAGTCAGAGCACTGCTCAGTGGGCCTCAAAGTGAGCCATTGTGTAATACAGTGTTTGAGTGTATCTCCATGAGACAGGGAGGGCAGGAGGGGGACCCCCACACCTGGCCTCCCCTCACCCCAGGACCTGGTACCCGGCTCCTCTGCTTTGTGCTGCTCATACCTGGCCACTTCCTGCTCTCCTCTCTACCAGGAATTTCCCCTGCAGCCCTGCTCCAGCTGGCTTAATCACATCTCCTTCATGTCCCACTCAAGGCCTTATTGACTGTAGTTTTTTCCAACACATCGCCTCCGCGGCAGTCTCTGCCCGCAGTCACCGCACCTCCCCGGGCCTCATTCTGGCCCCACAGGGCTCCGTTTAGCGCTGCTTGTTTTCTGCTGCTTGCACATCATGTCAAGGGTGCCAGTCTGCTTCTCCCCTTCAGCATCTCTGTGTTTCCTTCAAAGACTATAGAGCACAAGCTCTGGTGAGGAAGGCTCTGGGCGACAGGAGAGGTGAGGGAGCCGCGGTGTCCACTCCAGGGACCGTGGTACGCGGCTCACACAGCCTCAGCTTCTGTGCTCTGTGGGCAGAACAGGAGTGCGAACACTCGTTTGACCCATCTGTCTCTTCGCAAAGTCAACAACAGTAGAAACCCCTTTGTATGCTTATTAATCATTCTTTGTAAAGCCATTGTCTCTGACATTTCAAATCTCTCCCTCTGTCGGCCTGTCCTCCGGCCCCTCCCATCCAGTTGCTGCCAGGACAACATGCCCCTCACATAGCCTGTCTACCCTGCAACCAGTCTCCTGTAGATCCCACGGAGACCTGCCTTGCAAACTTCTCAAAAGTTTTCCACCAGCAAAAATCCATCAGGAGCCATAAAAACCAGCCAGTAGCACTGATCTGAACCTTATCTTGCTGGCTTATTTCAGGTCCTACCCGAAGGAATACGATTCAAAGCAGAGATTATTCCAGCAGGACTCACAATGCCAACTACCCGATGAGAGCTGCCCCTCTGCCACCAGGTGAGCCTAGTGTGCGCTGTAGGCGAGACCCAGATGTGTAACATGCATTGAGGAAGAAACGCGTTAGCCAACAGATGCCAGCATATCAGCCGGCCGTGAGCCGTTTCAGTGTCAGGTGTCCTCCTCCCAACATGATGGCCCTACCTGTGACCCTAAAGTTCACGGAACTTGTGTATGAACTCGTGAGACCACACTGTAGCTAAGTTAGCGATTTGCCTGGAAGTATTACTTCCTTAGGAAAGGCTTCCTACATCAGTAAGAGGAAGAAGAGTTCACTGCCCATGGCAACCAGAATGTCATCAGTTTTTAAGATGTAGGATGCCACCTTAATGGAAACTGGAGTTTGCAGATATAACGCCACCATCACTACCCAGCTGCAGCCAAACGCTGACAATGCTTTGCATCTAGTTAACAGCTGAATGAAGAAATAGAAAGTCTTTATTCTTAGTCAGCGGAGAAGGCAATGGCACCCCACTCCAGTACTCTTGCCTGGAAAATCCCATGGACGGAGGAGCCTGGTAGGCTGCAGTCCATGGGGTCGCTGAGGGTCGAACACGACTGAGCGACTTCACTTTGACTTTTCACTTTCCTGCATTGGAGAAGGAAATGGCAACCCACTCCAGTGTTCTTGCCTGGAGAATCCCAGGGATGGGGGAGCCTGGTGGGCTGCCGTCTCTAGGGTCGCACAGAGTCGGATACGACTGAAGCGACTTAGCAGCAGCAGCATTCTTAGTCAGACAGGGTCTAGGAGGTTGGCTTCAAAAAAAATAATATCTGAGAGAATTGCAAAATTGATACCAAAAACTTTTTAGATCTTATGTTACATTTTTCTCATTGTTTGACTGATAAAACATATAGCATACAAGTCAAAATCCAAACCCAAATAAAGGTAAGAGATTTTGCCCTTTAAAATCTGTGCAGTATTGGAAGAGTGCTCTCCAAATTCACAAGTGTTTTTCCATCACTCACAATTCTGTTGATAAGAAACTGCCTCCAGAATGTTTGATGTTAATAAGTTTAGTGTTATAGATCTTAAAAGGGTCATCTTTGGACCACGCTTGACTCAGATCATGCCAGACAAGACAATCTGTTTGTAGCAGCATCCAAAATAAGCAGTAAGAAGCGTTTCTTTAGTCTCCTGCCCTGGAATCACAGAGTTGCGTGCTTAAGTATGGACAACGATGCCTGTCAGCGAGAAGCCAATTCTCACCTCTCTTGGAGTCCCCATCCTGCCTGGCCCAGCTGTCTTTCCTCCTCTCTGCCTTTATTCTTGAGGAAAATCCAAGCACAAAAGAACCTAAGAGAATGTAGTATTGTGTTACTACTTTTGCACCAGCCACCCGTGCAAAATCTTGGCCAGACCGCCTGGAAAGTTCATTTGCCTCAACTACACTGGCCAAAGTCGCCTCAGACCAACTACCTGACCTTGAGCTCAGCTCTCAACCTCTGTACATGACAGTTTCTTCATCAATAAAATGAGGCAATTAGACCTAAGTCCCTTATGTCAGTACTTACACGCTTTCTGTGGTGAAGGATCAAAGGCTAGGGGGTTTTTTTAGCTTTGGTTTAGTTTTTTGTGTTGTTGTTTTTTTTCCATAATTTTTAACCCATCACAAACTATACTTTTGTAAGATATAGTAAAAACTACTAGAATTTTAAAAGCAATCAAAATATAAGCCAAAACTTCGTATTAGATTCAGCAGACATGAGATATATCTGTGAAACTGCTATGAACATTTCTAAATGCTGGTTAATTTCTGAACTTACAAGGGTAGCTGGTTCATGGGTGGCACAGAGCAGCCCATCTGTGGGACCCCCTTTGAGTGTCGTGGCCCTAGAATATGTCCCACTCTGGATGTCCCTTGGCTGTCCTTGGTGACTTGGGCAGCAAGTGGGGTCTCACCAAGCTCCTTGTTTCTTTAATGAAGAAACTGACGGTCCATCCTAAAGGAGATCAGTCCTGAATATTCATTGGAAGGACTAATGCGGAAGCTGAAACTCTAGTACTTTGGCCACCTGATATGAAGAGTGGACTCATTTGAAAAGACCCTGATGCTGGGAGGGATTGAGGGCAGGAGGAGAAGGGGACGACAGAGAATGAGATGGCTGGATGGCATCACTGACTTGATGGACCTGGGTTTTGGTGGACTCCAGGAGTTGGTGATGGACAGGGGAGCCTGGTGTGCTGAGGTTCATGGGATCACAAAAAGGCAGACACAACTGAGTGACTAAACTGAACTGAGCTGACATTCTGAAAGATCAAGTGTTTTGCTCAAGGTCAAGTAGCTATCAGAGGCAGGCAAAACCTGAACTTCAATTTCCCTTTATAAACTGAGTGTCATCCCACTGGTACCAAAGAGTTGTTCTCTTAATTGGGATAGAAAAGGTTTTGTGGCTCCTTGGGGAGCCTTGTTCCCCTTCATTCTTGCCCAAACCTGTCAGTGAGAGAAGAGATAAGGGCTTCTGCGTACATAACATAGAACAACAGTTCCTCTTTCAGGCAAGGTGTGCAAGGTGTGTGGTTTGGAGCCCAGCACCGTAATCCATCACTTACCAGATAATGTGATCTTGACTAGGAACAGTTGTTTGACTAGGAGAGCTTGCTCTGTTCAGGTTAATCCAACCAGTGGCCACATTTCCCCTGCCTGTGTGGACTCCTCTCTCTGTCTCCCATGACTGGCCCTCACAGAGTACACCCAGGACTGACTCCTTGAAAATGGATGTCCAGCTGTTTAAACAGCTGCCTGCCAGCCCTTTTGAATCATAACCTCATCATTTTTCTTAGACCCAAAAATGTGCCTTCCAGCTAGTCAGAAGCTTACCTTTCTTTGACGTCGGCTTTGAAACCCTGAACATCTGGTAGTTCTAATGTCAAGTTCAACAAGCACACATGAGAGTCTGCTATGTTCCACGCATTTGCCAGGCAGTTTACAGCGTCTTAGGTCTATTCTTCACAATATATGATATTAGCAGTTATGCCCCTAGATGAGGAAACTGAGGCCTAGCAAAGCTAAGTAACTCGCTCTTGACTAATAGAGGGGAAAAGTTTGAAGAGCCTTTTAGCACAGGATCAGAAATTTTCAGCTTTGTTTTCTTCTGTTTTCCTCTTTCTAGGATTGCATCAGAATGGAGTCATTAAAAACCAGTTTGTGCCATATCCCTCTGCTGCTGGAAACCAGAGGTCAAATCAGAAGAGCCTGTACACATCCATGGCACGCCCGCCTTTGCCACAGCAGCAGTCCATCGGCTCGGACCGAGCGTCACAGGTGCTGGAGAGCTTGGATTTCCTCAAGGTCCCAGACCAGGGTGCTGCCGGGTAAGAGTGCCACCTCCTGTGAGTGACCCTTGTGACCTCCATCTCCATCAGTCACACCAGGGTTCAAGAACTTGGGGTGCCATCTGTGTGTGATTCTCAAGATGAGTTTTGCACCCACGTGTGGTCACCCAGCCTCATCCAGCCCCAGGGCTGTGAGGCTCTAGGCTGGCATCTCGAAAAGTACAGCCAAGTTGATGTCAAAGGCCTTAACCTGGAAACACTAGAAAAGGGATTCCCTTCCACCCTGAGACTGAATCACTCTGTGACTTACTTTGCTCTCTGGGATGGCTGAGGAATAATGAGGGTATTGGTTTATGTCTCTGCTAAAGGTTCATAAACACAGTGGCTCAGAGTCGTTAGCAACACAAGGAGTACCACCCCAGCCTTCTGTGAGGTGTAGACGTTTGTTAAGAGCCTGTCTGCCTTTCTAGAACAGAAGAGGGGAGGAAAGAAACCAGCTTTTTAGTTGAAAGAAGTAAAGATTCATGGAACTCTGTGCAGATAGAGTTATCAGTGGGGGGAAAGGAGTTGGCTGTGTCCTGTGGAGTCACCTGGCGTGTAACTAGGGCTGGCTTCAAGACAAGGGAGTGAACTCTGCCAGGAAGTTTCTGTCACCAGTAAACAAAAAAAGCATTCCAGTATCCTAAAGATGAGCTGCCCTAGGATGTAAGGAGCACCTCGTCCCTGGAAGTATTTAGTCACAGGGCAGATGGAAACCGCAGACAGGAGTATTGTAGAGTGACTGTGTCATATACCAGAGAAGGGTGAGAATCCTGTCTCAGCTCCTGCTAACTAATATTGGACCTGCTTCTTACCTTCTCCGGGCTGCATTTTGCTTATCTGTACACTGGCGTAATACCACCAAACTTAGAGGGTTGCTGGGAGGACTAGAGAGAGTTAAATAAAACATCTACCATGGTTCCAGGCACGTAGCTGGCTGCGCGGTCAGCTGTAGCCTGATGATGAAGATGGTGGTGACGGTGATGGGGGTGATGAAGCGGTTTTTGTCTCATGATGGCCGAACTAGTGACTTTGTACATTTGTTTTTAATTGGAGGATAATTGCTTCACAGTGTCGTCTTGGTTTCTGCGGTACCACAGCGTGAATCAGCTCTATGTGTGCGCTTATCTGCTCCCTCTTGAGCCTCTGCCCCCTCACCCCACCCCACCCCCCTAGGTCACCGCAGAGGGCCAGGCTCTGCTCCCTGTCCTACGTGGCAGCCTCTCGCCAGCTGTCTGTTCCCCGCATGGGAGTGTATACATGTCAGCTCTGCTCTCCCAGTTCATCCCACTCTCCCCTTCCTCTGCTATGCCCACAAGTTTTCCGTTTTCTATATCTGCATCTCTGCTCCTGCTCTACAGATAGGTTCGACAGTACCATTTTTCTAGATCCCGTATATATGCATTAATAAACAATGTTTGTCTTTCTGACTCACTTCACTCTGTATAACAAGCTCTAGGGTCATCCACCTCACTACAGTGCAAATGTGTTCTTTCTGTGGCTGAGTAGCATTCCATTGTATATATGTACCGCAGCTTCTTTATCTGTTTATCTGTTGATGTGAACTAGTGGCTTTTAAGGAATCTCTGACTCTTGACAAGAATCTCTGACACGATCCTCAGTGGTGGACTAGTTCTCTCTGCTGAACCCCATAANAGTGCAAATGTGTTCTTTCTGTGGCTGAGTAGCATTCCATTGTATATATGTACCGCAGCTTCTTTATCTGTTTATCTGTTGATGTGAACTAGTGGCTTTTAAGGAATCTCTGACTCTTGACAAGAATCTCTGACACGATCCTCAGTGGTGGACTAGTTCTCTCTGCTGAACCCCATAACGGGGCTGCTGCAGCCCACTCTTCCCCTCCGTCTTGCCCACCTCCATTGTCTAGTCTCTCCATGTCTGTAGCATAATAAAGAACTTTTGAGTGTGATCAGGAGACTCGTGTACAAACTAGAGCAGTGCTGGGTGAGAAGCAACAGCTCCTTCCTCTGGGCGGGGAGCCACCCATTCACTTGAGTCCTTATCAGAAGCAACAGACTCTTAGGAACTTTCCCAGATCTCACCAGGTTCTCCCTCACGTTCCTTTTCCCCTGGCAAGTCTTCCCTCATTTGGGCTTGAGAGGGGAAAGCACTTTGGTTTTAAATGGTTATTTATTTAGCTGTGCTGGTTCTTAATTATGACATGCAGGGTCTTAGTTGTGTCACGTGGGACCTGGTTCGCTGAGCAGGGGTTGAACCTGCACCCCCTGCCTTGGTAGCTTGGGGTCTTAGCCCCTGGACCACCAGGGAAGTCCCAGCATCTTGGTTTGATACAAATGGCCATCAGGAGAGTGGCCGCCACTTCCTATTACGTCTCTCTCCCTGCTCCTACCACCCTACATACGTAGCTCTGTCCCACCAGTTCTCATGATCATAGCTTGCCTGATGGGCTTGGTCTAAAGAGGTGGTTCTCACACTTTAATGTGCTCCAGAATCACCTGGAGAACTTACTGGCCCACTTCTGGCATTTCTGATTCAGTAGGACTGGGATGGGGCCCCAAAATTTACATTTCTAACAAGTTTTGAGTTGATGGTGATGCTGCTGATCCAGGGACCACATTTTGAAGACCACTTTTATCAAATCATTTTGATAAAAACAGGGAAGTTTCTGTGTAAAGGTGAATTGAGGGATGCTATTGCAGCAACAGGATTCTTACTCCATAATCCAGACCTATACTACTCAGATGGATGAAACTAAAATACTCAAACAAGCCTTCCTAGGCCCAGTTTGAGTTCCCAAAGTAGGCAGGGGATTAAAACCAGTCAGCAAAATGCACCAAATCTCTTCGCTCTGTCTGCTAGCTTCCTACTTGCTTTGGTTTTGGCAAGCAACACCATCTTTCCAGGCTGCTTTGCAAGTTACAGACTTGCACACCAGCCAGCTGGGAGCATCTGCCAGCCAAAATGCAGGCAATTTAGGAACATTGTGTCCTAACCGAGGCTGCTCCCTTCCAGCCCGCAGCTGTGCTGTTCCCTAGTTAAGTCTTGTCACACCTTTGCCACCTTTAAGCTTAAAGATCAGGCATACCTGATGCTATTTTGGCAGTGGCTGTGAGGCTGGAAGGGGAGGGAACCGGCAGTGGCTGTGAGGCTGGAAGGAGGGAACCTTCACTCCTGTCTACTAGACAGTAAGATTTTCCTCTGTATAAAACTTGTGTATAAAACTCCCATGAGGCACACTGAGTCCCATAGCTATAACATCTCAGCCAGCCTCCTCTTTGTACACTTAAATCTGCAGTGATGCAGATTCTTCCTTAAGAAGTCATACCCTGATCAAACAGCTGAGCTTTTGCTTAGTATTTATTTTCTAAAACACATCAACTCAAAGCTGAAATAATTTCTAATGTGGCCAAAGACCTTAGACAGGCATTTCAGGGCCCTTGTGATTACTTACACTTAACAGCTCTTCATTGCCAAGAAAATGAGGTGCGTTTCCCGTGGGAGGTTGTTGAGCAAACAGGGAAGTATAGGATCCCTAGCTGGTTCCTTTCCACAAAGGCAGAAGTTCCTGTTTACATCACTGCCTCAAATGACACCCTTGGATTTACCAGTCTATAAAGGGGAGGCTACCTCTAGGTCTCCTTGGACTTTCAACTCTTGGGTTCATCTTTCCTTTCCCTCCCCCACCCCCAATGCACTTTAAAATTTTATTTATTTGGTTGCACTGGGTCTTGCTTTTGGCAAGAGGGATCCTCAAATCTTCATTGCAGCTTGTAGGATCTAGTTCCCTGAACAGGGATCAAACCTGGGCCCCTGCATTAACAGAATGGAGTCACTGGACCACCAGGGAATTCCCAATGTACTTTTCTTTATAGACATACTTAATATAAGCAGTCATTTCTTTTGGATCATGTAATGTGGATAAAATCAAATGGTGTAATTAGCNAGGATCTAGTTCCCTGAACAGGGATCAAACCTGGGCCCCTGCATTAACAGAATGGAGTCACTGGACCACCAGGGAATTCCCAATGTACTTTTCTTTATAGACATACTTAATATAAGCAGTCATTTCTTTTGGATCATGTAATGTGGATAAAATCAAATGGTGTAATTAGCACCTTAGGTTAATTCAAGAAAGTCTTTGTTAGTTTGTTTTGGGTTCAGTCAATTGGGTTCTGGGCTTTTGGGTATTTGCTTTTGGAGAGAGCATGACACCTTCACTAAATTACCACCCCACGTGGATTCTTTACCCTTGCCACGCCATGTTAGTTGTCATCATCATAATCATTATCCAAGATAACCAAGATATAGAAAGAATTATCATCTTATAGTCGCTTGGCATACCTTTTCAGCAGTCTGTTTCAGGTTCAAAATCTGTCCTGATTCTCAGGAAAAGAGGACAGGTAACACAAGAATCATGGAAACACTTCATTCACCAGGCTCTGCTCTGGCTCCATAGGAACACTTGATTTGCCAGTCAAATGTGCCTTATATCTTCCCTCCTGTCACTGAGATGTACAGAATCCACCTCCAGTTCCTTACTGGAAGCATTAAAACCCAGACTGGAAATTTTTTTTTTTTTTCTGTTGGCCTTTTTAATCCTGTGGTCCGTTTCAGGGGAGGACCACTTCAGGAAATTTCAAGATACTCCAGAGATGAATCCAACTGGAAGTTGGAGAAACAGAAAAATATTGAAAGTGCTCAGTGGTTGGGCTTCTGGCCATGCCACAAAGGAGAGATCGATCGAAAAATGTAAATGCTGCCTGAGTGTCTCCTGACAAGATTCTCCTAATGGAGTCATATTTTTCAAGGGGCTTAAAATTTCCAACAAGTGTCCAATAGCAATATTTCTTAACCCATAATCTGCAGGAGCAGCAGCCATATCCTGGCCCAGGCAGACACGAAGCCTAGGAATTTCTGGCATCCATTCCCACATTTCCAGTAATGTTTATAGGTTCAACGTTTTGGAACAGAGCATATTTTAAAGAGCCAATGAAATAAAATGCCATTATTTTCCTTCTTGGAATTTTAAGACATAAATTTCACATCTGCAGAACAAAGATGTGATGCTTGAAAGCTTAATCCCAGATCTCACTGGCACAGTGACATAGGCACACCCGGGTGCCCCAGAGGCATGGGGGCTGCAGGGAAGCTCACAGAATGTGGCCTGGCCACTTGCAGGAAGCCAGGTTCACGGTAGCCAAGGCTGGCTGTGAGTCCTGGGTCACTTGTTGACTAGTGACTGAACCATGTGCCCTCTACGTGCCACCTGCTGGGCACACGGATTGTCTCACTAATTACCAGCTGACAGCCTCACATGTATCATTGAATCTTCCCATACCTTGGTGTCCTCACCTGTATCATGCTGCTGCTGCTGCTAAGTCACTTCAGTTGTGTCCGACTCTGTACGACCCCATAGACAGCTGCCCACCAGGCTCCCCCGTCCCTGGGATTCTCCAGGCAAGAACACTGAAGTGGGTTGCCATTTCCTTCTCCAATGCATGAAAGTAAAAAGTGAAAGGGAAGTCGCTCAGTCGTGTCCGACCCTTGGTGATCTCATGGACTGCAGCCTACCAGGCTCCTCCGTCCATGGCTCATAGAGCCAGTAAATAGAAATTTAAAGCCCATTCACAGTTTTGTGAAGATTAAATAAGGGCTTTGTAAACTAAAAAGCACAATGCCACTTGAAAGTTTATTTGTCTTTTTTTTGCCTCCACTGGGTCTTTGTTGCTGCGTGCAGCTTTCTCTGGTTGCGGTAAGCAGGGGGTACTCTCCAGCTGAGGTGCACTGGCTTCCCATTGTGGTGGCTCCTTTTGTTGCAGAGCACAGGCTCTAGGGTGCATGGGCTCAGTAGCTGTGGCAGCACCCAGGCTTAGAAGCCCCAAGACGTGGCATCTTCCCGGACCAGGGATTGAACCTGTGTCCCCTGCATTGGCAGGTGGATTCTCTACCACTGGACCACCAGGAAGGTACTATTTGTGTTTATTTTATGACTGTTATTCATGTGATTTGGTCTTACAGAGAAATATTAATATTCTACCAAGATTGAAAAGTGGGTGTCCCCTGGCCCAGTGGCTTTATCCACAAGAACTCAACTCTCTGGCCTGCATAGAGCTCTAGGCTACAGAGGGGCTAAGCTTTAGGAATTGCTGGCTTTAATGGGGTGGGGGAGGGGGTGATGGGGCAACCTAGGGAAGCCAAGACAAGGGGANCTCTGCATTGGCAGGTGGATTCTCTACCACTGGACCACCAGGAAAGTACTATTTGTGTTTATTTTATGACTGTTATTCATGTGATTTGGTCTTACAGAGAAATGTTAATATTCTACCAAGATTGAAAAGTGGGTGTCCCCTGGCCCAGTGGCTTTATCCACAAGAACTCAACCCTCTGGCCTGCATAGAGCTCTAGGCTACGGAGGGGCTAAGCTTCAGGAATTGCTGGCTTTAATGGGGTGGGGGAGGGGGTGATGGGGCAACCTAGGGAAGCCAAGACAAGGGGAGTAGTCAGGAGACAGTCCTTCTCACTCCCCCTTTTCTGACCATCACACGTGTAAAGCCATGCTGCTCTCTGGCCTCAGACCACAAGCAGAACAAAGCTGAGAGGCTATACTGTAGTAGATACTAGCTATGTTTCAATAATGGAAATAAAATCCAAGATTCCCTCTTGTTTCATGCTATTCTACAGTCTTTTTCGAGTCAAACCTCCTTTGCTCCAATCACCATAACAACTCACATCACATGAAGAGTGTGAACAGTCCCGTCTCTACGTCACTGGTGTCACTTGGCGTTTTGTGTTCTTGTGAGCTTCTGGCCCCTTGTGAGGTTGGACAGCTGTCTGTAAGGGCTCATCGGTCGGTCAGCATCCGGTGTCTCAGGGCATAGCACCTCTTGGCCTCCCCAGGCGCTGAAACAGGCAGTTTTCACCAAGCCCCCTGGGTGTGATGTGCCCGATTACTCAGGAAACTTTGTGGTATGGGTTATGCTGTGACTGCATACTCAGAAAAAGACCTGAGGTAAAACCAAGGTGCTGTAACCAAGCTTCTTCACGTGTTGGTGTTTTTAATGAAGGATAAACACAGTAAAGTGGTAAATGTGTACAGTCCCTTGGTATCCACCAGAGATTAGTTCCATCACACACACACACACACACACCAGATACAAAAATCCATGCAAACTCGAGTCACTTGTATAATATGGCATGGTGTTTGCAAGGGCTTCCCTGGTGGCTCAGCCGTAAAGAATCTGCCTGCAATGCAGGAGATGCGGGTTCGATCCCTGGGTCAGGAAGATGCCCTGGGGAAGGAAATGGCCACCCACTCCAGTATTCTTGCCTGGGAAATCTCATGGACAGAGGAGCCTGACAGGCTGCCTAGATGTCCTTGCTCAATCATCTGTGGTCCATAAGAAATATACTTACTATAACTTCGCAGGTGGCTTAGTAGTAAAGAATCTACCTGCCAATGCAGGAGACTCAGGAGTCACAGATTTGATCCCTGGATCAGGAAGACCCCTTGGAGTAGGAAATGGCAACCCACTCTGGTATTCTTGCCTGGAAAATTCCATGGACAGAGGAGCCTGGTGGGCTACAGTCCAGGATTGCAGAGAGTTGGACACGACTGCGTGACTGGGCATGCACATAGTACTTGCATATAACCTCTGCACATCGACCTGTGTACTTTAAGTCATCGCTGGGTGGCCTGTAATACTGAATCCAATGTAAATGTTATGTAAATAGTTGCCCTGCCCAGCAAATTCAAGTTTNCCAGGATTGCAGAGAGTTGGACACGACTGCGTGACTGGGCATGCACATAGTACTTGCATATAACCTCTGCACATCGACCTGTGTACTTTAAGTCATCGCTGGGTGGCCTGTAATACTGAATCCAATGTAAATGTTATGTAAATAGTTGCCCTGCCCAGCAAATTCAAGTTTTGTTTTTCAGAACTTTCTGGAATTTTTTTCCAAAATATTTTCAACCTGCAGTTGATTGTATCTGCATCTGGGATGCAGAACTCCTGGAAGTGAAGGGCCAACTAGACAGATTACACTGAAATGATGGGTCACATGGTAACAGCAAAGCTACTTTGCACTGGGCCAGAGTTACAGATAATGAAACAACCGGATTTGCTACAGATAATGAAACAACCGGATTTGCTCCGTGATGTGGTCTTATAACACTATACAAATCTGCACACAGTGAACCTTTATCATTGAAATGGCAAGAGGAAAAATAACTTTGTCGTTTCGATTCAGAAATTCTTGCTCCAATCCCCCATTATCCCAGTAACAGTTTTCAATCATGTGAGGTTTAATTGGAATACAAATATCAAAATATGAGCACTACCAAAAACTATCTAAATACTGCATTGCTGTGGTTTAGTTGCTCAGTCGTGTCCAACTCTTTGAGCCCCTGTGGACTGTAGCCCGCCAGGCTCCTCTGTCCATAGGATTCTCCATGTAAGAATACTGGAGTGGGCTGCCGTTTCCTTCTTCAGGGAATCTTCCCGACCCAGGGATTGAACCTGCATCTCTTGGATCTCCTGCATTGGCAGGCAGATCCTTTACTGCTGAGCCAGCAGGGAAGCCCCATAAAATCCTGCATATTCATTGTAAAATGAAACTAGTCTAAGTGCTTTCAGACGAGTAAAAGTGAGTTATTATGAGGGACAGTGGTGTGCTCTGAAAGACTTTTCGAGTCTTTCAGACAGAGCTGTAACATTTGTTAGTTTCCGCTCTCTATGTGGCCGATTTCAAGCTCCCAGGGTGACTCCCCCACTGGTCGCAGAGCTGGGAGGAGATGCAATCTCCCCCCATCATGTAGGCAGCAGACATTAATAGCATGGATAGATGTCAAATGTGGTAAAAAATTAGGGAGGGTTAGATTCTGAGTATTTGTTGCCTTTGCTTTTAACTTACTCAGTTAAATGTTTTTTATTTTATTTTTGTTGTTCAGTCACTCAGTCATGTCCGACTCTTTGCAACCCCATGGACTGCAGCACGCCAGGCTTCCATGTCCTTCACTATCTCCTGAAGTTTGCTCAAACTCATGTCCATTGAGTCCAGCCATCTCATCCTCTTTCGCCCCCTTCCTCCTCATGCCCTCAATCATTGCCAGCATCAGGGTCTTTTTCCAATGAGTCAGCTCTCTGAACCAGGTGGCCAAAGTATTGGAGCTTCAGCTTCAGCATCAGTCCTTCCGGTGAATAGTCAGGGTTGATTTCCTTTAGGATGGACTGGTTTGACCTCCTTGCTGTCCAAGGGACTCTCAACTCTTTAACACCACAGATTTCATCTTTAACGATTCTGTAATAACTGACCCGCAAAATTTCTGAAAGTCTGACCGCCTGCTCTCACAGGCTGGGTTGAGGCCAGTTCCTGCACACTGGGCACGAGGGTCTTGTTTGCTAGGTAAGAAAGTCTGAATCCCTTTTTCATGACTGTCAGAGGTGTCCTTAATTTCTGGTAGCTGGTAGAAAGGAGCCGTCATCTCGTTATTGACTGCATAGGATCGCCACCTAGTGGTGGAAGGAGATAGTCTGAGTCGAAGATTGAGTCTGTCCAACCCAGCCAGGAACATGGCTGTTCTGACTGATCTGTGATGGTTTCCAGGTCCGCACTGCAGTTAGTAAAGAGCCAGTGATCACCCCATCGGGGCAGGTGTCCTGTGTTCCGTGGTAGGTCTGACTGTAGAGACCTTAAAAGCACTCTGGAAAGCTGTCTTAGAATTAGGAAAAGGGCCTAGGCCATTGCCAGAATTCCCTCTTTTTAACCCATGAAGGCAGATTCCTAAAGATGTGAAGTGATGGATCCAAGTCATGTGCCAGCCAGTGTCAGAACTGGGCCTCAAACCTGGTGCACTGACTCCGATTCAAGCCACAGCCCCTTATACTACTCCTGCGGGATGTGCGGATTGAGGCCACAGTCTTCCTGGGCCTGACACCAGGTCCAGAGATTACTGTGGTGAGAACAGCCACCCTCATGGACTCTGCTGTCCTGCTAGGGAGACAGGTAGCCCAGGCCCCTGTCCCCAGTGCACCCACCCCCTGCTCAGAGCAGGCACAGGCTACCAGAGGATGCTGCAGGGGCTGAAACAAGATCCAAAGGCTGAGCAGGAATTAGCAGTGCTCTGTGTGGGCTGGGGAGCATGGGGCCAGAAAAGTCAGTGTGGCTGGAGTTCTGGGAGCCTGCTGCATATACATCACGCCACTCGCTGATGAAGCCAACAGGAAATTCCAGGAGCCCACGTCAGAGATCTCGTGGGAGTGTCGTGAGGCTAAATGAAGCAACATTTGAAAATGCCCAGCATGGTCTCTTTCCCAGAGCTCCAGGCAGGGGTTCCCAGACCGCACCCCCTCCATTGACACTCACAAGAAGAGCGAGGACATGCTTAGATGTGAGAATGGGGCAAAAGTGACCAGAGAGGAGGAGGGCTCACTTGGCAAAGGTGCTGCCCGACTGGACAGTTGTCCCCTTTCCTGGTTACAGAGGACATATCAACAGGAAAGAGCCAGACGGTGGTGACCTTGGGATCGCCTAAACAGCCCCTTTCCTGATGCAGAATGCCGAGCTGTTCTCCACCCCCACGTCCTTTCCCCATCAAACACAGCCCACCTCGTCGATACTGCTGCTCCCCAGCAAACAGTGCCCCATTTCAGAGCTCCCTGGAATTTCCCCCTCCCAACTGTGGAGCACTGTGAGCCCCATTCAGCCAAGAGATACACGACCAGATGACCTTACACTGCATGGCAGCCGTTGTCCAGAGCCTGGGACAATCAAGCCAATGTCCACTGTACACGGGAACCCAACGCCTCAGTAATCCCTGAGCTTTTACTTTGACTTATTCTGAGGAAGTAGGCTCTGATGGCTTGGAATCAAAGACCACACAGTGGCAGTGTTCACACAGGTGTTTAAATGGTCCTCCATCCTCTCCTCCACTGTGACCCAGTTCCTGGGTGGGACACCCAGCAGCTGCTTGTACACAAGCTGGCTGAGNCACTCTGGAAAGCTGTCTTAGAATTAGGAAAAGGGCCTAGGCCATTGCCAGAATTCCCTCTTTTTAACCCATGAAGGCAGATTCCTAAAGATGTGAAGTGATGGATCCAAGTCATGTGCCAGCCAGTGTCAGAACTGGGCCTCAAACCCGGTGCACTGACTCCGATTCAAGCCACAGCCCCTTATACTACTCCTGCGGGATGTGCGGATTGAGGCCACAGTCTTCCTGGGCCTGACACCAGGTCCAGAGATTACTGTGGTGAGAACAGCCACCCTCATGGACTCTGCTGTCCTGCTAGGGAGACAGGTAGCCCAGGCCCCTGTCCCCAGTGCACCCACCCCCTGCTCAGAGCAGGCACAGGCTACCAGAGGATGCTGCAGGGGCTGAAACAAGATCCAAAGGCTGAGCAGGAATTAGCAGTGCTCTGTGTGGGCTGGGGAGCATGGGGCCAGAAAAGTCAGTGTGGCTGGAGTTCTGGGAGCCTGCTGCATATACATCACGCCACTCGCTGATGAAGCCAACAGGAAATTCCAGGAGCCCACGTCAGAGATCTCGTGGGAGTGTCGTGAGGCTAAATGAAGCAACATTTGAAAATGCCCAGCATGGTCTCTTTCCCAGAGCTCCAGGCAGGGGTTCCCAGACCGCACCCCCTCCATTGACACTCACAAGAAGAGCGAGGACATGCTTAGATGTGAGAATGGGGCAAAAGTGACCAGAGAGGAGGAGGGCTCACTTGGCAAAGGTGCTGCCCGACTGGACAGTTGTCCCCTTTCCTGGTTACAGAGGACATATCAACAGGAAAGAGCCAGACGGTGGTGACCTTGGGATCGCCTAAACAGCCCCTTTCCTGATGCAGAATGCCGAGCTGTTCTCCACCCCCACGTCCTTTCCCCATCAAACACAGCCCACCTCGTCGATACTGCTGCTCCCCAGCAAACAGTGCCCCATTTCAGAGCTCCCTGGAATTTCCCCCTCCCAACTGTGGAGCACTGTGAGCCCCATTCAGCCAAGAGATACACGACCAGATGACCTTACACTGCATGGCAGCCGTTGTCCAGAGCCTGGGACAATCAAGCCAATGTCCACTGTACACGGGAACCCAACGCCTCAGTAATCCCTGAGCTTTTACTTTGACTTATTCTGAGGAAGTAGGCTCTGATGGCTTGGAATCAAAGACCACACAGTGGCAGTGTTCACACAGGTGTTTAAATGGTCCTCCATCCTCTCCTCCACTGTGACCCAGTTCCTGGGTGGGACACCCAGCAGCTGCTTTTACACAAGCTGGCTGAGCTGACTCTGGGTATCAAGAGTGCACTGCAGAGCCCAGGGGGGCCCATGCAATTTACTTATTTTAAAAATATTTTTTATGCAGGTATCTTTTAAAGAAATATTTATGTATGGCTGTGCGGGGTCTTTGTTGCTGTGCGGGCTTTCTCTAGTTGCAGCGAGCAGGGGCTACTCTCTAGTTGCCATGNTTTCCTTATGGTAGCAAAAAGACTGCGTCGGTTCTAGGCCAACAGATCAAACCATGTCTAAAATCCATTTTATTTCTGAAACTTCTCTTAGCCATTGGATAGAAAGCCTAGGTTTCAATCTGATTGGATCAAAGTGGTCATGTGCCCATTCCTGAATCAGTCTCTGTAGCAAGGCAAATGCTGTACCCTAAGTGGGCTGGACCTGGTGGGGATTGCCCTAGGAAATGGTAAGTAGGTCTATCCCACCCATATTTCATGGCCTCTCAAACTGAAGGTAGATGGAATGGAAGCCAGGGAGACCACCTATAACATCCACTATAAAAATGGTCTGGTCTGTGGTCGCAGCTGAATACTTTATTAATTTGGTAGAGAAGATATGTTAGCACAAACATTATGCTGCTTATGGAAGCATGGAAAACAAAGATCACTCCTAACTTAGGATGTTAGAAAAAGTACCCTGATGGGAATGACATCTGTGGTGAGGGCGAGGGGGGCGAGAGAGGAGCCTTGGAAGTTAGAAAGAGCAGGCCATTTTAGGAAAATGAGCTGACACTTGACACCCCGGTGAGGAGCCCCCAAGGAGATGTCATAGGGGATGAAATGAAGCCAGAATGGCCTGGTCACGGAAGCCCTGGGTGCCGGGCTTAAGTTGTCAAAACAGAGCAGAGCCATCCAAGGTGTAGGGACAGAGCAACGACAATCCGAGTTGACAGTGGTTCCCTGGCAGGGGCCACTTTCCTGAAGAGGTGGCCAATTCTCACTCCAGGAGAATTCTAGGTCCCCAGACCAAAGTCCTTCTAAGCAGCCTGTGGGTGTTAATCTNAAGTTGTCAAAACAGAGCAGAGCCATCCAAGGTGTAGGGACAGAGCAACGACAATCCGAGTTGACAGTGGTTCCCTGGCAGGGGCCACTTTCCTGAAGAGGTGGCCAATTCTCACTCCAGGAGAATTCTAGGTCCCCAGACCAAAGTCCTTCTAAGCAGCCTGTGGGTGTTAATCTTTTAACCACCTGGTTTTCTACAGGTGTTAATATTTTAAGCCATTTAATAGTCTTCAAAAAGTTGGAATATTGAAATAAACTTTTAGTAACACAAACAGGATTTTTATCACCAGCATTGTTCAGCAAAAATATGGGAAATGACCTAATATCCAGTGACAGGGATTAGTTAAATAAGCTTTGCCATATCCACTCAGTGAACTTGGATGCAAAAATTTTTGTGTTAATGATGCAGAAGTACAGTACATTTATTGAAATAGAAAAATGTTCATGAAGAAAAGGAAAAATTAGAGGCTGAACTAGTCTCAATTTGTAAAAATATAAAACACATGGAATAGAAAAAAAATTTTAATGTTTTTAAAAGTAGAAAATGTTATAGTGTTCCCTTGAGAGTTGAACTTTCTTTTCAGTATTACTTTCTTTTCATTTCTTAATATTTTCAAAGTTTTCTAGAATAACATTGCTGCTACTGCTGCTGCTAAGTCGCTTTAGTCGTGTCCGACTCTGTGTGACCCCATAGACGGCAGCCCATCAGGCTCCCCCGTCCCTGGGATTCTCCAGGCAAGAGTACTGGAGTGGGGTGCCATTGCCTTCTCTATAAGAAATAACACAGTGGGTATAATTAAAACAATTATATATTTGTGTAAAATATAGAGTCCTAAAAGTTATCAAAACATGCTATGAAGTATTGCTTTACTTTAAACAGTGTGGTATGAGTGCAGGAATTGAAATATGGATACAAGGGATAGAATAGCATCCAGAAGCAGACCTCTGTGTGTATAGGTATTTAATAGACGATAAATGTGGCACTTGAAATCAGGGGAAAGGATAGAGTTACTTTCCATTTTGAAATGAAAGTTTGCTATATGCTTCATATACAAAATAAATATCAGATGAATTAAAGATCTGAAAATGTATGACTAAACTATAAGTCTTAGAAGGAAACCTAGACTATTATATTAATCTTTGGGTGAGAAAAATCGTCTATGGAAGAAGTCAAACTCAAAAACCATATAGGATTTAACCATATAAAAAGGCTACATTGAAACCTACGTGGTGAATAGCACTGGGAAAGTTAAATGATAGAAAACAGACTAGGAAAAAAAATGTTTTACATATATAAATAACTCCTCTATGTAAATAATACAAATAACCCAGCCCCAGAGTGGACAAAGGCTATCAGGGCAGAGCCTCCTGTGGTCAGCAAAGATTAAAATGTGAGCGAATCCACCACATTCCCTTATCCAAATCTTCTGAGTAAACTGAGGTTCAGAAATCAGAGCTTTTGCAAAGTTAATAATGGAGTATGTATAAGCATCATGTAAAATATATACACATCATGGGGCATGTAACATCCCTGCCAGCTCCCAGGGCAACAGCTTAGGTCAGCCAGTTTCTGCTATGGAAACTAAGAGCCTTCACGCTCAGTCAAAGACATCATAAACAAGCCCGTGTCAGTTCAGGTCAAGTTTGGCCATCAGATGGGTTATAGAAAACTTTCAATTTTTAGAACTTTCTGGATTGTGTCACTGCGAATAAAGTATGGAGTATAATGTCTGTGTTTAGTCAGGGAAATAGGTACCTTCTTTCACTATTTACTGCTGAAATAGGCTTTTGGGAAGGAAATTTAACAGTATTTATCAAAATTGTTACTTTGGATTTATACATTAACCCCTTCCCCCAAAGTCAGTTACAAATAAATTAATACTTACATGCATTAAAAAAAAAAATACAGAAGTCCTTGATGTAAGTATAGGAGAGTTTTCTTTTCTTAATAGTGTCAGTGTGGGAAAGGATTTCTAAAAGTGATAGAAAACTAAGACTGTAAAATAATCATTTGATTCAATTGCTCAAATACTATGTCAGAGTTAATAAAAATGGGAAGAAGGACATTTGTAACTCACGTGACAGATTCACTAGTATATAAAAAAAACTCCTAATCAACAAGAGGCCAGCATGAAATAAAATTAAGCAAGTGATATGAAGAGTGGGCATATCTACAGAAGCTCTTTATATACAGATGTGAAATGATCTTTAGTCTATATTAAGGTTAAAGTACAGAACACAATAGTATGCTATCATTTATATGCAAAAGGTTGTTGGCTTTTTAACAAATACTTGACTTTATAGATATGAACTGTATCTCTGGAAGAAAGTACAACTGGCTCAGATGGTAAAGGATCTGCCTGTAATGGAGGAGACCTGGGTTTAATCCCTGGGTTGGGAAGATCTCCTGGTGAAGGGAATGGCAACCCACTCCAGTATCCTTGCTTAGAGAATCCCATGAGCAGAAGAGCCTGGCAGGCTACAGTCCATAGCGTCGCAAACAGTCGGACACGAATGAGCGACGAACACTTTCACTATCATTTGTATACAAAAGGCTTTCTTTTTTTTTAATAAATACTTGCCTTTATAGACATGAACTATCTCTGGAAGAAAGTACAAGAAATAGGTAATACTGCTTGCCCTCCAAGAAGGGATCTGGGTGGCTGGATTCACTGTTAATACTTTCACATGCATTTTCAAAAGTACAAAAGGGTAATCTATCGCGAAAAGTAAACTAGATTTTCTTCAAGGATAATAGAAGGTCCATGTTCTTTGCTCCAAGAATCTATCCTAGAGAACTACCTGCACATGGGCATAAAGATATTATGTATGGACATTTATTGCATTAACAGCAATAAATGTTATGCGATGGCTAATGTGATGGCTATACAAATTTTGGTTTACGATGCAGCTGTTTAAAAAATGGGATGCAGTCATAGAAGGATGATTGAGTACTGAAAAGCAACATGCAGAAGAGTAAGATATTGAATGACCTATCAAAAATGAATGTGTTTATAATCATAGAAAAAGGTCTGGAAGAATATATTTCAAATACTTATTACTGGTGAGGGACTGGGATTAAGCTGGGAAGTAAAGATGGTGAAGTGGTGCAGATCAGTTCTCCCAGAAGGTGAGGTGGAGTAAGGCGTGTGGAAGGCGAGTCGGGAAAGAAAAGGGGGGACGCAGGATTAGAGTCATCAGACCACAAGCCGACCTCACAGTCTGCCAGCCCAGCAGCTGGCCTGTCTCACAGGCAGGAAGATCCCACGGGGCCAACCACTAGAGACGGGCAGCGAAACCTCACAACTGAGCAGTGGGTTCTTCTAGAAGGGGGCCTGTGAGGCCCATCCTCATGTCTGATTGTCATTAAAAGAACACGAGAAAGAACACGGATGGAGCCTAGTCTCCTCTGCCTGTGGGCGCACCTATGGGGGCGGAGGCCTCGACTCACCTTCACGATCTCTGTCTCCCCACAGATCCTTCTGGCTGGTGGACGGGGCGACTGCGTGGCAAACAGGGCCTGTTCCCCAACAACTACGTGACCAAGATCTGAGGCATGCAGACTCTGACGCTAGGGACGAAGGAGCTTCAGGCACACGTGGGAGGGGACGTGTGGGGGCCCTCCTCCCGATCCATAGCGAGCAGCTGCTTCTGCGAGGCCTGGAGCTCCTCGGCCCCCTGCCCATGGAGGACTTCGCAGAGCTGGGTTGGAGACAGGGAGTGTCACTCCATTGGATCCCAGGAGGGCAAACAAGCACCCACTAAGATTTATTTATTCTATTTAAACCTGGTGAGAGGACCAGCGAGGTCCACGCAGACCTTGCCAGCTCTATCCAAACAGCACCTGCTCGCTCACCAGGCCCAGGGGAACGGCCATGGGTGGCCGCTGACAAGTGCCTTTAATTGAAGAGCACGTCTCTCTCATCCCTCTCTTCATTACCTGACATGCACATTCCTCGGCCACCTGCCCGGCCACCTGCCCTCAGGGGGGAGCCGCTTTCTGCAGGCGCAGGGGGGCTTGGCGGGAGTGGGCACTTCCTATGCAGATGCCAAGGGCCCGCTGAGCCCACAGGTGCATGGGTGCTGCTGATTTTGCCAGGCAGCAGGGCGGGGGCTGGGCTGTGGGCCAGGCTCTCTCTGGGTCTTCAGTTGGTATGTGGCTGGCCCATGTTGGTTTTCGTGTTAAATGCTGTACCTATTATGAGAAGGATCTTTTTTTTTCAAGCTGTACATTTATTAAAAACAAAAAAACAGATCATATACTGTATATATAAAAATCTCAAGATGGTAGAAACATGTATGAATGTACTAAGTAGTATCCCACTGTACTTAAGATAGGTTTTATGACAAGACTCACGCCAGGTACTTACAGATGTGCACTACTCCTTTCTGACTATAGAAACATCAGTGTTACTGCTTCCTAGCTCAGTCCCTGCACACCCTTCCCAGCCCTCGCCTGTTGGGAGTTCTCCTCTGTCCCCCACTCTGTGTCTCCTCCCCTGACCTCCAAAATAAAGGAATCAGTGAACCACCTTGCTCTTTCATGACTTGTATCTGGGTTGTGTCCACCCCCACAAGAGAAGGTATGTTCTGGTCCTAAATGCCAGCACCTTACTTGGAAATCGGGTCTTCACAGAGGTGACTCAGTTAAAATGGGGTCATCAGCAGGGCCCCTAACCAATATAACTATCATCCTGATAAAAAGAGATTTAGACACAGATCAACGCAGAGAGAGGGAGAAGATGAGTGAAGAATCAGCCACCTACAAGCCAAGGGAGAGGGCCTGGAACAGAGCCTCATGGTCCCCAGAGGAGACCAGCCCTGCCAACACCTGCATTGTGGGCTTGCAGCCCCCACAATGAATGATGAGGCAGAGGATTTCTGCTGGTAAGCCACCTGGTCTGTAGTACTTAATTAAGGCAGTGCTAGCACCCCAAGGCAATGGCAACCCACTCCAGTACTCTTGCCTGGAAAATCCCATGGATGGAGGAGCCTGGTGGGCTGCAGTCCATAGTGTCGCTAAGAGTCGGACACGATTGAGCAACTTCACTTTCACTTTTCATTCTCATGCATTGGAGAAGGTGATAGCAACCCACTCCAGTGTTCTTGCCTGGAGAATCCCAGGGACAGGGGAACCTGGTGGGCTGCTGTCTATGGGGTTGCACAGAGTCAGACACGACTGAAGCAACTTAGCAGCAGCAGCACCCCAAGACACTGTTCTCTGCAACAGCAGGGAGAAGTTGGAAACAGTGTCGTGTCCACTGACAAAGGAATGGTCGCAACCTCTCCTCCTGGTTGCCACAGCCGGTCTTAAGCTCCTGGGAAAGTAGGATTTGATGGCACATCCCTTTTTGTCATTTTGGGGTCTCCAAGTCCAAGGGAAAAAAATTATCAGGGATTACATATTAGAGGGAAAGTGTATTTGAATTTGGGGCAAATAATTCTGTTCTACTTCAAGAGCAGAGAGCAAATATCATTTGCTAACAATGTTTAAAGTATATTTCAGTTCCATTTTGTGACCACTTAAGAAAGGAAAAGCAAGCCGTAAGGTGATGACATAAGGAAAGGTGATTCTACTGAAACTAGCATGATACTAACACGTATCTCACAAGGGACGTTCAATTTCACTCACCTGGACTCACTGAAGAGCAGGAGGAAGGAGACAGAGGAGCGTCACAGATTCCCCACAGCCCCAAGGCCAGGCCGCCTCCTTAGGAGCAGGACCGTCCAGATCGCCTTGGTGTCACCATGAGCCCCAGGCCCAATGCCCACACGAGGCTGTGCCCGGGGCTCATGGTGACGGACACCGAAGCCCGGGGCTGGGCTCCAGGAATTCGAGCGTTGCCTGAATCGGTGACGGCATTGACGTTTCTAGGTAAAGACTTAAACTCAGGTTTCTCTCATCTGTAGATCTAGCCAGGCCTGCCATTTTGTTTAGACAGACATGAGGCTAGTACAGGAGTCACTTAACCAGGGAGAACATGGGGAGGGCCATCCACACCTCCTAGAACTTGNTTTATCATACCTAGTGCTACCGGGACATAACAGATTCACCAGCAATGGAGCAGTAACTGGCCATAAAGATGAGCGGTAACTGGTGCTCAGGTCCCAGAGGACACTCAGGACCAAAAACATACTGCTTCCCTGGTGTGCTAAGTCATGCTGAAGCTACAAGGGAGGACACACGCCTGAATGTGAGGACACTCGGTATAGATGTCTTGCTCTCATCACCAGACCCTGGGTGAGTCCTGATATTCAGCATCACACAGGCACTGGACAGCACCCTGTCTCCCCTGGTTTCTCCTCTCAGGTGGGCCATAAAGAGACAGACGCCAGCCCCCAGGACTCTTCCTGAATGGGCTGCTTGCCTCGCCTCCTTCACCAGGCTTGCTGTTCAGGTGTCGTGCAGTGTTAGTTGCTCAGTTGTGTCCAACTCTTTGCAACCCTATGGAGTGGAGTCCACTAGGCTCCTCTGTCCATGGGATTCTCTAGGCAAGAATAGAGGATCTTCCCCACCCAGGGATTGAACCACGTCACTTATGTCTCCCGCACTGGCAGGTGGCTTCTTTACCACTAGTGCCACCTGGGCAGTCCCTCTCAGTCACTGTCCTAAAAGATGCTGGACAAAGGTCCTGTATGAGGTCACTCGGATACCCAAGCCTTCCCCAGGGCCACTCAAGCCGGGCCCTTACGTGCTGGCCAGCATTCCCTGCTCATGGTGTGCCCTCCCCAGAAAGTTGGGTGGGACATGGGTAATACACTGAACAGCTGCCTGGGGCTGGACACAGGGAGCCTGTCTACCTTGTCATCAAGGCCGTCAGCTCTCGGGCCCTATCAGTAGTATGCTCCAGCCCCTGGTCTACTAGAGAAATATAACATGTGTGAAACAGACCACACACATGCCAGAGTATGTACATGGAGATGCAAACACACACGCGTCCGTGCTCTCACACCCTGAACCCGTAACCCAGAGTCTGACCAGCTGTGGGAAGAGTACTCACGGTGAACTTGGTCACGTTCTCGTTGACACGCATGACGTTTTTGGCCATGTGCCGCATGACCTCCAGCACCTCGCTCTCTGTGTAGCCGGTGTAATACTGCTGCTTTAGGTTCTGGAACACAACGCAAAGCAGCCAGAAGATGAAATTCCCTCTCCCTTAGGAGAGCACATCTTACATATGCTGACATTAGTGATGTAAAAGCTATAAAAATATCCTTCCCTGCTGGAAATTCAGCCTCAGCCTCAACCACTATCACGGTATTTGCAAAGCTGCCAGTAAACACAGGATGACTCTGGCTCTGAGCTGGACTAAGTTAAGACACTACAAAAACTCTCAGCTCAATCAAATGGCGAAGGTCCCAAATAATTACATTTTAAAGAAGGTTGCACAGGGAAGTAGGTTAGTTCAACTAACAAAGCTTTCAGGCTTGCCTCTGTCACCACACTGAAAGGGGAAGGAAAGAGGGACACATATAAACAGCCCCAAAAGGGCTGACCATAAGGGCACGCCTCAGTCCCCACTTAACAGCTCAGCTTGGCAGCGTCCAGTGGGGACCTGAGAGCCCAGATACCCATCCTGGCAGTCAGGGAAAACGGTTCAGGATCAGGAAATAAACTGGGGGACTTCAGTGGTTAAGAATCCACCTGCTACAAAAATATACAACAGAGAAAAGACAATCTCTTTAATAAATGGTGCTGGGAAAACTGGTCATCTACCTGTGAAAGAATGAAACTTGAACACTTTCTAAATACAATTCACAAAAATAAACTCAGATTAAAGATCTAAATGTAAGACCAGAAACTATAAAACTCTTAGAGGAAAACATAGGCAGAACACTGACATAAATCAGAGCAAGATCCTCTATGACCCACCTACCAGAGTAATGGAAATAAAAACAAAAATAAACAAATGGGACCTAATTAAACTTAAAAAGCTTTTGCACAATGAAGGAAACTATAATCAAGGTGCAAAGGCAGCCTTCAGAATGGGGGAAAATAATAGCAAACAAAACAACTAACAAAGAATTAATCTCTGAAATATACAAGTAGCTCATGCAGCTCAATACCAGAAAAATAAACAACTCAATCAAAAAGTGGACCAAAGAACTAAATAGATATTTCTCTAAAGAAGACATACAGATGACTAACAAGCACATGAAAAGATGCTCAATATCACTCATTATCAGAGAAATGCAAATCAAAACCACAATGAGGTACCTACTCACACCAGTCACAATGGCTGCAATCCAAAAGTCTACAAGCAATAAACGCTGGAGAGGGTGTGGTAGGAATGCAAACTGGTACAGCCACTCTGGAGAATAGTCTGTAGATTTCTTAAAAAACTGGAAATAGAATTGTCATACGACCCAGCAATCCCACTGCAGGGCATACACATCGAGAAAACCAGAATTGAAAGAGACACATGTACGCCAGTGTTCAATGCAGCACTGTTTACAATAGCCAGGACATGGAAGCAACCTAGATGTCCATTGGCAGACAAATGGATAAGGAAGTTGTGGTACATATACACAATGGAATATTACTTGCTTATTAAAAAGAATGCATTTGAGTCAGTTCTAATGAGATGGATGAAACTGGAGCCTATTATACAGAGTGAAGTAAGCCAGAAAGAAAAACACCAATGCAGTATATTAACACATATATATAGAATTTAGGAAGATGGTAACGATAACCCTGTATGCAAGACAGCAAAAGAGACAGAGATGTAAAGAACAGACTGTTGGACTCTGTGGGACAGGGAGAGGGTGGGGTGACTTGAGAGAGTAACACTGAAACATGCATATTACCATGTGTAAAATAGATGACCAGTGCAAGCTCGATGCACAAAGCAGGGCACTCAAAGCCGGTGCTCTGGGACAACCCAGAGAGATGGGATGGGGAGGGATGTGGGAGGGGGGCTCAGGACGGGGGATGCATGTACACCTGTGGCTGATTCATGTCGATGTATGGCAAAAGCCACCACAATATTGTACAGTAATTAGCCTCCAATTAAAACGATTAAAAAAAAGAGAATCCACCTGCTACCACTATTTACAATAGCTAGGACATGGAAGCAAACTAGATGTCCACCAACAGATGACTGGATAAAGAAGTTGTGGTACATATGTACAATGGAAAACTACTCAGCCATAAAAAGGAAAGCATCCAAGTCAGTGCTAATGAGGTGGATGAACCCAGAGCCTATCATACAGAGTGAAGTCAGTCAAAAAGAGAGAAACAAAATATCGTATATTAACACATACATATGGAATCTAGACAGAGGGTACTGATGAACCTATCTGCAGGGTAGTGATGGAGATGCGGACATACAGAACAGACTTATGGACGCAGGGAGGGGGAAGGAAAAGGTGGGACAAATGCGGAGAGTAGCATGGAAACATACACACTGCCATATGTAAAACAGATAGTATTCCCAGTAGGAATCTGCTCTATGACCCAGGGAACTCAAACCAGAGGGGTGTGATGGGCTGAGAGATGGAAGGGAGGTTCAAGAGGGAGGGCACACATGTATACCTATGGCTGATTCATGTTGATGTATGGCAGAAACCAAGACAATACTGTAAAGCAATTATCCTTCAATTAAAAAAAAAAAAGGAATTCACCTGCTAATGCAAGGAACAGGGGTTCAATCCCTGGTCCAGGAAGATTTCACATGCCACGGGGCAACTAAGCCCATGCATTATAACAAGAAAAGCCACTGCAATAAGAAGGCCACGCACAGTGACCAGAGTCGCCCTGCCTGCTGCAACTAGAGAAAACCCACGCTCAACAATGAAGACTTAGCACAGCCAAAAATAAATAAATTTTTTTAAAAAAGAAATAAACTGGGCCATAAGCAGCAATCTAGGCTATGAAACCCAAAAGAATTATGACTTCCCAGGTGGCATCAGTGGTAAAGAACACCCGCCAATGCAGGAGACACAAGAGATGCAAGTTTGATCCCTGGGTCAGGAAGATCCCCTGGAGGGGGGCATGGCAACCCACTGCAGTATTCTTGCCTGGAGAATCTCATGGACAGAGAAGACTGGTGGGCTACAGCCCATAGGGTTGCAAAAGAGTCGGACACGACTGAAGCAACTTGAGCACACAGCACACAGGGCTCTCTTGTTGGGCCCTCATAGTTAAGAACGAGAAAACCCACAGCACTCAGAAGCATATTCACCCAGAAAATTTAAGCAGAAAAGATAGCTATTGACTGACAGTAAGACTTATTTTGCATGAAGATATGTATGATTTCAGTTTGTGATAAAATTCTAAAAGCTAAAACATACCACTTTCATATGTACAATTGGGAAAATAAACCACAATATAACCTTAATCCTAAAATAGTTTAAAGGAAAAAAGAAGTAAGCAAGAGTGAATCTGATGTAACACACAGCTACTGGCATTTTGATATTAACTGCCAGTAAACAGGGAGGCTTACAGTTGATAGGTTTAGAGCCAAGGAAGGAGCTCTAATTGACTAAAATGGACCACTGGCACAAAGATCATGTGCCCTACATGGACCAGTGACTTTTTTGCCTCCAATTTTGCATGTGGTTTTTTTTTTTAATTGGAGGAAAATTGCTTTACAATGTTTTGTTGGTTTCTGCTGTACAACAGCGTTAATAAACCATTGTTGTTGTTATTCAGTCGTTCAGTCGTGTCTGACTCTTCACGACCCCATGGACGGCAGCCCACCAGGCTCCTCCGTCCATGGGATTTTCCAGGCAAGAGTACTGCAGTGGGGTGCCATTGCCTTCTCCATGGTTTCTGCTGTACAACAGCGTTAATAAACCACTGTTGTTGTTATCCAGTCATTCAGTCATGTCCGACTCTGCGATCCCATGGACTGCAGCATGCCAGGCTTCTATGTTCTTCACCATCTTCTGGAGTTTGCTCAAACTCACGTCATATACGCCCCTCTATTAAACCTCCCTCCCACCTCCCCATCCTTGCCTCCTATTTTTATGTCAAATAATCTCAAATCTATAGAAAAACTGAAAGAATAAGATAATGAATATCTGTATATTCTTTGTGCAGATTCATCAGTTCTTAATATTTCACCACTTTCTCTCCTCCTCTTCTCCTCCCCTGCCACTCACTCATGGCATTTGCAACTCACTTTCACATGGTTCAGCAAAAGTTGTATGTGATTTTTGAAGTCATCAAATGGCTGAACCATTTGAAAATGAGTCACAGGACTGCCCTGGTGGTTCAGGGGCTATGAAGACGCCTGCCAATACAAGGGATATAGGTTCAATCCCTGGTTCCAGGAAGATTCCACATGCCGTGCTGCAAACAAGCCCGTGTGCCACAACTATTGAGCTTGCACTCTAGAGCCCGCAAGTTGAAACTACTGAAATATGTGCACCCTAGAACTGCAATGAGAAGCCTGCGTGCCACAACTATAGAGTAGCCCCCACTCACCACAACTAGAGAAAGCCCACATGCAGCAATGAGACCCAGCATAGCCAAAAATAAATAAAAATAAATTATAAAAAAGAAAGTGAGTCGCAGACACCATGACACATCACTTCTAAATGTTTCACAAGTATCTCCTAAAAAGTATTGATATTTTCCTCCCTAGTCACAATAACTTTATCACATAAGAAACATCAATAGTTCCATAATATCATCTATTATATAGTCAATATTCAAATCTCTCCAACTGCTGCAAAAATATCTTTTACAGATTTTTTTAAAAAATATATATCCAGGGTCCAACCTTGGTACACACAGTCCATTTGGTTGTTGTTGTCTTTGGTGTTTAATTTCAAACTCCCATTTTCTTGGCTTTAAATGACACTGACTTTTTTGAAGGATCCAGGCCAGTTGGTTTGAAAATGTCCCACATTCTGGATTTGTCTGTTTCCTGATGGCCAGATTCATATCCAACATTTTGGACATGAATTCTCTATAGGGGAAAACACATACTTCCTACTGCATAAGAAGGAGGTCAAGTCAGTTTGTCAAAGATACAGGTTTTCTTCAGAATCACTATGCAACTGAGGGGTGATATTTGGAGAACAATATGAATCTTGTTCTCCAAAATTATTTTACTTAATGCTTATAAGTGTCAATTGATGATCCTTGCTGGAACCAGTTATCACTGGGGGTTTAAAAATGGTGGGTTTCTATCTCCACCATTATTTCTAATTAGCTGGCTTTCTACTGAATTTTTTTAACTCCCTCCCTCACTCATCTTCCTTCCTTCCTTTTTTATCATTATGGACTCATGCATTTTTTAATGCATTATAATCTACTGGATCATAATTCTTTTTAACGCTCAACTGTAGTCAGAAGGAAACCTTCCAAGCCAGTTTCTATGTCCTCTTTTGATGTAACCCCACTGAAGTTTGAGAATTTGCTTGCTACCTGTTATAAACCGCTCTAGGCTCACCATGTACTTCCCCTGCCATAGTTCTGAAATCAGATATTTCTCAAAGGAGCCCTAGTTCCTAGTGGGTCATGCCTTGAATATCCAAGATGTGAGCACTAGGCATCTTTATTGCTACTGGGTTATCACTTTCTGGTTCTTTCATTATGAATTTATTGATGTTTCTAAAACAGAATTAATATTATAGGGTTTTCCTTTTGTTTTTAATTGTTAACAATATTTTATCTTCTTACAGTGAGAGTTTTCATCCTTAATAACATGAATATTTATTTGCTTGAGTGTTAGTCGCTCAGTCATGTCAAACTCTATGCAATCCCATAGATGGTCTCCTCTGTCAAATTCTCCAGGCAAGAATACAGGAGTGGGTTGCCATTCCCTTCTCCAGGATATCTTACCGACCCAGAGATTGAACCTGGGTCTCCACACTGCAGGCAGGCTCTTTACTGTCTGAGACACCAAGGAAGCTCTACTCTTATTTGCTTTATCCTACAACATAGTTTCAGAATTATAACAGACTACTATTAATCTCCTATTAACAGATTAGTAAACCTCCCAAGTAAGCTTTAAATATGTGACTTTTGTTCCTTTGTTTTGTTGACCTTCACATCCCACTATAGATGCACAGTCAAAATGCTGTGTTCCAAAACTACTAGAATTAATTATTCTCTCTGTTACCACTCTGAATATATAGTAACATTTTTTTGCTTAACTCCAGTTAAGGATTTGCATAGAATGTTCAAAAGTCAAAAAAGTTACATTACGTTGTATACAAGCTAATAAATTACAACCAGAGTCCTGCTTCCCCATCCTCAACCTTCTACTCTGATACCCACACCCAGAGGTATCCATCTTCACTCATTTCCATTTATATGTATTTTGAAAAATGAGCAAATACATCACACACATACATATCCCCTTTCTCTTATTTCCATTCTTTCTTATGTAAAATGTAAACTCTATCAACTGTGTAGAGGAACAGGTTCACCATGGTGCCCTGGCAATCTTGCACGGATCCATAACAGACCGCACAGACAAAAGTTGGAACCACATGGATCTGCCTTGGCTTTGTGATCTTGTGATAAGATGGGGTCTTATCGCCTCCTGGGTTTGGCTAATGTGTTTGCTTTGCTGTTTATGGACTCTAAAACTGCTTAATAGGAACCTCCCTAGTGGCCCAGCAGCTAAGACTCTGTGCTCCAAATGCAGGGGATCCCTCATCAGGGAACTAGATCTCACATGCTGCAACTAAGACCTGGTGTAGCCAAATAAATAAGTGCTTTTTTAAAAAAATATAAATAAATAAAACTGTTTAGTGGTGGTCAAGAGTGGGCTCATCCACAAAAGCACTCCTCTGAGTCTCACCGCAGGCAACACCCCCTATGTTTCACTGCTATCCTTTTTGGTGTTTGAAACAAGAACCCAGGAAGCAGCTGACATCTTTGACTACTTGAATGAACCTGAAAGTGGCTCAATTCATCTTTAACCACCTAAACAAGGTCGGGTCTTGGCTCTACTTTGTCTTATGTGCTGACAACTTGCTTGTTTCACTTAACAAAATAACCCAGAAATCTTACTGTATCAGTTCTCAGTGGCCTTCTTTACTCTTGACAATGCTGTAGCACAACATGCGTAAAATACCACGGCATAGTCCCCCAGTTTCCACCTGCATCATTCTAGTGGCTCTTTTAAGCCTGTGGAATTTTAACAGCTGTTTCAAGGACAGCACTGTGAAAATGCTAACACATTTCATATCAAGAGGCCCTAAAATATAGCTAATACATTTCTTCTTAAACTCAAAACTTACCCATTTTCCTTGGCCTAGAACCTTCTGGGACAGGCAAGAAGCAGCTGCCGCCACCTTGGAAGGGTGATAGTGTACCATGTCATAGTCAACGAGAGTCAGCTCCATCAAGTATTTGGCTAAAGTGTGCTGTTCAACATCGACCTAAGAAAAAACAGCCAGANTCCTTGGCCTAGAACCTTCTGGGACAGGCAAGAAGCGGCTGCCGCCACCTTGGAAGGGTGATAGTGTACCATGTCATAGTCAACAAGAGTCAGCTCCATCAAGTATTTGGCTAAAGTGTGCTGTTCAACATCGACCTAAGAAAAAACAGCCAGAAATGGAAAGAAGCACGGCTGTTATTACTCTCCTGCAAAATTCTGGGTGAAGACCTAGGAACTCAAAGCCACTGAACTCTCTTTTCCTTCCCAGGCACTATAGCATGTTACAAACACAAAACATAAAGTCTCTGAAGAACTGACAAGTGTTAGGACTTATCTAAGAAATGCTTCCTATCAACTCATAAGCTTTCCATTCATTGCATCATTTCTGGGATGAGATGACAAACAGCAAAATAAAGTCTCCTAGAGAACTGGAGGCACTTACCTCCCCAGCTTTCGATGCCCGCCTTAAGAAATGTAGCGGCAACGGTCGACCCAGCTCAAATTTCAGTTCCTTCAAAATCAGAGTTTCCATTTCTCGAATTTGAGAACTGGTATAAGCATTGTCAGTGATGTAAACAAAGTCTTCGATGTTTGGAGAAAACATTTCCTCATACTTGGAAGCCAAGAGCAGTGCCGTAACGCCAACCAGCTGAAGCTTCTTACGAGAGACTGGCTGAACCTAAAGAAGAAAAGTGTGTCAGAAGTCTTAACCAAGGAGAACGGGAGCTCTGGGTGGAGGAAAGTGAGAGGAAACCAAATCCTGGAGAAGCCCACATCAGCCCTGCTCACACCTCTCTTAAAGCCCAGGAACCTCAGCACTGACCACAGTCACCACCGCAGCCTGCGGCACCTGCCTGTCATGGAGTGCTCGCTCTGTGCCAGGCACGAGGCTGAGAGTCAATCATCTCGTCGAATCCTCACAAAAATCCTGAGCAGTACATATTTTTTCCCTCACAGTTAGATGGCCTGAGAAGAGATGCAGGCACCAGCCCAAGATCGGTCAATTGCTGACAGGGAAGAATTAGCCTGATGACCAAGCTCACAGGCAGTGCTCTGCTCGCCTCGTCCTGGCCTGAGTGTCTGGGGAAGCCCCAGTGTGGCACTCAGCATGGTCTGAGTCACGATGAGGCCAAATGAAAAAGCAGCCATTTAACAGGTGAGGAGGGCCAAGGAAGGGGGACCTCAAGCGTTCCTTTAATTCTCACCAAAAGTACACTTATTATTCAGCCTGAAGACCCTTCCAGAGATGCTTCAGTGTCAGAGGAAATCTAAATCTAGAGTGTAAGTGCTTCTCTTGTCTTTTATTTTTAAACTAGGAATTTGCGTGTTTTGCTTTAACTCTCAGTATTGAAAATCTGCCAAAAATACGACAATGCTTTTTATACCACTGAGGATTTTTGGACAATGAAAACCAATGGCTCTATGGTTGCTTAGTGTTTTGCAGACTCTCAGGGTCATTATCATCAACACAGTTATTACTGTATTATTTGGGCAGATTATACTTGACCTATACCTATATTATAAATGTTGACTTCAAATAAATAAAACCTTAGGACTTCCCTGGTGGTCCAGTGGCTAAGACTCCAAACTCTCAATGCTGAGGGCCTGGGTTCAATCCTTGGTTGGGGAACTAGACCCCAAATGCTGCAACTAAAGATCCCACATGCTGCAACTAAGACCTGGTGCAGCCAAATAAATTAATTAAAAATAAATCAATAAATCCTTACCTGAAGGACTACCAGTTGGTAGATAACACACTAGAGGTTAAGGTCTGGCATTTCTTCTCAGTCAGTGTTCTTGCATTACTGGTACATATTTTGATATTTACTTCTGCTTCTCAGCTTCATTTTTTACCTTCCTCTGTGCTTTAGACCTCACACTCTGAGTATACTCCCCACACATCCCTCCAACTCTTTTAAGANCACACTAGAGGTTAAGGTCTGGCATTTCTTCTCAGTCAGTGTTCTTGCATTACTGGTACATATTTTGATATTTACTTCTGCTTCTCAGCTTCATTTTTTACCTTCCTCTGTGCTTTAGACCTCACACTCTGAGTATACTCCCCACACATCCCTCCAACTCTTTTAAGAAAACTGTCTCGTCCGTCTTCTACAGTGATTCAATGCTACAACTGGCTGGAAACTATTAAGTTCTCTAGCTAAACTCTTCATTTTTCAGATAAGAGAGCTTAACACCAAAGAGTAGTGAACTATGGAAATTGTACAAGTGGGCCTGGAGAACCAGCCTCCAAAGGCACCGTGGGCTTCAGATGGACTTTCAGACCATGTGCTGGTTTATCTCCTTTGATGAATGATTGTGGTGAAACAGCATCGCCTCTGGGTACTTTTCAGCAGGCTGACCTAACAGCAATGGTCGGCATTCCTGGAAGTGTGACATGCTTGAACTACTGCCTTTTCTAGCACTTGAAGTTCTTTGGCATCTCGTAAATTGGCCTTTGGTCTTTTCTTCTGCGCAGAGTCCCCACAGCGTGCTCACCTGTAAATATCGGTCCATGATGGCAACACACATGTACAGCGTTTCCTGCAGCAGCCTGAACTTGGAGTGCACTTGCACCAGCCAGTCCACCAGGATGGCACGCATGCGGCCGTTTATGTCTCTCCCGTCTAGGAAATGTGGGTTTATGGACTGCAGAACCTGTTGGTGGAATTGAAAAGTTTAAAAAGTGACTTCAGTGAACAACAAGGTCCTGCTTTAGCTATAGTCAATATCCTGTGATAAACCATAATGGAAAAAGATTACAAGAAAGAACATATATGTATATATAACCGAGTCATTTTGCTGTACAGCAGTAATTAATACATTGTAATTCAACTATACCTTCAATAAAAAATAAATTTTTTTAAGTTTAAAAAAAAAAAAGCGAATTTCATTTCCTTCCCAGCTGTATGGCAGATTCCACACTGCTGTACAACCAAACCACAAAGGCCCCCTCACCTCAAGCTGCCTTAGATACTGGTAGATATCCTTTACATAGTCGCTGCAGAGCTGAGGGTTCTCCCAGTCCTCGGTATCAATATCCTCAATTTTGCAGAGCAAGGCATCAGAAAAAGCTTGGCAGAGGTTCTCTTCCTTCATGGAGATGTCCTGAGGTGTGGGAGAAGGACCCTGCATCCACAAGGGAAAGAGCATGCCTCACTACCTTAGGAGTAGACCTGATCACAAACGCAGGGTCAACTGGTTTAAAAGCATCATATGCATTTTTATAAATAATAAAGGCCCAACAGACACATTTCAGAGTAAGAGGTGAATAATTCAAGTAGATAAGGTGTTTGGAGATAAACTCTTCTGTTTAAAAATGATCTCATCCTTCAATTAAAAATGTACTTTAGGCAAAAAAAAAAAAGCTCTAATTTCACGCAAAATGAAAACCCAGGTCCTCACAGTGTAGCCCATGTAGGGCCTATGTGCCCTACATGATCTGGCCCTTCCCTCTTCCCTTGCTAACCCATCTCTTACTTCTCTCCCCACTGTTTGCTCCTCACCAGCCTCCTGATCAGGCCTCCCTCACCACAAGCAGGCTCCCTCTTCCCAGAAGGCTCAGTCCTTGTATCCACGTGGGTAATTCCCTCACGTACTTCCTCAAGTTTTGCTTAAGTGTTATCTTTTCAATTAGATTTATCCTATTTAAAATTACCATCTGTTTCTATAGAGACCCCCACAATACACACACGTTTCCTCTCTCTAGTGTTTTACCCAACGAATCTAGAACCTCCTAATATACCACAGAGGAGAGGCCAGGATGCCCTCTGCTCCTGGGTGACGGAATGGCCCCAGGGTGGCCAATGGCAGCAGTGAGGTTGGGGTGCCCCCCACTCCTGGGTGTCCTTCAGCATCAGTTCCAGCCTTTCCCAGAGCCCCTCCCTGGCAACTCCAGCAGGGCCTTTGCTTTGGCCCCCGGATGGCACACTGACCAACATTCAATGGCCAGTGAAGGTTTACACACTTAATGAGGACCAGCAGGGGGACAACCAGGGCACAGGGCGTGTCATCCAGCTACATGAGGTGGCTGAAGGGCATGTCCCTGCAAGTCAGGGCCTGATAAAATGTGGTCCACTGGAAAAGGGAATGGCAAATCACTTACTATTCTTGCCTTGAGAACCCCATGAACACTATGAAAACGCAAAAAGATATGACAATGAAAGCCCACCAGGTCGGAGGGCTCCAGCAGAGAAGATAGCTCCAAAAGAATGAAGCAGCTAAGCCAAAGGCAAATAACGCCCAGTTGTGGATGTGTCTGGTGGTGAAAGTAAAGTCCGATGCTGTAAAAAAACATTACATAGGAACTTGGAATGTTCAGTCCATGAATCGAGGTAAATTGGATGTGGTCAAACAGAAGATGGCAAAAGCGAATATCTACATTTTAGGAATCAGTGAACTGGAATGGACGAATTTAATTCAGATGACCATTTTATCTACTACTGTGGAAAAGAATCCCTTAGAAGAAATGGAGTAGCCCTCATAGTCAACAAGAGAGTCTAAAATGCAGTACTTAGATGCAATCTCAGAAACAACAGAATGATCTTGGTTAATTTCCAAGACAAACCATTCAATATTATAATAATCCAAGTCTATGCCCCAACCACTAATGCTGAAGCTGAACTATTTTATGAAGACCTACATATACCTCCTGGAATTAACACCAAAAAAGATGTCCTTTATCATAAGGGACTGGAATGCAAAAGTAGGATGTCAAGAGATATCTGGAGTAACACACAAGTTTGGCCCTGGAATACAAAATGAAGCAGGGCAAAGGCTAAGAGTTTTGCCAAGAGAATGCACCGATCATAGCAAACACCCTCTTCCAACAACACAACAGACAACTCTACACAAGGACATCACCTGATGGTCAGTACCGAAATGAGACTGATTATATTCTTTGCAGCTTAAGATAGAGAAGCTCTATACAGTCAGCAAAAACAAGAGCGGGAGCTGACTGTGACTCAGATCATCAGCTCCTTATTGCAAAATTCAGGCTCAATTTGAAGAAAGTAGGGAAAACTACTAGGCCACTCAGGTATGACCCAAATCAAATCCCTTATGATTATACAGTGGAGGTGATGAATAGATTCAAGAGACTAATGACAAACAGAGTGCCTGAAGAACTATGGATGGAAATTCATACCATTGTACAGGATCAGTGATTAAAACCATCCCCAAGAAAAAGAAATGGCAAGAAGGCAAAGTGATTGCCTCAGGAGGTCTTACAAATAGCTGAGAAAAGAAGAGAA
>SJYA01001472.1:140595-252795 GCA_006410615.1 Neotragus moschatus | reverse complement strand
AGATGGCAGCCCACCAGGCTCCCCCGTCCCTGGGATTTTCCAGGCAAGAGTACTGGAGTAGGGTGCCATTGCCTTCTCCAATGCATGAAAGTGAAAAGTGAAAATGAAGTCGCTCAGTCGTGTCCGACTCCCAGTGACCCCATGGACTGCAGCCCAACAGGCTCCTCCAGCCATGGGATTTTCCAGGCAAGAGTACTGGAGTTGGGGGCCATTGCCTTCTCCGAACTGGGGTACTAACGGCCTTAAATAAAGTGATCTGAATTAAACTCCTTCTCTTGGATCTAACATGACTACACCTGTTTCCTCTTCAGTTCACTCGCTAAGTCGTGTCCAATTCTTTGCGACCCCATGGACTGCAGCATGCCAGGCCTCCCTGTCCATCACCAACTCCCAGAGCTTACCCAAACTCATGTCCATCGAGCCGGTGATGCCATCCAACCATCTCATCCTCTGTCGTCCCTTTCTCCTCCTGCCTTCAGTCTTTCCCAGTATCAGGATCTTTTAAAATGAGTCAGTTCTTTGCATCAGGTGGCCAAAGTACTGGAGTATCGGTTTCAGCATCAGTCCTTCCAATGAATATTCAGGATTGATTTCTTTTAGGGTGGACTGGTCGGATCTCCTTGCTGTCCAAAGGACTCTTAAGAGTCTTCTCCAACACCACAGTTCAAAAGCATCAATTCTTCAGCGCTCAGCTTTCTTTACAGTCCAATTTTCATCCATACATGACTACTGGGAAAATGTAACTTTGACTAGACGGACCTTTGTTGACTAAGTAACGTCTCTGTTTTTCAATATGCTGTCTAGGTTGGTCTTAACTTTTCTTCCAAGGAGCAAGTGTCTTTTAATTTCATGGCTTCAGTCACCATCTGCAATGATTTTGAAGCCCCCAAAAATAAAGCCTCTCATGGTTTCCATTGTTTTCCCATCTACTTGCCATGAAGTGATGGGAACAGATGCCATGATCTCAGTTTTCTCAATGTTGAGTTTTAAGCCAACTTTTTCACTCTCCTCTTTCACTTACATCAAGAGGTTCTTTAGTTCTTTTTCACTTTCTGCCATCAGGGTGGTGTCATCTGCATATCTGAGGTAAAACAGAAATAATTGCAGCTACTAAGTGGCATGAGAAGATGTTAAAAAACTAAAAATTAGATACTCAGTGAAAAAGTATTGGGAAGGGAAAATAGATGTTTAGGGCATTGGGGTTGTGAGTAAAATTATACTTTTTCTTTATTGTTATATTTTGTGGTAATATCAAAAGCTACAACTATAAAACAAACCTTATCAACTCTTAGGGCTTATAAACAGAAATGTTACAAATGGTAAAGCACTTTTATAAACTGATTCGACACTGTTAAAATTGAATAATTTAATTTATATTAGACATACTGTATTTTCATATAAAGTAGAGGTACTATTTCTTGTGGCTTATCCCTCATTGCAGCTAACCTAGAACCTTACAAATAAACTTTCTGATTCAATCTCTTATTTAATGCATTGTGGTCCTATATTTTTATTTCCTATTCCTGTCTATCTTAGATAACATTGATCATTCTTTCTATATACTAATTTAAATAAACTTTCTCATAGAATCCTCTTAGTCCTTAGATTCCAGTTTTTGGTATTATCCCAATTTGGGGGGCATTTAAAAAATTGATGTTTAATTGATATATATTAGCTTCAGATATAAAATATAATCATTTAATATTTGTATATATTCCAAAAGGATCACAATGAGTCTAGCTAACATCTGTCATGTGTTCCAATCTAACAGATAAAGAAACTAAGACTCAGAACAGTTGTATGTCTCGGCTGCAATCACAGTCCTTACTCAAGCCTGATTTCAAAGTCTTTCCTCTGTATTTACCATTGTTCTCTCATTGGCTTCCCTGATGGCTCAGCTGGTAAAGAAACCACCTGCAGTGTGGGAGACCTGGGTTCAATCCCTGGGTTGGGAAGATCCCCTGGAGCAGGGAACAGCTACCCACTCCAGTATTCTGGCCTGGAGAATTCTATGGACTGTATAGTCCCTGGGGTGGCAAACAGTTGGACATGACTGAGTGATTTTCACTTTCCCTATTTACATTTGGCAGAAAGAGTGGCAAAAGCTGAAATAATCATCAAAGAGAACTGAACAGAAAATTAACCGAGGATAGATTTTCTGAAGGCTGGTCTTTTGCAGTGTGGTAAAATTCTACATGATCGATTCACTTTATTTCATTTCTTGGTCAAGTACTGCTTCAAATACATGGATATCAGGTGAATATGGAGTGAGGAAGAATATTCCAGGCATAGAATGCACCCTAAGCAGAAGCACAGACCACCAATATTGGACTGGCATGATTGAAGACACAGTGAATGGCTTGGTAGGAGTTATTACGTTTCAAGGTAGGTGTTGCCTAGTATCTTCCAATCGTACAACAGGAAGTCTGAGACAGATTCTGAGATTCCTACACAAATGTTTAGGTCCTGGACTGCCAAATGGGAACTCTTCAAGCACTAAGATTCCTCAGTCTGGGATAGAGTGAATGTTGACATTCTAGGAATCAGCAAACTAAAATGGACTGGAATGGGTGGATTGAACTAACATGACCATTATATCTACTACTGTGGGCAGGAATCCCTTAGAAGAAATGCAGTAGCCATCACANGAAGAATTGATGCTTCTGAACTGTGGTGTTGGAGAAGACTCTTGAGAGTCCCTTGGACTGCAAGGAGATCCAACCAGTCCACTCTAAAGGAGATCAGTCCTAGGTGTTCACTGGAAGGACTGATGTTGAAGCTGAAACTCCAATACTTTGGCCACCTGATGTGAAGAGCGGACTCTTTTGAAAAGACCCTGATGTTGGGAAAGATTGAGGGCAGGAGAAGGGGACTACAGAGGAATAGTTGGTTGGATGGCATCACCAACTCCATGCACATGAATTTGGGTAAACTACGGGAGTTGGTGATGAACAGGGAGGCCTGGTATGCTGCAGGCCTTGGGGTCTCGGAGAGTCGGACACGACTGAGTGACTGAACTGAACTGAAAGATAAAGCTGCTAAATGCTAAAGATCCAGAAAATGAGAAACCATGGAATGTTTGGAAGGATGATGATTTGCTTAGAACTTTGTTTTAGAAAGCTGCCCCTTGGGGCAGCATGAAGAATGGACTATGGAAAAAGTTTTCCTAGCTGACATGTAACTAAAAATCTGATTTGTATGAATGTAGAGAAAAAAAAAAAAGTATGAGAGGCATTTCTATGCACATGAGTCTGAGCAAGCTCTGGGAGTTGGTGATGGACAGAAGGCCTGGCATGCTGCAATCNGAATGGACTATGGAAAAAGTTTTCCTAGCTGACATGTAACTAAAAATCTGATTTGTATGAATGTAGAGAAAAAAAAAAAGTATGAGAGGCATTTCTATGCACATGAGTCTGAGCAAGCTCTGGGAGTTGGTGATGGACAGAAGGCCTGGCATGCTGCAATCAATGGGGTTGCAGTCAGACACAACTGAGAGACTGAACTGAGCTGAACTGTATCTGTTGCTGGCTTGGCAGGGTGTATGGTTATATCCCAGTCTGTTGTCTGTTCAGTAGCAGGGAGACCTGGAGAGGTAGAAATAAACACCTTTCTATTATGAGCCTCCACTCAAAAGGATTCTTTAAAATCTGGACCTCAAGCTTGTGGATTATCCAAGCTTTTTTGTTGTTGTTTGTTTTGTTCTTTTAATCTACTAAATGCCTAGTATAAGCAAGGCACTGTGCATGCTAATTAGAAGAAAAAAAGGGTGGTCATTAAAAACTGCACCCTGGGACTTCCCTGGTGGTTCAGTAGTTAAGATTCTGTGCTGCCAATGTAGGGGTTGCAGTTCAATCCCTGGTTGGGGAACTAAGATCCCACATGCTGTGTGATGCTGTCAAAAGATTGAAACAAACAAACAAACCTGAGTTTCTGCCTTCATGGTGCTTAAAGGTCCATGAAAGGATAACAGTGTAATTTACTCATCTTTAGAAGGTGAGTATAAAAATTATGTCCCTTGAGGATAATAAACCATTGACTCAAGTTTTAATATTATGCTGTTCAATTATTCATGTATTTTCTCTTTTCTGTTATTCCAGATAAACATTGTAAGACATTCTAATTTTTGTCTCATATCCTAATCAGCTTTGGTGAAATCTTGAGGAGCTACAGAATGCAGAGAATGTCCCAGTTGGCATATCAAGCTTTCTTTTCACTAACCAACCCCATGCTGGGCTAAACTGTGCCTGTGGGGTATGCAGGCCAATTGAGACATGACAGCCAATCCCACTCTCACCCAGAAGGTAGAGAGAGTAAAGACTATGGCTCACTTCACTTCAGTTTGTATTCCTTTTCAACTCATTCTTTCCATTTTCACATCTGTTGTTTAGGAAACCTGTGCACCCTTAGAAAATACCACCATTCCAAGACCTAACTCATTAGCATGAGTAAGTTCAGGTTAATTCTGTACTTCTTTAATGCTCAGGTCACATCTAGAGTGATGATCACTTTCAGGTATCATTTTGTGTGTGTGTGTGTGTGTGTGTGTGTGTGTGTGATGATCACTTTCAGGTATCATTTTGTGTGTGTGTGTGTGTGTGTGATGATCACTTTCAGGTATCATTTTGTGTGTGTGTGTGTGTGTGTGTGTGTGTGTGTGTGTGTGTGTGGACTGTAGCCCACCAGGCTCCTTTGTCCATCGGATTCTCCAGGCAAGAATACTAGAGTGGGTTGCCATTTTCTGCTCCAGGGGATCTTCCCAACTCAGGGATCAAACCTGTGTCTCTTGTATCTCCTGCATTGGCGGGCAGATTCTTTACCACTAGAAATATCCCAAGAAATAGTGACAATAGATAAGAGGCTTATGATCCAGTTTAAACAAAAGGGTTCTAAAGATATTCCACTTGGAAAAGACCCAAATCATTCAAGATGGCTGTCCTATAGTATATGAAGAGCTAGCATATAGCAAGAAACCANCTGCATTGGCGGGCAGATTCTTTGCCACTAGAAATATCCCAAGAAATAGTGACAATAGATAAGAGGCTTATGATCCAGTTTAAACAAAAGGGTTCTAAAGATATTCCACTTGGAAAAGACCCAAATCATTCAAGATGGCTGTCCTATAGTATATGAAGAGCTAGCATATAGCAAGAAACCACTTATTTTCACACTGCTGCAAAATATAGGATAGGATCCTACACTGTAGGAACACCTAACAAAGGAAAAGAATTAATGACTTTTTAAAATAATTAATAATTTCAACACTTTACCAAAAAAAAAAATGTGCTTCTACAATAAGTAGTGACCTCATCAGCCCTGGAAGAATATAACTTCAGGCATAATTGGATTGGTTGGGCTTCTTCAGAAAGATAGGGAATTGGCCCACACAATTATGAAAGCTAACAAGTCCTGCAATCTTGTCTGTAAGCTGGAAACTCAGGAGAGCCAATGGAGTAGTTGCAGCCCAAAGGCTGGTAGACTAGAAATCCAGGAAGAGCCTAGGTCTCAGTTTCAGTGCAGAGATAGGAGAAAATCAATGTCCCAACTTGAAAGTAGTGAAGAGGAGACTTCTCCATTACTCATGGGGTGCTGGAGAAGAGGAGAGTCTTTTTGCTGTTAAGACCTTCAACCAATTGGATGAGGTCTATCTATATTAGGGAGGGCAAACTGCTTTACATAGTCTGCAGATTCAAATGTTGCTCTCATTTAGAAACACCCTCAAAGATAGACCCACAACAATGTTTTACCAAATGTCTGGGCAATCAATGGTGCAGTCAAACTGACACAGTAAACTAACTATCACAATAACCATCTATCAAGAACACTACAGAAAGAATTTCTAAATTACACAAAGATAGGGCAGTCAAAGGAAAAGAAGCACCTAGCTATCTCCAATTTCTTTTTCTCAAATATCAGCATAAGGAAGTCAAAGTTCCTCCACCACTGATTCTTCTCATGATTACACTTCAGAGAATAGACCGTGTGCATATATGGCTTCTCCATATGTCGGGCTTCCCTCGTAGCTCAGCTGGTAAAGAATCTGCCTGCAGTGCAGGAAACCCAGGTTCAATTCCTGGGTAAGGAAGATCCCCTGGAGAAGGAAATGGCAACCCACTCTAGTATTCTTGCCTGGAGAACCCTATGGACAGAGGAGCCTGGCAGGCTACAGTCCCTGGGGTCACACGAGTGAAACACAGCTTAGCAACTAAACCACCACATATGCTAAACTTCAACTTGGGGGGAAAAATAAATGTGTTCAGGAAGTTTGTACTAGGAATTCTAACAAAGCAATAGCACTTGTTTTATCTCACTGTGATAAATTAAAGATGGTCATAATTCTTTTTTTGCTGCTGCTGCTATTAATAGACACAGTCTATTTCCCCTTCCCTTGAATCTGGACTAGCCTTGCTTTGACTCACAGATTATGGCAGAAATGATACCGTGTAGTTCCAGACAGAGGTTTTAGGAAGCCTGGAGGTTTCTTCTTAGAGCTCTGACCCACCATGTGCAGAGCTCTAGCTATCACTCACTAGAGAGACCACATCAAGAGAGAGAAATGCCCAGTGAGTCTTCAGCTGTTCCAGCCAACCCTACTAAAGCATCAGACATCGAAGGGAGGCCACACTGGACACTGCATCCCAGTAAAGCTCCCAAATGAATGCAATCACATTAAGAACACAGAAATCACACTACACTGAGATATGAGCTATCCTCGCCCAGCTCTGCCCACATTTTAAAATGATGAGCAATTATAAATTCTGTGTCTAAGTCATTAAGATTTGGTGTGGTTCGTTACATAACAGGTAACAGATATATTTACCTGGCGGTATTCTCAATCCTTACATCAAATAAGCTTTTCTGTTTGCTGGAAGAGTCTTGTATCTTATTGCTTACTATGGTGTCACACAGAGAAGGCAATGGCACCCCACTCCAGTACTCTTGCCTGGAAAATCCCATGGACAGAGGAGCCTGGAAGGCTGCAGTCCATGGGGTCTCTGAGGGTCGGACACGACCGAGAGACTTCACTTCCACTTTTCACGTTCATGCATTGGAGAAGGAAATGTCAACCCATTCCAGTGTTCTTGCCTGGAGAATCCCAGGGATGGTGTAGCCTGGTGGGCTGCCGTCTATGGGGTTGCACAGAGTCAGACACGACTGAAGTGACTTAGCAGACTTAGCAGATGGTGTCACAGCTTAGAAAAACACAGCACAATAGGTAGGATTTACAATTATTTGTAAAGGCTGAATCTCAAAAACATTATTCTTGGAAATTTTTTCACACAGGAAACTTTAGTACCTGAGCCATGTTCTTACATTTGGCTTTCTGAGGGCACAGTTTACTTAGTGCTGAACCATGGATCAGATGTAACTGAGAGCCTAGGAAGCACTGAGCTGGTCTCATAGAATTTCTGGCCACAGAAGTCCAAGGTCTAGAGACTGGGTCTTGATATAGGGGATAAGACAGTTACTAACTGTAGTATTTTAAAAATATGTACAAAAATTCTTGCTATACCTTCCTTCAAATGTTGGAACCCAGTCAACTCCTCCTGAGTAGAAGCTATAATTCGTAACTTGCTTCTAATGAATATAATATGGCAGAAATGAGAATATTATACCAGACTAGATGAAAAATCTCTCTGTGGCTTTCTCCTTGCTCTTTCTCTGTGGTCATTTGCTCTGGGGAAGCCAGCCATCCTGCTGTGAAGACATTTGAGCAGCCCTATGAAGTGGCCCTTATAACAAGGAAATGGGGTGGGGTCTCTTGGCCAACCAATAATGAACCAAATCTTCTATCATCAGCCATGTGAGTGAACCATCTTCCAAAGAGATCATCCAGACTCAGTAATGACTTCAGATGACTGCAGCCCCAGCTAGCACCTTGACTGTAACTTCACGAGCCACTCTGAGCCAGAAGCACCAAGCTAAGCTGTTTCCAAATTCCTGATCCACAGAAACTAAAATGTTTGAGGTTAAGCCACTAAGTTTTACGATTACCAAGCAACAGAAGGTAATACAAAGCTTTGGGATTTGGGGCATGTGTAGCTAACAGTAAAGGAGGACCCTAGGAACATCATAACTTATTCTCTAAGCAAACACTAATAGAATGGTAGTCTAGATACTTCAATAAACACATCCATCCCTTATTAAGGGCAAGCTGGGAGACTACCACATCTCTTCCAATTTTCTTGCCAAAACTCTTCTCAAAGAGGCTCCTGAGACTCTAAAAAACAGAACCCTTAGGATAAAAGGTTTGGAGCATCCCATATTATGGGCCAGGTTGGAAATCTGAGTGTCTTGACCTGTTCTACCAGCCACATAGGCCTTGGCAGAAGCCAAACTCTTTCTAAATAATACAATAGATGAGTAAAAATCTAAAGAATTTCATTTTCAAAGTCTCCTCACCCACCCTGCACACATATTGAATATTGCCACCTAATGTAAAACTGACTTGGAGTAGCACACAATGAAAATTAGTAAATCTAACCATTCTGTTTTATTTATTGATTATGCCAAAGACTTTGACTATGTAGATCACAACAAACTATGGAAAGTCTTCCAGAGATGGGAATACCAGACCACCTTACCTGCCTCCTGAGAAATCTGTATGCCAGTCAAGAATAAACAGTTAGAACCGGACATGGAACAACAGACTGGTTCCAGATTTGGCAAGGAGTACACCAAGGTTGTATACTGTCACCCTGCTCATGTAACAATGCAGAGTACATCAGGCGAAATGCTGGGCTGGATGAAGCAAAAACTGGAATCAAGATTGCCAGGAGAAATACCAATAACCTCAGATACTCAGATCTAAAGAGGAACTAACGAGCCTCTTGACGAAAGTGAGAGTGAAAAACCTGGCTTAAAATTCACTATTCAAAAAACGAAGATCATGGCATCCGGTTCCATCACTTCATGGCAAATAGATGGGGAAACAATGGAAACAGTAAGAGACTTTATTTTCTTGGGCTACAAAATCACTGCAGATAGTGACTGCAGCCATGAAATTAAAAGACGCTTACTCCTTGGAAGAAAGGCTATGACCATCCTAGACAGCAAATTAAAAAAGCAGAGATATTACTTTGCTGACAAAGGTCTGTCTATTCAAAGCGATGGTTTTTCCAGTGGTCATGTATGGATGTCAGAGTTGGATGATAAAGAAAGCTGAGTGCTGAAGAATTGATGCTTTTGAACTGTGATGTTGGAGAAGACTCTTGAGAGTCCCTTGGACTGCAAGGAGTAGTTTAGGCCAGTCAATCCTGAAGGAAATCAGTCTTGAATATTCATTGGAAAGACTGATGCTTGAAGCTGAAACTCCAGTACTTTGGCCACCTGATGTGAAGGACTGACTCACTGGAAAAGACTCTGATGCTTGGAAAGATTGAAGGCAGGAGGAGAAGGGGACAAGAGGATGAGATGGTTAGATGGTATCACCGACTTGATGGACATGAGTTTGAGCAAGCTCTGGGAGTTGTTGATGGACAGGGAAGCCTGGCATGCTGCAGTCCATGAGGTTGCAAAGAGTCAGACATGACTGAGCGACTGAACTGAAGTGAACCATTCTCTGTAGTGATGATAAAGGATTACAAGAGACATGCAGTTTGTCTGGGCTAATCAAAAGCTTCCCCTGGAAACCTACACATTCTACACAGCCATAGCTCTCAGCCTAAGAATAAAGCTTAGAAGCAGCTAATACAACATACGTGGCTCAGTAGTGTGCTTAGTTAACCGTTAATGGGCACCAGATCTCTATATAACACAATTTGATGGGAAAAATTAGGAAAGATTGAGGAATTCTGTTAATTTCTCCATAATATTTATTTTCCTTTAGCTCAGAAAGGGTGAATAGTTTCATATTCTGTGCCAATTCTGATCCACTGGCAGTAACCTAAAACACAGCATTAGATGGTTTTTATGGGCAACTATGTGCCTCATGTGCTTTTAAGGCAAAGGAAGAAAGCACACGTGTTCTGAATCTTCCATTCCTCTGGTAGAAGAAAAAAGGCCAACCTATCAGAGAAGGGCTGAAAAGGATTGTTCATTATTATCTAGTAATCAGTTGGTTGGACCCAGTAAGAGAAAGACTGCAGTAAACACTGATCTATGGTCCGGCACCTGCCTTTGCTATTATTTGTTATCAAGGACAAGCGAATCTGGGTGGTGGGGTGGAACGGAGCAAGCACTGGGAGAACTTACTTCTTAAGTATATCCTATATGCAAAGCTCTTTATATTCATCTNAGACTGCAGTTTATAAACACTGATCTATGGTCCGGCACCTGCCTTTGCTATTATTTGTTATCAAGGGCAAGCAAATCTGGGTGGTGGGGTGGAACGGAGCAAGCACTGGGAGAACTTACTTCTTAAGTATATCCTATATGCAAAGCTCTTTATATTCATCTCATTCAATTCTAATAACAAACTATTTCTGTTATAGGTAAGAATGATGCAGCTCAGAAAGCTTAAGTTTTTTACAGTTGCATAATTCAAAGCCCAAGTCTGTCTGACACCAAAGACTATATTCTTTTCAAAATTTCAAAAGATCAACTGTGCAGCCTGTGAATCTGTACAAGATACAGAGGAGAGGGATGAGATTGTGTCCAGAAGGCACAATCACAGAATTGATAACATTTATTTTTCTTACAAGAAACATGTTTTGGACACAACTCTTATTTCAAGGAAATGAGTGAAATCTATAACTGAGAGAAAATATTTTAACCTTAATACATCCAATATTGTGACATGTGAAGTCTTGAATAAGCAAGAAAATTTACTGTGTTTCCAGAAGTTTTGGAAGTTAAATTAGAAATCAGGATGCAGTAATAACCTAAATGGGAAAAGAACTTGAAAAAGAATAGATACATGTAATACACATAACTGAATCACTTTGCTGTACACCTGAAACTAACAAAACATTGTAGATCAACCATACTCCAATATAAAATAAAAAATTTTTAAAAATCAAGATGCATTTTCTACAAAACTAAGTTATTCTCATTTATGAAAAACTAATAATGAAATGTCCACAGAGTCAACATTTTAATCTGTTACAAATGTTAATAGCATTTCTAAAACAGAGCTAGTTTCCTATCAAATTGTTATGATTCAAATGATGAAACATGCTAGCAGCTAAAAATCACCAGATAAGAAAAATGCTTCAAGTATCACTTTATCACTTCCATATTAACAAAAATGAACATTAGGATTTGCTGACAAAAGAATTTTAGTTTTAAAGAATTTGGATAGCTATCACTGAAATTTTCACTTTGACATAAAATGTAGCAGGATATGGAAGACACCAAAACAAAGCACAAAAAGGCAAAATACTAAAAATTTCCTTCCATATTTGGTTCAACACTAATCACATTTTCCTGCAACTAACTGTAGTAGCTTAATAAGCTCCTACATACTTCAGGTATATGCCACAAATACTTGCATAAAGTAAATTTAAAAGTAATAATAGTTTATATTTTTAAAAAATCAGTAGCAAATGTTAAACAAATCAACAATTTAGTTGTGCCTCTAAATCTGATGTAATATAAAAAATAGAGAAATCTATATGTATTTGTGTTTTGGGGAGCATCAAGAGGACTCCGTTGTATAGAATTCTCCCCATCTTATCCCTTGGCCTGGACCATAGGTTTTCCAGTGGTAAAGTCCTACATGTAGGCCAGCAGAATATGGCCTACTAGCGCTTCTCCCCAGTAATATGGCAAAGTCTCTCTTTCTCTCTCTCATTCTGTCTTGCCATCCCTCCCACAACCCTTCCACAACTGCTGCTAGTATTCTTATTAATTGTATTATTTTATATCCAATTTTCTTAACCATAATCCACCCTTGATCTCTAACACATACTATGCCGAAGCATGTTGATATTGACAATTACTCAGTGTAACATTTACTAATACAAAAAAAGGGCAAGTAGCCATAACTGAATGAATACAAACAAAATTAAGGCAAATATCAACCTGAGTGAGATCACTGGTTTTGAATCCCATAATGTTCAATGTAGGCAGTTTTATAAAAATGAATTATGAAACACAAAGACAATAGAAATATAAGTTATTTATTAATCAATCCACTTACAAAGCAGGTGGCTTAATGCAAGCTTATCGACATCTTCACATATGATCCATGGGAACATGTCTTCCACATACAGACAGTGATGTTACTGACTGATGCATTTGCAATCTGGGGCATATTAAGCATATTTAGACAAATAAAATTAGGCTATCCTGTATATGAAAGTATCTTGATAATATGCATCCTGAAGTGGATTAAAACTTTCTCCAAAAGAGAAATGTTAGTACATTAACTTAACTTTAATATTCTATATTATGCAGTAAATCTTAACTATAGAAATTAAAATTTTTAAATCAGTGATCGACTCTTGGTAATGTATGAAGTGGGAGTCTAAAACCAGAGCAACAGTAGGTTGACAGTATAATTTGTGCCTCACAGTATCTGCAGATTTACTGTTTTCAAGCTTAAAGAGAAATAAAACAAGAGACATGTAGATTCAGCTAACTTTATTTATCTTTAAACTAATAAAAATCCCTTTAAAACTGATTCTGGGACCTTTAGAAGTTCTATGAATGCATAGATACCTGCCAATGACTGCAATTCTAAATCCTGACTAAATGTGTTTACAAAAATCAATGTAAGCAGATATCTTTACTATGCGTGCTTAGCAGAAGACTGAATGAAATTCTACATGTCTTCTTCAATTTCCCTAAAATTTTGTTAAATCTGCAAGTATATACAATCCAGCTAATTGAAATTAATATTTAGTGTTCATCAGAGCTGTTTCACAGCAGCAAAAATTGAATCTGGGAAATAAAGTTCTAAACGATGGAGGAAAAAGATAAATACAATAGGAACAGCAGTCTAAATGTATGGTATTAATATTCAACTCTATCTGCATTGTGCTAAAAGGAAAAGGATACACCAAGAAGAATTCTATTGATCACTCTGGTGATGTGAGTACCACCTGCATCTGATTGAAAATGGTTTGTATTCTGTTCCCGGTATCAAGGATGGTATTGAACTCAGAACTCCATATTGTAAATATACAGCAGCCATTTTGTCCTAATTAAGGAATGTCTTAATACACAATATTATCATTTTCTAGAGGATCTTTTATACATTAAACTAAAGTACATGATTGATTAAATTAAACGTTAGTAATGGATAAAAAAATTCATAATTCTCAAGACCTGGTACTATGTAAAAACCAAAAAGACCACAAAATTCTACTTACTAAAGCAGCTAATCTTGCCTGCAAGTTTAGGGTCACAAGCCCATAATATGTGCAAAGAAATGCAATACAAGGAACCATGCAAAAATACAGTAAAATGATACAGGAAAAATGTCAAATCTAGAAAAAAAAAGCTTTTATAAATACATCAAAATCAACTGTATACATAAACTGTAGGTCTAGCATTAGTTGTACCATGTAGCAGAGCCAGCACTCTTAAGTTCAAGGCTTCCGAATCTGCGCAGGTAAGTCATGCCATCTTTGGTTGACTGCAGTACCAGGAGGGTGGGTATGAGAGGGAGGGAGGGTAAGAGTTCTGAAACATGGTGTCAACTTTCACTTGGCAGCTGGGCCTCAATGTCCACTCTGCAAATGGGGCACTTCTTATTGGTGATCAACCACTGGTCAACACACACTTGGTGGAAAAGGTGCATACAGGGAAGGCGTCTATTATAAGTAAACAAAACAAAAAGGAAAAGTTAATTTTATGACAAGTGCAGTGGAATTTAAACAAATGATACATGCAATACTTCAGTAATGTTCTGAAGTTACTAAACACTTTCTCTTCTGTTAAAAAACACTCCCTACTCAAGATTATATACCTACATTAAATTAATACTTTGGGCAATGTAATGTATTAATGACCAAGATAATTAACTGTCACAGCTAAAGAAACAAATTATATAAAATCTCAAGAATTTTAAGAACAACTACAGTAACAATTATTCCAGCTTTGTTTCTATACATGAGCTGCCAATGTACTGGAGTTGGCAATATGTTCCCCACAACATAATACTGTAAATATATTTTTAATATCAAATCACTGTATTTATGAAGCACTCTCCAAAAAATTCTCACTTAATTCTCTCAAAAGAATTCTGTAAACACACAGCAGCCATATCATACTAATTAAGGAATATCTTAATATGCAATATTATTTTCTGTCTAGAGGATCTCTTTAACACATTAAAGTACATGATTGATTAAAGGTTATTAATAGTATTCCATGATATCATTTTCATATTATATCATACTATGCTACTCTTTTAAAAGCTGATTAAATGGATAAGTTTGCTTTAGTACACTATGCTATCAATTAGAAATAGAGAAATAAATAAAGCTTCCATGCACTAACATGCTAATATCAAACCTAATAGTAGAATAAAGGTTACTGACTTAAGTGTCAATTTCAACTTCCAACACTGTTGAGTTGTTGTACATTTCAGATTTCATATTTTGTAAAAATAGCTAAAAAGAGGTGTTCTAATTACTCTCTGCACAGTATTGTCAATGCTGTAAAAAACAATTATCTATATTTATAAATCTTCATTGGAAATACAGTGTTCAAACAACCTTCTATGTGATATAGTAGACAATAAAAGTTTATAACTTGTTTTTCTCTCTTAGTCAACTGAAGAAATAGGTTACAGCTGTTATATATGTTATAGAACTTGCTTCATATGGGATTATGTTACATTAGAAAAAACAGAATAGGAACAAAACAGTTACTTAACAGATTATAAAAACAAAAATCTAAAATATTTGGTTAGCATAATAACATTTTGTAAATCACATAGTTGCAAGAAGAAAACAGTCTACAAATTGAGAGGAAATTTTAGGACAAGATCACTTTATAAATGATGATGTAAAACAAACTGCTTGGAGCTAATCTGGATCCCTCTCTGTAAACTTTGGAGAAACATTAATATACATGTTTTGGCCTCCAAAGTCTCTCATCTCTCAAGTTCTCTGTCCTACAAGATTCAGATAAGACAATACTGACCACAAAATCTCCCTGGCCAAGTCTTGGTGTGGCCTTAAAACAGGTAGTATATTTCTCTTTGATGTTAATACAGAAACTTAATCTTTTCACTGTTTTATTCACTATTAGAAGGCAATTCTACATATCAGAGACTGGTAACAGGGTATGCTAGGAGTAATCTTTATTTGGTTTCTGGTCTGCTTTATAATAAAGTTCCTCTTATTTTGGCTGTGTTGCAGGTCTGTGGGAGATTAGTTCCCCAGCCGAGGACTGAATCAGCACCCTCAGCAGCTCAAAGTGCAGAGTCTTAACTACTGAGCGACAAGAGAATTTCCTCAAATAAAATCTCTTGTCTAGTTTTGACAATGAATTTTAGAGTATTAGTGTTTAGTTACCTCACATCTTCACCTTCCTCTAAAATAGACAAACAGATAGTACATTTTTCCTCTGTGTCTTCCTCAGTCCCTTCTTCCCCATCTTGTTTGCAGTGCAGTTTCCTCTGTGAGAACCAATCAGTTGTTACCTTGTTAGTAGAGATGACATTATTGAACAACTGAGTAAAGTTTGTGTTTATTTGAAAAACAAAACAAAACAAAACCATACATTCACCCACAATATATTTCCCAGATAAAATTGCCATGAATTAAAGGATGGATTAAGTGACTATTATCAACAAAGTGTTCTCGTAAACCCTTAAATAATCAGCATCAAAATTAAAAGTAACATATTCACTAGTCTGAAATCTATCATTTCTAATCCACAATCAGGATCATATATACTATTCTGTCCCATCATGAGGCACAGCCAGACAAACTTTGTTTCATTAATAAATGTTTCAGATAATGTTCAAAAATGAATGCTAGTTATAGTATTTAGCTTAAACAGTTGAGAGGACTTACATTTAATGGTAATACTCCATTAATAATCTTAGGAAAAGGGTTAAAAATACAACGAACACTCATTTTCAGACTTCATTAGTCTCTATAGTATAGAACATCGTTTACTGAAAGAAATTTATTTAACATGCCTAGCACATCTTCTAGATATAACGCTACATAAGGAATATAAGGGTAGAATATAAGAAAGGTAGGTCAATTAAGTTCCTATCCAAACAACTGACTAGCTAAATTATGGTACCACTATAGGATGGAATTCTATATAAGCTATTAGTAAGAATACTGGTCATCTGTAGGTGCTGATATAGAATAAAAAGAAAATGGACAAAAACTGTACGCATATTATCCCCTTTGAGTTATTTTCAAAAGTGGAAGAAAAAATATATACATATGCACATTATTAAAAATACTTGGAAGATTACCTAAGAAATCTTTAAGCATGATTTTTCTTCTGGAAAGGAAAACTAGGATCATTAGAGTAACAGACTTCAATTTATAGTTTTAGATTTTTTAACCATATAGATACATTGTTCTAATAATAAAAAAATGTAGTTGACAGACTCCACAAACTTGAAAAAAGTCCATGATAAATGTTATGCACTTCAACAATAATGTAGATGTTTCAAAGAATAAATGCTTACCTTTTTGTATTTATGTGGATATGTACATCTTTCAATTGTCCCCTGGGATGCTCCACGATTGACATTTCCTAATCTTTCCTCTAAATGAATAAGTTCCTGAAGAAGAATAACCGGTATTAAAAGCCAGCATTATTTTTCCTTGAACAGCACAATCAGCATTGTAAAAGCAATAAAGTACCATATTTATAAACATGCAATGTAAATAGACTATTCAAAACCCATATATGGTAAGGCAAATGGCTGTTTGTAATTATTTCTCAGCTAACTGAAGTGGTATGGCAAGGTTATCTTGGTAGACTAGAGCAACATATTACCACATGATCCTATATAACTCAGTAAGCATATATGCATCTAGAAGATGAAGTCACTGCAGTAAAATAGGGAAACAAGTCAAACAATAATTCTTGATTCCAAATTCCAAACTGACATGAAGAAACAAAACTTTAATCATATTTAAATGATCTGTTCTTCCAGAAAATTCAAAGATATTTAGCAAAAAACTGAATTACTTAGGTTTCTTTTTCTATAGCAATGCTTCTCTAAAAACTAAGTTTAGTCAAAAAGCGTTAGGCATTGATTATAGTAGAAAAAAATATTTTAAAAACCTAGATATTTTTCTAGAAGAATGGTTAAATAAATTATATTCATCTACCCAGGAGAATATCAGAACCATCAAAAACAATGTACTAGTCAAAAAACTGATAGTACTTATTTCCCAGATATATTGCAAAGAGTAAATTTATAGAAAAAATGTTATCACTAAATTCTAATGTATTACAAGCATCACATGGGTTCAGTAAAGCATATAAGTCTAGTGCATTTAAAAATTTTTTTTAACTTCTTATTTTGTATTGGGGTAGAGCCAATTAACAATGTTGTGATAGTTTCTAGTGAACAGCAAAGGGACTCAGCACATGCAATACATGTATCCATTCTCCCTCAAACACCCCTCCCATCCAGGCTGCCACAAACACTGAGCACAGTTCCACATACTACATTTATTAAAAAAAAAAAAAAACATTAAGGTTTTTCTAGCACATTTAATCGTATGGTTCTTTATCTGATATTTACATTTATTTAGTAAAATTCTCAACATTCAGAAAACAAAGATCATGGCATCTGGTCCCATCACTTCATGGCAAACAGATGGGGAAACAGTGGAAACAGTGTCACACTTTATTTTAGGGGGGCTCCAAAATCACTGCAGATGGTGATTGCAGCCATGAAAGACACTTACGCCTTGGAAGAAAAGTTATTAGCAACCTAGACAGCATATTCAAAAGCAGAGACATTACTTTGCCAACAAAGGTCCGTCTAGTCAAGGCTGTGGTCTTTCCAGTGGTCATGTATGGATGCGAGAGTTGGACTGTGAAGAAAGCTGAGCACCGAAGAACTGATGCTTTTGAACTGTGGTGTTGGAGAAGACTCTTGAGAGTCCCTTGGACTGCAGGGAGATCCAACCAGTCCATTCTAAAGGAGATCAGCCCTGGGATTTCTTTGGAAAGAATGATGCTAAAGCTGAAACTCCAGTACTTTGGCCACCTCATGAGAAGAGTTGACTCATTGGAAAAGACTGATGCTGGGAGGGATTGGGGGCAGGAGGAGAAGGGGACGACAGAGGATGAAATGACTGGATGGCATCACCGACTCAATGGACTGAGTATTATATTATATTTAATATATTTATATTAAATAAATATAAATATCAGTCTGAGTGAACTCCGAGAGTCCGTGACAGACAGGGAGGCCTGGCATGCTGAGATTCATAAGGTCGCAAAGAGTCGGACACAACTGAGCGACTGAACTGAATAAATTTCTACATTCTTCTATTATTAGATATTTTCAATTACTCTTCTTCAATATTTGCATAATTCCTGATGCTAAGATTACTATTACTAATAAATCTTTCTATAATAATCCCTAGAAACAATATAGATGTGTACTGCCTTTTGATCCTCAGTCACTGCAGCAATCCTATACTTGTAACTATTCATATTACGCACTCCCTTTTTACATTACAGATACTGTGGCAAATATCTTCATTAATGCTATTACATACCTCAAAATTGCCCCTGAAAGGACCTCTGAATGATGTTCCATCCAAGCCTGATGAAATGTAACGAATGTGAGGATAGCCTGCCATGTCAGGAACCTATTTTAAGAGAACAGGTAAGCTAAATGAATTAAGAACAGGCTCAAGTTTTATTGCTACTATCGAATAATTCAGATACTCAATTTTCTCCATATAGCTTCTCAAAAAAATCAACTTCAGGAAGTATACATAACTCAAAAAAAGGCATTCTGTTAACAGGTTCCTCTTCAAAAATGATCTCATTTATAATAACTTTTAAATTATCATCAGAAGGAAAAAAACAGAAACAGCAGTTCTATAAGATAACAGATTCTCTTCTACTTGATTTATTTTGCACAAAGAATCCTAAGTAGGGAATACTCAAACCTAAGAATGATGTTCTTAGTAGCCTAAACACGTATTACAGAGTAAAATTTTCATAAGATATAGTCAATTTCATACAATATTGTAAAGTAATTAGCCTCCAATTAAAATAAATTTACATTTAAAAAAATCTCGTCAATTTCAGAGAGCTTTATTATACAGTATTAAGAAATAGAAATGCATAAAATTTTCTAACAAAACTTAATTTCGGGATAAAAGTTTTATTTCCCTTTCTCTAACTCCCAAATAGTCAAAGGTACCTTTGGTTGCTCTTTTGGTTTGGTTCTATTAGTGAAAGTGTAACAGTTTCTAATTTTTTATTAGCTAAGGTCAATCTTAACAATCTTATTTGCGAGCTCACCTACTTGACAGAATTTGTTTGTAACTCCAAAATTAATAGTAGTGCTCTCACAAGTCATTCACAGACGTGCACAGAGCAGCAAAAAAATCTGAGTTACCCAATATGTGCTCCCAGCTGAGGAAGAACAAGATCCTGCCCACTTGTTTCAGTTCTTAAACAATGTATTAAGTGCAATGTTTTTCACATTTTTGTACTTTTTATAGATAATTTTGTTGTTTAAACTCATCCCCAAACACAATGCTTAATTGTTAGCTAGGGTTCCTAAGTGCAAGAAGGCTGTGATATGCCTTATGGAGAAAATATGCATACATAAGCTTCATTCAGGCATGAGTTATGGTGTGATGAGCTTGGCCATGTGCTCAATGTCAATTAATCAACAGTATATATCAAATAAAGTGTCTCTAAACAGAAAAATACATTAAAACAAGGTTATGCATTGGTTGTTGNGGAGAAAATATGCATACATAAGCTTCATTCAGGCATGAGTTATGGTGTGATGAGCTTGGCCATGTGCTCAATGTCAATTAATCAACAGTATATATCAAATAAAGTGTCTCTAAACAGAAAAATACATTAAAACAAGGTTATGCATTGGTTGTTGGGACTGGAGGCTTGCAATAACCTAGGGCTGTATTTTGTATTCAATATCTATTTTGTCAGCATTCACAGTAACTCCATAGTACATTAACTACCATGAATAACCAGAGCTGACCATAGGATATTCTACCAAGGGATATTCTAAGGGATATCCAAGTCCACCCTGACACACATATATCTCAGACTCAATATGTCCAAAATCTAATTCACCTAACCGCTTCCCTAAATCCTCATCTAATATTCTCCAAATTAGTGAATGGCAGTACCATACATACACCTAACAACCGAAGCTAGATGTCTGGGAATCATCTTAAATATTACTTGAACAGAGCACATCATTTTTAGGTCAACTGCCACTGCCCTTATTCAAGCATTCATCAACTTTCATCTCTTGTACTATAATGTGTCCTCGCTTCATCATGAAACCTATTTTCCACACAACTGAAGAGACGATCTATTTAGGTGCAATCTGATTAAATCATTCTAACAACATAAACATGACCAAGACACTCCTTTTTCAATGAAGCCTAAGTTCTAGTTTCTTGGCAATGCACATATTTCATTGTTGAGTGACCTTCACCCTTAAGATCTAGAAACAGCAACTTGGATTTCCCTGTGCTTATGCTATCTGAAAGCTCTTTACATGATGTAGTCACTTTAAGAGTACCATTCTCAATTCCAGAGCTTGCTTAGAAGTTGCTTGTATAGTAAAGTGTCTTGGAAACCTTCTCTGCAATACTTCTACCCCTACAAAACTACTTACTTCTCTGTATTATGCAATATGTATTATATGAAAAGAAAACTCAATTTTTGCTGAATTTGCACTTTAGAATTCAAACTGGTATCAACAAAATCTGAATCTGCTCAAATCAGTTACAGAGAATTAGTATAGCCTTTCTACTGATCAGAAAATAAAGTATGAATGCATTAGAACAGACCCATTACCATTTATGATGATAAAGCACATATCCCACTAAAAGTGGATAAAGATTATCATGTCGGTATAAAAGGAAAAAAATGTCATTTTTTACATCAAGAAGAGTATATGTAACACTGCAAATACAAACCCATATTTTACTGTATCTAATACCTTCTTATAGCACAATTTCAATCTAATAATAATAATTCTAACCCTCTACTGAAACACCTATTAACAACTAATACATTAAAAATATTTCCAAAAAATAATTTAGAAAAGGAAGAACAGTTTTTGAAGGTAACTATGACAGAATTTTGAAAGCTTCCTATTTTACCATTAAAGGTAGAGCTCCTAATTGCAAGTGATGAAGCCGAGGTGGTGCATGGTAATGGGCCAAGTGAGGATGCAGTGCTCCAGGTGTATAAGTAGCTGCAGTTACTCCAGCTTCAATTCCCAGTTCCCTGACAAAGGAGAACAATTTAAATGTTAGACATCCCCACAGTGTCAATTATCAACAGAAATACAGGAGTATGTTCACATTTTTTTTTTCTTTACATTTTTTAATGTCATCTGAAGATTCTTATCTTACTTAGCTGAGAAAAAAAGATAAATTAGCTCCAAAGATATAACTAATAATTTCAAGTTCATTTTAGAAACCAAAATTCACAGGTTCAACTTTGTGACCATGAGGAGCAAGGCATCTGTATCCAGTTTCACATCTTACAAAGGAAGGACATATGATGAGTGGCCCTAAGGTTCTTTCCAATCTAAAAGTCTGATTTTTCATGAGAAGCATATACAATTGAGTTTACTTTTTTGGTTTGTATGAATATTGCTCCCAGGTCTTTTGTTTGTTGGATAGTGCCTCTGGATTGTTGGCATCAAGGATAATTCGAAGAGTAAACACTTCTATACCTTATAAAGCAAGGGTAAACAAAATTTTAGAAAGTAAAACTGGTAAATATAAAATCTTCATTTACTTATTCTCATTTTATATTTTGTCTGAAAAGTCACTGTGGATCAAGATCTCAATAGCTACCTACAGACAAAAGATTCAGAAAGAAAATTAATGCAAATTTGCCTCCATTTCTCTAGGAAACAACTCAAGCCTGGAGGATCCAGGCTGGATTTCCCTTGTCAATAGCAGGGCTTAAGGGAGAGGGAGGTACAGCAAACCTGAGTACAAAGGTGGGGGTGCTAGATAAAGAAGTTATAAAAAATTTAGGGGTTTTACTTTGATGGTAGATCTCTGAGAAACAACAACAAAAAAGTTCTATTCCAGTTTGACAGGGTTCCCTGCCCTAGAACTCAAGTTGCTACTCTTTCCTCCTCAAGTCTCTTATGACTCACCGAGAGACAGTGAGTCACAGCTAAGCTGGAATTCAGTTTCTCTGTGTTATCCTTAAAAAAAAAAATTATATATCTAGCTATTTGCTGTGCTAGGTCTTAGTTGCAACACTCAGGATCTTCAATCTTGTTGTGACATGTGGGATCTTTACTTGTGGAATGCGAATTCTTAGTTGCAGCGTGTGAGATCTAGTTCCTTGACCAGGGATCGAACCCAGACNAAAGTCTGATTTTTCATGAGAAGCATATACAATTGAGTTTACTTTTTTGGTTTGTATGAATATTGCTCCCAGGTCTTTTGTTTGTTGGATAGTGCCTCTGGATTGTTGGCATCAAGGATAATTCGAAGAGTAAACACTTCTATACCTTATAAAGCAAGGGTAAACAAAATTTTAGAAAGTAAAACTGGTAAATATAAAATCTTCATTTACTTATTCTCATTTTATATTTTGTCTGAAAAGTCACTGTGGATCAAGATCTCAATAGCTACCTACAGACAAAAGATTCAGAAAGAAAATTAATGCAAATTTGCCTCCATTTCTCTAGGAAACAACTCAAGCCTGGAGGATCCAGGCTGGATTTCCCTTGTCAATAGCAGGGCTTAAGGGAGAGGGAGGTACAGCAAACCTGAGTACAAAGGTGGGGGTGCTAGATAAAGAAGTTATAAAAAATTTAGGGGTTTTACTTTGATGGTAGATCTCTGAGAAACAACAACAAAAAAGTTCTATTCCAGTTTGACAGGGTTCCCTGCCCTAGAACTCAAGTTGCTACTCTTTCCTCCTCAAGTCTCTTATGACTCACCGAGAGACAGTGAGTCACAGCTAAGCTGGAATTCAGTTTCTCTGTGTTATCCTTAAAAAAAAAAATTATATATCTAGCTATTTGCTGTGCTAGGTCTTAGTTGCAACACTCAGGATCTTCAATCTTGTTGTGACATGTGGGATCTTTACTTGTGGAATGCGAATTCTTAGTTGCAGCGTGTGAGATCTAGTTCCTTGACCAGGGATCGAACTCAGACTCCTTGCATTGAAAGTCCAGTCTCAGCCACTGGACCACCAGGCAAGTCCCCACATTACCCTTCCCCTACAAAGTATCTCTTCCAACCTTTTCTACCACAAGAAACTGATCACAGCTCTGAAATAAATAAGATACTGACCAGGCAGATCTCTCTGGAGCCTGTCGAGGATGTGAGGACATAGTCTGAGGCACATGAATATGATGCCCGTGACCATAATTTGGGTGCATCCTATGTGGATGGGGTGGGGGGCGTTCATGTGCCCGCCTGGAAACACAGAACACAAAAAGACCACTGGAAATAATTGAATAATTGGTTATTTCTTAATGTAGAAAAAAACAATCTAGTATTAATATTATAAACATCTATAGTCTTGAAATTAACTCTGCAAAAATAAATTAGAAAAATGCAATATAAAATAACTTAATGATTAACAATAAATCAAGAAGCCATAGTCCCACAAATTCTCACTACTCATTTATTTCAATGTCTCCAATCCAAATATCATCCAAGGGAAAAAACAGTATCTTTATAATCTTTATATGGCAGATATTTTAAATAGAATAACAGGAACTAAATGAAAATAAAATTTAAAAAATTAATACTCCAGCATATGCTACAGACACAAGGAAGTTGTTTATATAAACGTATAAAACAGAAGAAATGGAAACTAGCTTGCTTCATCTTTTTGCTGTAATAATATTCATCCATTTTAACGGAAAAAACTTCTAAGGAAAAAAATTTAACCTGTGCATTTTCTTCAAACACATGCAAATACATGTCAACACATCTGGGAAACTGGTATTACTTCTATTCACACTCTTTATTCATCAGTCCAGCTTACTGTATTTTCTCTTTCTAAAGTCTGTCAAATTTACAAATATAAATGGTAACAAAGTTCTAAACGAATGGCACTTGAGAACAAAACCGTTCTAGGGATTCATTTTTATAGTCTAACTCTCATTTTCTACTAGTTTCAAACACATATACAGAGTTTTCATGTTTAACCTTAATGATTCAGAACAAGTAATTTTCTAGATACTGGAAGATAGAAATATTAATTGGCAACTTTCTATATAAAGAGGCCCTATATTAAAATGACAAAAATAGTCACAGATTCTAAATATAACCTTAAATTATATAACTAAAGAAAGAAGTTACACAAGAGCCAGATCATTGATTAAATCAAGAGTCTGCAAACATCCTGTAAGGGCCAAATACTTAATATTGCTTGCTCTATAGGCCACATGGTTTCTGTTGTAACTACTCAACTTGGTTTTTATAGTGTAAAAGAAGCTACAGACAATATATAGATGAACCAGTGTAGCCATTTTCCTCCATAACTTTAACAGGCAGGCAGAATAAGCCCAACGAAGTACACTGCCCCAAATTAGAACATCAGATCCTGAGTTTTCCAAAGAAAACAAAAACTTCTTTTTGTTTTTATAGTCTTTTCATATGAAATAACCTGATATAAAATTTTTATGTCAGCATCTACAACTCAGGATAAGACATTCTGGTTAGTAAAAAATTAATTTCCTAGTGAACTTAGGATTAAGTATAGCTTTATCGCTTCTGAAGACTTTACAGTTTTAAAAGCCAATGGAAATAGAAGGCAAAGAATAAAGGGTGATCATCTTTTTAAAAAAGTAAAACATACGTTGGATGCTGCATCATTCTCCTTCTTTGAACTTCCATCCTCTGCATCATTTCATGAGGATGCAGTCTTTGTGCTGGAGGCGCTGTGGCTGGAATATGGTGTGAAATTGGCTGGTGTGTGGGAGGAAGATGCTGAGGGATTGGTGCAGCTGCACTGGCTAAATGAGTTGGAGGTGGGGGTGCCACGGGGTGAGATGTTGCATGAGACGATATTTGAGAATGGAAAGCATGAACAGGATGAGGAATAACATAATCCACTTGAGGTGGAGGCTGAGTCTGAGGGGGAGGGTTTCCATGAGAGTGGGGGCAGGCAGAGGTTTGATGATGAAGTGGTCTTGTCAAAGAAGCATCTGTAAGAAAAGCACAAGCACCACAAGGTTAAACATATATTACCATAATACATTCATGCTATACTTTACAAACATATTAGTGTATTTTATTTTATAAATACTTTATCAAAGCTTGAGTCTGCTTAGTCTTGTTTGGCAACCTGCTTCCTTCTTTGAGTAATCATAGATATCTTCTCAAGTCAATACATATAGTTTTACTTCATTCACAGCATTTTATTACAAGAAGGCATCAAAAGTTATTGAAGAAATCACCACTGATAAAAACTGGAAGCAAACCAAAAAGTTTGCTTTTTTTCACAGAAAGTTTCTATAGCATAAAATTCCTATAAGAAGTTCTGAATCTGAAAGAATAATTTAAATTCAGATTAGTGTTGTTGATCATGTTCGATTCTTTGTTATTCCATGGACTGCAGCATGCCAGGCTTCCTTGTCCTTCACTATCTCCCAGAGTTTGCTGAAACTCATGTCCACTGAGTCGACGATGCCATTCAACCATTTCATCCTCTGTTGCACCCTTCTCCTCTTGCCCTCAATCTTTCCCAGCAACAGGGTCTTTTTCAATGATTTGGCTCTTTGCATCAGGTGGCCAAAATATTGGAGCTTTAGCTTCAGCATCAGTTCTTTCAATGATATTCAGGGTTGATTTCCTTTAGGATTGACTGGTTTGATATCCTTGCTGTCCAAGGGACTGTTAGAGTCTTCTCCAACATCACAGTTCAAAAGCATCAGTTCTTTGGTGCTCAACCTTCTTTATGGTTCAACTCTCATATCCACACATGACTACTGGAAAAGCCATAGCTTTGACTATATGGGCCATTGTTGGCAAAATGACGTCTCTGCTTTTTAATATGCTGTCTAGGTTTGTCATAGCTATTATTATAAGGAGCAAGTGCTTTTAATTCCGTGGCTGCATTCATCATCCACAGCAATTTTGGAGCCCAAGGAAATAAAGTCTGTCACTGTTTCCATTTTTACCTCCATCTATTTCCATGAAGTGATGTGACCAGATACCATGATCTTAGTTTTCTGAATGCTGGTTTCAAGCCAGCTTTTTCACTCTCTTCTTTCACCTTCATCAAGAGGCTCTTTAGTTCCTCTTTGCTTTCTACCATTAGGGTGGTATCACCTGCACATCTGAGGTTATTGAGGTTATTTCTCTCAGCAATCTTGATTCCAGCTTTCTTCATCCAGCCCAGCATTTTGCATGATATACTCTGCATAAAAGTTAAATAAGCAGGGTGATAATATACAGCTTTGATGTATTTCTTTCCCAATTCTGAACCAGTCAATTGTTCCTTATAAGGTCCTAACTGTTGCTTCTTGGCCCACATACAGATTTCTCAGGTGGCAGGTAAGGTGGTCTGGTATTCCCATCTCTTTAAGAACTTTTCACAGTTTGTTGTGACCCACACAGTCGCTTTAGTGCAATCAGTGAAGCAGAAGTAGATGTTTTTCTGGAATTCCCTTGCTTTTTCTAGGATCCAGTGGATGTTGGCCATTTGATCTAAATTCAGATACTAGTTGACAAAACACCTTTCCCAAAAGTTTATCATAATTAATTACCATCAACAGTACATGAGAGTTCCTAATTATACTGTCACAACTTTTACATGCTAACCAGAAAAAAAACTTGTATTCATTAATCAATTATATTTCTTCCCAGAATTATCTATTCACATTCTTAGCTTATAATTCATCTTTTTCTTATTGATTTATAAGTATTTTTTGTATACATGGGAGCTTTGTCATAAGAAAAAGTATAGTATAAACATTGTCATAGTATAAACATTTTTCCAAATTGTCTCCTGGCAATTTTACTTTGCCATAAGTATTTTGCTTTTGTAAAATCAAATGTATAAATTATATATTTATAAACACATAAATCATGTTTTCTTTCATCATTAATGGTTATAGAGCACTATAGACGGGAAAGGAACTTGCAAGTCCCAGGCACGCCTGTAAACATGTATTTTCACCACTGCACTTCTCTCCCTGCCTCATGCTATTTTTCCTGTGCTATATATTAAGTAGAGGGCATATTTGCTAGCAACTTGCCATGAAAATCAGCCTTTATTAAGATGGTTTCACCCATTTCTTCAATCTGAATCTTTATGTTGCAAAATGACTGTTGAAAGGTCCCTTAAAGGAATACTTTTCTCTCTTACTCTTAAGAGATAAGCATCAGTTTAGGTCTAAAAGTTAAGTTTGTCTCCTCCATGGATTTCAGCCCTAATTTCATTTTATTTGTAAGATTTTCTTGGTAGTCTGGTATGGAGCCATACCATTTCTCTAGTTTGAGTACAGAAAGATTACCTTCAATTTTTAATTGCTTTGATTCGTGCAGCAGGGGTGAAAGTTAGGTAACCACAGACTCATTCAGCCAGACTTCAAAGGAAAACATGTTAGCATATATTTAAAGGAAACTTTCACTGAGCTCAATTTAAGTTGTGAGACATATTTTTAAACTAATTTTCTAAAAGTTGTATTTTCAAATCAGTGTTTTACTCTAAGAAGTCACAAAGCTCAGTACTTCTTAGTCATCAAAAAAGAAGTCACTAAGTTCTCTAACTGTTAACTGTTCTTCCTCAAATTTAGAGCATTTTGCCCAGTTTCACAGCAAGGTTCTCTAACTCTATAAATTATTATACAAGAAATAATATTTAAAAATACCACAAAATGCTAAAGTTTTGCTTTGGAATGAATCAATTTATTTAACTCTTCATTAATCATTTTTCAACTTTACCAAGGTATACTGAGAAACAATTAAAACAATATATCTAAAGTGTATAATATGATAATTTGACACATTATACCACATGAAATGAGTACCACAATCAGTTTAGTTAACATATACATCACCTCACACAGTTGCCAAATTTTGTGTGTGGTGAAAACTTCAGCCATCATTATAATGCACTGTTTATCTAAACAAAATAATTACTCATCATTGTATAAAGGTGATATATTCTGCATTCTCACCGACCATTTCCCTTCTTCTCTGTATTATGTATTCTTGCCAGTAAAAATAAACAAACAAAAATTGTTCTTGATATTATTTCTTAAAAGTTTAGCATGTCACTTTAACCCAGGAATCTCAATCCTAGAAGTTACCCTACAGATTAGTAGAAAACTACAAATAATTTAAATGTTCATCAACTGAGGACTAATTCAATATATAATGAAATATTATGAGGATATTTAAAAAAATGAGCTAGAATTTTATATTTTATAGAAATCTGAGACATATTGTTAAATTTTTTAAAAAACAAAAAATGAAAAAGAGGGAAATACTATGTTTGATATGATCCCATTTTTAAAAAGGAGAGATATCATAATAAGAGATGTGTCATAATAACATGTGCAGAGAAAGAATATTTCTGAAAGGGTTTATAATGAACTATAAACAGTTGCTACCACTGAGGTATTGGGATTAGTGGGAAGAATGGAGAAGGACTTTTAACTTCTTATTTTATATTATTCTGTGATTTGAATTTCTTAAGGTGTACAAAAGTTACTTTTATGATAAAAAGAAAACATTAATTTTTTAGATTAGGACATAAAAAAGCAAAGGATACACTTACAAATTGCTTCAGTATATTATTTTTAAAGAGGAGGGGGAGAAAACCACACATTTTGAGTTTCCAATAAAAGATGATAAATGAAAGATGAATATCAACAACTATTACAGAACAGCCTGCACATCCTTCCAGTAATCACACACGGAATTCGTCCACTGGTTAACACTTGCAAAAACTTGTACTCTTGAAAAGATAAATGATGTATCACCAGATTTCACTGTACAAATTCTGGGTTGACTCTAGCTGTATATCCAGGACACAGATTTTTAAAATTATAGGACTGGAATTGTAAGAAGATAAATAACTGAACATTATCCCTCGTATGTAACCAGGGGACAAAAGCAAATTTCCTTGCCAATGTTTTGCTTTACTCCTGGCATGAACTTTCAGTGCTTTTTAAAAAAATCAAAATATTTAATAAGTTTCCATCTGATTATTAGCCTATGATTTAACAAAGCAATAAATACAGAGCCTAAGGTTATTTCTCATTTCTTGTATCTTATAGATTTCAATTTCTTAGAAAAGTCATATCTGATTCTATTTTAATTGCTTGCATGAAAAGAGTACAGATAACCTTTCTACAACTGGCTTTCTGTCAAGGAATTTTCTCCTGTATCTCAGTTAAGTTTCAGAATTCTTAAAAGTTTACTTTCCTATGCATAGAAACAACTACTAAACCTTCCAATTTCTTTTTAATACTAAAGGATAAATATAAATTTCTTAAAATTTCCTTTTATAGGAATCTAAAGTGCCATTCAATGTACTTCTAATCGACAGATATTAAAACATAAATGCTAAAATGTATATTAGACAAATATGATACTTTTTATTATTTTACCAGACCTATTAAAACAACATCTGCCATTTTTGCTTAAGACTGCTTTAGGTATATGAGGTGAAGGAACGATGAAATGGGAAAAATACAGTCCACTTTTAGGTCAAGGAAATACTAGGAATTTATAAATTAGAATTACTGAAAGGTTATTAAATGGAGGAGAGTACAATGGTTCATTCATGTGCCTCTAAGTTCTTTGCCTATTAAATTTATACTTACAAGGAGGTGGCATATAATGTCGACAGGATGACAGTGAGGCTTGTGGAGGGGGCTGGGGCTGGGGCTGGGCAACCATGCTTGATCCATAACCATCTATTGATAATGGCTGACTCGGGGCAGCGGCAGCAGCAGCCTGATGGCCAAAGATTGCAGCTCGGGAAGAAGAAACAGGACAGCAGGGGTCAAATGCAGATGCTCCATGAAAACCAGCACTTCCATGACTTCTGATACCACTGCTGCTCAGGTCTACTGGCAGTGCCTGCTGTACAAAGAGGAACTATGTTTTATCTTTCTAAAATTTGGTCAAAACATTGTTTATGGTATACTGTAAAAGTACTCAATGTAATCTAGAAAAATAGAATCAATAAATTTGAAATTGGTCAAATTTTGAGTGTGAAGACCTACTGAGCACCAAAATATACTACGTGTATCTTTGATTGTAAAAAATTATAGTGCTTATCCACTTAAAAACTATAATCAATTTTAAATAACCAGGCATGTGATAGTGCTTGAACAAAAGTTAATATATTATTTTAAGATCTATTTATCTTCCATATACTAGGTCTTAGAGAAAAACTTTTAAATCATACTACGATATCCTCCTTTATACCAAACTCTTCACTGGTAATTTAGGACTCCTTCAGAAAACATATAATCATGCCACTGAAAACATTTAAGGTTTCAGGTAAAAAATCTGTCTCATTTTTAAACTGTACATAGCAAGGATTCAACTAAAATTCAAATAGTGAAAACATCCAAGATAACAAAGAGTCTAAGATTATTCAAGCTAAAACCATTAGTTAGCTTTGCCTCACAACCTTTTCACTTAAAAAAAATTAAGCCACAATTACTTTTATTAGTAAGGTAATTTTAGGGAAGGATCATTTACTAAGTTGAAAAATCAAAGAGTCTAAATTCCATCTCTATTACAGCACTGTGAAAAGTCCTAAGGAAAATACTTTACCTTCTACTCTACAGCAGATAACAGAAACAGAATTGCTTCTTTATAGTCTTAAGTATTTTAAGTATAAGCCTTTGCTTAGTGTTCAGTACAGGTGCAATTTTTTAAATATGATTAAAGAAAATGAAGATGTTATATACGGAATCATATGTAGGGATTGTTCACTACTGAAAGCTGAGGGGCTAGAGGTGAGGAAAGCTAGGGTAATGCATTTATTAGAGGCCCAGGTCACTCAGTCCAGTGAGGAACCATAGCGGTCTTAGTATATTTTAAAATTTTATTTTATTATTATTATTTTTAGAGACAGAGTGGTCTTTGTGGTTTCAATGGCCACCCTGTTCAGAGGATAACAGAAACATAAGAAACTCTGGATATTAAAAGGGAAGGAGGAGGACAGTTCAGAATGAGGGAAGGACAATAGAACTACTTTCCTCTTGTATATTACGTGTCTACCAATTAAGTAAATGTCTGACATCTTTCTTCTGAGTTGGCAAATATAATATCAGCTTCTAATTTGAATAAGGTTTAAGAATAATATTTTAAGATTGCAAATTATTACTGATGAGTCAAATCCTTTGTGTATTTCCTATTTAGGTTAAAATTTGGCAAATGGATTGGAATATTAACATACTAGGAAGGTGAGCAAATTTCCTATCTTCTTCTCCAGGCAGTGATTAAGAAAACTCTCAACGTGTGAGTAAAGTAGGGTGAAGGTCCTTCTAGGAGCAACCGAGGGTAAAATTAACAGTAGAGAATAAAAAGGAGGAAAAAACCAACAGAGAGAACCCTCTTCTTCACAGTCCCAAGAGTTCACTCAATTCTCATTCTAGAAGGAAAAGAGGGGTTAAGCAAGATAGTACAGAAATAGCAAATATTACTTTTTTGTTGTTCAGTCACTAAGTCCTTGCGACCCCATGGACTGTAGCCCACCAGGCTCCTCTGTCAATTGGATTTCCCAGGCAAGAATTCTGGGGTAGGTTGCCATTTCTTTCTCCAGGGGATCTTCCTGAAGGGAAGGCCAAGAATGCTGGAGTGGGTAGGCTATCCCTTTTCTCACAGATGTCCCCAACCCAGGAATCAAACCAGGGTCTCCAGCACTGCAGGCAGATTCTTTACCAACTAGGCTATCAGGGAAGCCCACTAATTAAACTATTCTATCAAAAGAGAAAGCTACACCCAAAGGAGTAGTATGATAGTCAAGTGACTACTAAAACTTCTCTGTTGTTAAGACTAATCCTCCCCAATCTTTCTCTGCCTATCTACAGTTTGACAATCATGAGATACCACACAATTTTAAATTCTAAGATCAATCTCCTTCTCCTCAGTTTCCTACTATGTCCACACAGATCTCAAATGTAGACTATATGAGGCTATCTCATGTACATGTGGTTAATTTCAGAGTCCTACAAAGAGCTACACGAATCTCAAACTGTTCATATGTCTAAAACCTCACTCTTTAGCTTCATATCCATTATCACTATTGAATGCCTGATCCTGCTGATTTTCCTCAAGGTTTGTGTATAGTCCAAATACTTCTACTTAGAGATAGATGTTAGAGAAGATCTCCTGGAGAAGGAAATGGCAACTCACTCCGGGATTCTTACCTGGAGAATTCTGTGGACAGAGGAGCCCGGCAGGCTACAGTCCACAGGCTCACAAAAAGCAGGACACAACTGAGCAACTAACACTTGAGAGAGATAGATCAGTAGGTTATACCTATATTTAACATAAAACAAAAAAAGAGATTCTACCTATAATTAAGTCACTCAGGTTGCTTTTTTAGGCCCAAAAGGTAGAACAGGTGTAGTCAACCAACAGATGTTAGTACTTAAAACTGCTGTTATCAGAGCCAAAACATCATCTAAAATCTCTTTAATCACATTTCCTACTAAACCCTTTCAATTTTTTTTATATCAGCAGCTAGTTTCTTCTTCTTAAGGGAACACTTCACTTTCTTAATTTTAGTTTGTCAGAACCAGAAGAGATAATCATCAAATATTTAAAAGATGAAGCAAGTAAAGTACTTGAGGAAAGGGGAGAGAGTACAGTGGAGCAGTTACTCTGAATTTCACTTTAACTTTTTCTAGCCCATTTTTTTCAGCACATGTGTCACTTAGCATTTTATATTATCCATTTTATTTTTTAAAGTATGCACCACCCAGGTTTACATCATAATTATACACAGAAACAACACCGCAAAGGTTAAAATAGTACATAATATTTCACTTTATTTACTCCATGTGATCACCAATATGAATTTAACATTATTGACATTTTAAGTACTCAGTAATAATACCAACCAATTTACTTAATTAGCAAAAAAATATTACTGATAATTTTTTCTGCTGACATTTCAATTTCCCAGAAACTAAAAACCTAATCTGCTCTTGAGAAACAGGAGGTTCCTCCCTGTATGGTTTTGCAGCTGAGAAGTCTGTTTATTTCTAGATGAGCGGAGATTACTAGGAGGCTCCAGAAGAGGACGTAGAGGAGGAAAAAACTGGGAGAATTCCCTAATTTCTCATGAATGAGGCTGACGCTACAGTTTCAACACCTTTCTTTGAAATGAAATCCTAAACATTAAATCCACTTATATTTAACTAAAAACACTGAAAAACATTCCAGAATAAAAAATATATCCAACTATCCACATCCCTGGTCCCCTCAATTGGTTGCAATCATCTATAACACTAGAAAATCCTAAATACTTAATTTAAAAAAAAAAAATTAAAAAAAAATAAAAGATCATTAAATTATGCCACTCTTGCAGGGGCAAAAAGACTGATTTATTTGGTACATAAACTTTATCAATAGATTTTTTTTTCCCCAGCAGGAACTGCAATTTTAAAAATTTAAGAAGAACTCATCAAATTCCACATACCTGGTCATGGTAGCTGGTACTAGAAGTACTATTTGCTCCACAAGGTGGTTGTACTTGTGGAGGCCTTTCCACAGGACAAGTAGGATCACTAAAGGAAGGAGAAACTGGGACAGCTGGGTGGGGAGTATGATGGTGGTGGTGATGATGCTGAAAATGGTGGCCATGCTGCTGAAAGCAACTTGTGTGTGGATGTCCTAATGCATGGTGATTCTGCGATGACCCTCCACAGGGCGAGTGCTGGGGACAGCAGGAAGGTAACCTAGGCATTGCAGGAGGGCCAGTTTCTGTTACAGCATTAGACGCAGTTCTCCTCGAGTCATCTTGAAATGAAAAAATGCACAGATCAATTAAATGATCAAGTATCACTGTGTAAAAAATACGTTTGTGTGCTTATCTGCTCAGTCATATCTGACTCTTCACAACCCCATGGACTGTAGTCCACCAGGCTTCTCTGTCCATGGGATTCTCCAGACAAAAATATTGGATGGAGTAAGGTAGCCATTCCCTTCTCCAGGGGATCTTCCTGACCCATGGACCAATCTGGGTCTCCTACATTGCAAGCAGATTCTTTACCGTCTGAGCAACCTTGTGTATAAATGTGTATAAATAGGTGAATAATAAGTGATTAGTGAATTCAAGTATCTATAAATAATAACGTGATATAGTCACATTCTTATGTATATCCTATAATTTTAGGCAGTGGTCTTCACTGGGATTTTCTTCCAAGCTTCAAGAGGCTTGTATTTACCATGACATTTAAATATGGCAATAAGTCACCTTTTCCTAGGTCACGACAAATTACTAGTTTTTTAAAATAAATTATTAGTTTTAAATTGCATTTTAAAAACTCCAAAGTATCATGGGAGTCCTTCCATTATATACAACAAATACTCTTAATACTATAAATCATTCCTATATAATGAAGACTACTATGTCACATTTCTTAAAATCTTAACTCCTTAAAGATATAACCATCCAACTCAGAGCATATCTGGCTAAGTCTTACTAACTTCCAATGTTTTTTCCCCTTCTCTGGTCTCTAACCTCAGACCTAGTAGAACAAAAGAAATGATAAGATTCTACCTGGTTGAAAATTAAGTCTCCTGTAATAATTTTGTGACTCAAAGTTGAATAGTAGGATAAAAGCATGAAGTCAGATGGGCTTAAATTCTAATCCTGAGCCTGTCTAATTTGAGTAGTGTGACCTTAAGAAAGTTATTTAATCTCTTTCTCACCTATTAAATGTAGCAGTAACGATCTTGCATGGTTGTTCTTAGAAAAGATAATAATCTTCTAGGTACAAAACATCTGAGTCCTAATTATGTTCTGTCGCATGCCCAGAGTTACTTTGAAGGTACATTCTTCCAGGCCAGAAGAAAAGCAAATGTGTCCCCAGAAGGTTTATCCCAGTGTTTCAAACTCCTCGAAGAAAGAACACCCTTTCCTCAAACTACATATGTGCAAATTAAAAAAAGATAAAAATGGAGACGCATTTTTTACTTAAAAAATAAAAATTAGAGGAATAGAAAACGCAGAGCCTTGTCCTTCCTTTCCCCCACATGACTCACGAGGCATCTCCTCAGAACTCTTAGGATTCTAGAGTACACCTGTGTTCCAGCCCTATTTCTAGAATAACCAATACCAGGGACACCCTACTCCTATTTGGCTCACAGTACAAAGCTATTCTCTTCTGGGTCAATGTACCAATTAGGAATCTTCTAGTTATTTACAAACAATACAAAAAATCCAACCCAAACTGGCTAAAACAATGAAGGGAATTTACAGACTCACATAAATGAGTCTGGGTGGCTCTGACTGATGACACCTCCCTGTAATTCTCCAGGGTCTGCCCTCTTATACACGTCCTATTCTGCTGTTGCTGAGTCTCTTCTGGGCAAACCTAAACTCTTCCTAAACCCTGTTAGGCAGTATCTCTATTCTAAATCTCTAAATCTCTGAATATTGTTTTTTTTTCCTCCTCAAGTTCCTATTCTGGCCTATTTGGGCTAATTTCCTGAGCTCTTTTGTATGGATTCTTAACCTGAGAACCAGAATTCAGGAGTCTGTAAACTCGGATAGAAAAGAATTACACTAATCTCTAGTAGCCTCCTGGAATTACTACTACCTTGTTATCACAAGTTGAGACGTTAAATATCACAAGTAATGTGTAACAAAAACAAAAAAGATAAAAAGTCAACAAGATGTTCACTTTTAAAACATAAGTGATAGCAGATTCTAAGTCAGTTTGATAACTACATTCCTTTCATTCACTTCCATTTCAAATTTCTTGAGTAACCTGGATAGAATCACAATTGGCATACTAGAAACTTACTATGACCAATAGCTATCTTAGTTATGCTGAATCAAAAGTAGCTATTTTCTATAGGCTGTAATATTTATAGCAATATCATTATTATCCGATCTTCACTTCCTACATTTCTGGGGTTATATCTCTGTCTCCATGTCAAAATGTTACACAAGTAAATGTCATTTATTATGTGTTACTTCAGAAAAGAAAAGCAAAAACCTTTAGGACACTAAATCTATTCAGTGGATGGACTAAATGACCTTCATGGTTCCTTCCAACTGTGACACATTAATTTTACAAATTGAAAAACTCTAAGACTCAGGAGATGAGTCTGTAACCAGAGCAAGAGACCTAGGGACTGCACGACCAAAGTGAGAGATACGACATTATCTGTTTAAAAATGACTTGCCCTCTTGGTCTTCAATTATTACAAAAACAAAGGTCAGAGTGAGAGAAGAGGAAGCACAGTAACTAGAATATCCTTAAGGCTGAATATATATTTAAGGGGTTAAAATGATTAACAGTATGCCCCTCAAAAGAGGACTGACCTTATAGCTCTACTTCTTAGGGTACAGTTTTGACTTCCAAATAAATTAATTTCTGTTTTCCTATAGTCCAGAAGCTCTTTGTTGCTCAAACAAGGGAGAAATCCAAAGTAAATACAACTGAATCTCCTGTTGTTCAAGAGTTAATAATCAAAATTGCCAGAGCAGAGTGAAATACAAAGATATCTGATTAAGTAAATAAATCCTGCCCTTTTTAAAAATTAAAATTAGCCTACTGAGTGTCCACTAAAAATAGATCATCACAAATCTACATCAGAGAAATTAACTCCACATCACAGTGACATCAAACTGGTTAAAGTATTTTTACTGTAATTCAAGGAAGAATACTGAGATGTACTCGTGCATTTATTCATTTATTTGGCAAGTCTTACATATAATAATAACATGGCTAAGGATCTATAAAGACACTAGAAAATACAACAGTAAAAAGGAAAGTCTTGATAATTAAAATAATTTAGGAATATTGTCTGCTTTTGTTGTTTTATCTCTAGCAACTAGAAACAAACTACAACACAGGCAGATCAATAAGCACTTGCTAAATTTAAGCTAACCTCGCAAGGGAAAAGAGGCATGCCTGCATGGGAGCAGCTTAGTGCTAAAAAAAAAGAAGACTTGATCTTTGGTCCTCAAGGAGCTCATCACCAAGCACAGAGAAAATTTAAAAAGAAATCAACCAGTATTGTAACAGAAGCACTGGGTTCTAGTACAGTATAGAGCAACACTGTCCCCCAAGGAGTATCCAGCAACAACTGGGGATACTTTTGGCTCTCACAACTGGAGGGGAGGGGGCACTAATAGTTATTCAGTGAGTGGAAGCCAAGAAGGATGCTAAATATCCTACAATGCACAGGAGAGCCTGCCCGCCCCTACAGGAACTGGCCAGCTCAAAGACAAGAGTACCAAGGTTGAGATATCCTGGCATAAAGAAGAATACAGGATTCAAGCTAGACTTCGTAGGTCTGAATTCTGGCTTTACTGTCATATAACCTTAGATAAGTTACTTCACCTGCAAAATGAGAATAATCATAGAATCTGTCTCATAGGCTATTACAAAAGTCAGAGCTACTATAAATAATTAACCAATATTATGAGTTCAACAGGTGTTAGCTATTATTATCCGCTACAACTGGTAGCTCTTTTTATGTTGTGTTCCCAGTGTCTAGAACAGTGCCTGATACATAGCATGCAATCAATAAATAGCTTGCTGAATAAATGAATACACGAGATATGTACACATACGCTAGGAACACATTGAGAAATCATACAGATGATAAGCTGACTGGAGGCATGCTGAGTTGAGGTGATTGCAGAATGGCCCAGAGGAGAGGAAGCTGGATATGAAAGTTTAAAACAAGGAGAGCACTCTAGAAGCACAAAATGGTGAGTCACTGACTACTGGTGGCAGGTTAAAAACACCTACACTTATGAGATGGATCAATGAAAAAAGGAATGAGAACAGAGTCCTAGGAGAAAAGAAGATGAGAAGAAAATGTACTGCCAGATTTTAAACATCATGTTTGTTTTAAAAGGAGTCAAAGTTAAATGAAGGAGTTTAAGGTGAAGAAGATCCCTTAGGCATAAACAACAACAAATGCACATGTACATGTATGAAAGGAATAAAACCAACACAGATGCTGAACACACAGGCAAGATTAAAACAAGGTCAAGGATACAAAAAAGAATAGTATGAAGTGCATAGATAAAGAAAATGGAAGCAACAGGAAGGCAGTTAAGAGACCAGCAGTTAGGAGATATGGATAGGTATAAACATACAAAAGTTTTTATTAAAGGGGCTGGAAGTTACAAGTATTCATACATGAGAATCTTCATTTATTTTTTTAATCCTCCTTCCACCCCCAGAAATGAGAATCTTAAAGAAAATAAGACAATTTTGGAATAGACACTGAGGGGAAGGAAAGGGAAGGGAACTAATTGAGGTATCATACTATCACAACTTATTACCAACAGCCCCAAGATTTGATTCCATAAGTTCAGGAGGCACTGATCTGCATGGTTCTATGATTTCTATCAGCCCCATTTAGAAACCTGAATAAGAGAGAAGCTAGACGGCTCAAGTGATTCAAGGCTGGACATGTGTGAGAAGGTGCAAAGTAAAGACAGGATGTGAAGAAAATAGGTGAATGATATTCTACCATCCTGGAAGGAAATGAAGCCAGCAGAACTGAATGCCCCTAATACAATCTATCTGTATGTGCTTTTATCAGATTTATACAGAGGAACAACTTGGCCTTGAAAAAGATTCTCCTAGTCTAGAGAAATGTAACATGATTAAGTCTATCAAAAGGGCCATCATAAAAAGATAGAATAAATATCATGGAGAGGGTCCACTTATGCAGTGATGTTACTACTCAACAGATTAAATGTGAATCCTAACTAAACAAGTGTGTTAAAAAATAAGTACATAAATAAAAGCTTTGAGATAAAGATTTCTTGAAATAAAGTTGGGACTGTTTCACATAACATCTAGTTAAACACAAGGTACAGAATGCAACCAGAAAAGAGTGTGCAGTCAATAAATGAAATAAAAGCCCATTTCACTTCTGCCTACACTTTCTTTTTCAAAAAATGCAGTATTTAAAAGATATCCCAGGAAACCTTGTTTCCTCAAGGTTCACCTTTAGTTTCCAGGGGAGGGACATCTAAACCAGACAGTTTTCCAATTTGCTCAACGTTGAGTTATACGGATATAATATTATATTAAAAGCAAAAAAAAATTGATATAAAACACATGGTGATTTCATTACTAATGGTAATTACTATTATTACTGGAGATAGAGGCAATCTACGCCCTATAGGGTCTATGATGTCTCTGTTAGTAAACAGCAAGTTCCTATCTCTGCGCCATCATTCAGGAGAGAAAAAAGACTAATTTAAGATCTAGTCAAACAGCTGATAGGAAAGAACCAGAGATAGCACTGCTAACTGAAACCTAAGAAATAATCTATAAGCTGAAACTATAAAATTCTCTCTAAAAATTTTTATTGATATATATTTGTTTACAGTGTTGTGTCAGTTTCAGGTATTAAGTGACTCAGTTATGTACATATATATATATATTCTTTTCTGGGGCGTGGAGTGAGTGGGCTTCCCTGGTGGCTCAGATGCCCTTCCATGGACAGAGAAAGCCTGGTGGGCTATGGTCATGAGGTCACAAAGAGTCAGACACGACTGAACAACTAACACTTTCACACATACTCTTTTTTTTACATTCTCTTCCCTTATAAATTATTACAAGATATTGAGTATAGTTCCCCTGAGCTATACAGTGGGTCCTTGTTGGTTATCTGTTTTATATATCAAAGTGTATATATTTTAATCCCAAGCTCCTAGGGATGAAGGAGGAAACAACATGTTGCTGCAAGAAGGAAATTGTTCTAGGACTAGTGAGAAGACCATCAGCTCATACACACAATCAGCACCATCATATTCCCTTAACTCCCGAGAGGGCCCTTCTTGCATTTATTTTTCCCTTTTTTTAAAACTATAAAACTCTTAAAACATAAGAGTAAATCTTTGCAACCTTGGGTTAAGCAATAGCTTCTTAGACATGACACTAAAAGAATAAACAAAAAAATTGGGGAAATGAACATCATCAAGCTTCTTAAAACTCCCACTCGTACTTTCAATTCTTTTGGATACGTATTTAGGAGTTGACTTTTGGGTCTTATGGTAACTCCGTGGTTAACTTTTTAAGGAACCATCAGAGTGTGTCTCCTATCATTTTACACTCCTACCAGATGTTAATAAAGGTTCTAATTTCTCAATATCCTTATTAACACTGGTCATCCTCTGATTTCTTGTTTCTTGTTTTTGTTTTGTTTAATTATAGGCATCCCAACAGGAGTAAAGTGGAATTTCATTCTGGTTTTGATTTGCATTTCCCTGATAACTAATGTTTTCATGTGCTTCTTGCTCATTTATATAAATGACCTTCTTCGGGAAAATGGCTATGTACATTCTTTGCCCATTTAAAAACTGGGCTGTTTTTCTTTTTACTGTTAAGCTGTGCGAGTTCTTTATATATTCTGGACAACAGATCCTTATCAAATATATGATTTTCAAATATTTTCTCCCATTCTGTTGGCTATCTTTTTACTTTCTTATAATTATCCTTAATTTACAATAATTTTAAATTTTGATCAAGTCCTATTCATTTTTTTCTTTTGTTGATTGTATTTTTGGTGTCAGCCATTCAATTCTCCCCCATCTCTTTCAATTGAGCTATAATACTCTGGTAACACAGTACACAGAAACTCAAATATGAAGTCATAATCTAATTCTAATAGAGACCACTTTGTTAACATATGATGTTTATTCTAAGAATATAGTCTTGCTAACACAGCTAAAATCTTAATAACAACGATTCTTTTTCTAACAAAGAGTCTCTCCCCGCCCCTTTTTACTTTTTAAACATACCTCCTGTAGAAGTACCAGTCATACTATTGCTTGTGAGAGTAGTTGAGGTCTCTGACACTGTGGAGGGTTGGCTACTAGTGACAGCTGCAGCAGTGTCAGAGGCCTGCTCAGAGGTAGATGGATTTGAATTGTTAATGGAAGCGCTTGTGGTTTGTGATTCCATTCTCGCAGAAGTGGTTGGTACTACAGTAGGTTCTACAAAATACAAAATGTTTACTTAGCATTTCAAAACAAACTAGGCAACGGGTTATATTTTAATTAAAGCTAATATTTTTATAGCTATTAAACTTAAAATGTGAACCCTCTGAAAGTACAATATATAGTTTAAAAAGAAAAGCTTTCGTAAAATTAAATCAACATTAAAATGAAATGTTACTGTATTTTTAAACACACGTGTGCATATTCCAATAATTCAAAGGACTAACATAGTTTTTCTGGGTAAGGACCATGTAAGTTTTCTGATCACAGAGAGGTAAAGGAAAAAAAAGTTCCTCTGCTATGTTCACACACANTTCAATTATTACAAAAACAAAGGTCAGAGTGAGAGAAGAGGAAGCACAGTAACTAGAATATCCTTAAGGCTGAATATATATTTAAGGGGTTAAAATGATTAACAGTATGCCCCTCAAAAGAGGACTGACCTTATAGCTCTACTTCTTAGGGTACAGTTTTGACTTCCAAATAAATTAATTTCTGTTTTCCTATAGTCCAGAAGCTCTTTGTTGCTCAAACAAGGGAGAAATCCAAAGTAAATACAACTGAATCTCCTGTTGTTCAAGAGTTAATAATCAAAATTGCCAGAGCAGAGTGAAATACAAAGATATCTGATTAAGTAAATAAATCCTGCCCTTTTTAAAAATTAAAATTAGCCTACTGAGTGTCCACTAAAAATAGATCATCACAAATCTACATCAGAGAAATTAACTCCACATCACAGTGACATCAAACTGGTTAAAGTATTTTTACTGTAATTCAAGGAAGAATACTGAGATGTACGCGTGCATTTATTCATTTATTTGGCAAGTCTTACATATAATAATAACATGGCTAAGGATCTATAAAGACACTAGAAAATACAACAGTAAAAAGGAAAGTCTTGATAATTAAAATAATTTAGGAATATTGTCTGCTTTTGTTGTTTTATCTCTAGCAACTAGAAACAAACTACAACACAGGCAGATCAATAAGCACTTGCTAAATTTAAGCTAACCTCGCAAGGGAAAAGAGGCATGCCTGCATGGGAGCAGCTTAGTGCTAAAAAAAAAGAAGACTTGATCTTTGGTCCTCAAGGAGCTCATCACCAAGCACAGAGAAAATTTAAAAAGAAATCAACCAGTATTGTAACAGAAGCACTGGGTTCTAGTACAGTATAGAGCAACACTGTCCCCCAAGGAGTATCCAGCAACAACTGGGGATACTTTTGGCTCTCACAACTGGAGGGGAGGGGGCACTAATAGTTATTCAGTGAGTGGAAGCCAAGAAGGATGCTAAATATCCTACAATGCACAGGAGAGCCTGCCCGCCCCTACAGGAACTGGCCAGCTCAAAGACAAGAGTACCAAGGTTGAGATATCCTGGCATAAAGAAGAATACAGGATTCAAGCTAGACTTCGTAGGTCTGAATTCTGGCTTTACTGTCATATAACCTTAGATAAGTTACTTCACCTGCAAAATGAGAATAATCATAGAATCTGTCTCATAGGCTATTACAAAAGTCAGAGCTACTATAAATAATTAACCAATATTATGAGTTCAACAGGTGTTAGCTATTATTATCCGCTACAACTGGTAGCTCTTTTTATGTTGTGTTCCCAGTGTCTAGAACAGTGCCTGATACATAGCATGCAATCAATAAATAGCTTGCTGAATAAATGAATACACGAGATATGTACACATACGCTAGGAACACATTGAGAAATCATACAGATGATAAGCTGACTGGAGGCATGCTGAGTTGAGGTGATTGCAGAATGGCCCAGAGGAGAGGAAGCTGGATATGAAAGTTTAAAACAAGGAGAGCACTCTAGAAGCACAAAATGGTGAGTCACTGACTACTGGTGGCAGGTTAAAAACACCTACACTTATGAGATGGATCAATGAAAAAAGGAATGAGAACAGAGTCCTAGGAGAAAAGAAGATGAGAAGAAAATGTACTGCCAGATTTTAAACATCATGTTTGTTTTAAAAGGAGTCAAAGTTAAATGAAGGAGTTTAAGGTGAAGAAGATCCCTTAGGCATAAACAACAACAAATGCACATGTACATGTATGAAAGGAATAAAACCAACACAGATGCTGAACACACAGGCAAGATTAAAACAAGGTCAAGGATACAAAAAAGAATAGTATGAAGTGCATAGATAAAGAAAATGGAAGCAACAGGAAGGCAGTTAAGAGACCAGCAGTTAGGAGATATGGATAGGTATAAACATACAAAAGTTTTTATTAAAGGGGCTGGAAGTTACAAGTATTCATACATGAGAATCTTCATTTATTTTTTTAATCCTCCTTCCACCCCCAGAAATGAGAATCTTAAAGAAAATAAGACAATTTTGGAATAGACACTGAGGGGAAGGAAAGGGAAGGGAACTAATTGAGGTATCATACTATCACAACTTATTACCAACAGCCCCAAGATTTGATTCCATAAGTTCAGGAGGCACTGATCTGCATGGTTCTATGATTTCTATCAGCCCCATTTAGAAACCTGAATAAGAGAGAAGCTAGACGGCTCAAGTGATTCAAGGCTGGACATGTGTGAGAAGGTGCAAAGTAAAGACAGGATGTGAAGAAAATAGGTGAATGATATTCTACCATCCTGGAAGGAAATGAAGCCAGCAGAACTGAATGCCCCTAATACAATCTATCTGTATGTGCTTTTATCAGATTTATACAGAGGAACAACTTGGCCTTGAAAAAGATTCTCCTAGTCTAGAGAAATGTAACATGATTAAGTCTATCAAAAGGGCCATCATAAAAAGATAGAATAAATATCATGGAGAGGGTCCACTTATGCAGTGATGTTACTACTCAACAGATTAAATGTGAATCCTAACTAAACAAGTGTGTTAAAAAATAAGTACATAAATAAAAGCTTTGAGATAAAGATTTCTTGAAATAAAGTTGGGACTGTTTCACATAACATCTAGTTAAACACAAGGTACAGAATGCAACCAGAAAAGAGTGTGCAGTCAATAAATGAAATAAAAGCCCATTTCACTTCTGCCTACACTTTCTTTTTCAAAAAATGCAGTATTTAAAAGATATCCCAGGAAACCTTGTTTCCTCAAGGTTCACCTTTAGTTTCCAGGGGAGGGACATCTAAACCAGACAGTTTTCCAATTTGCTCAACGTTGAGTTATACGGATATAATATTATATTAAAAGCAAAAAAAAATTGATATAAAACACATGGTGATTTCATTACTAATGGTAATTACTATTATTACTGGAGATAGAGGCAATCTACGCCCTATAGGGTCTATGATGTCTCTGTTAGTAAACAGCAAGTTCCTATCTCTGCGCCATCATTCAGGAGAGAAAAAAGACTAATTTAAGATCTAGTCAAACAGCTGATAGGAAAGAACCAGAGATAGCACTGCTAACTGAAACCTAAGAAATAATCTATAAGCTGAAACTATAAAATTCTCTCTAAAAATTTTTATTGATATATATTTGTTTACAGTGTTGTGTCAGTTTCAGGTATTAAGTGACTCAGTTATGTACATATATATATATATTCTTTTCTGGGGCGTGGAGTGAGTGGGCTTCCCTGGTGGCTCAGATGCCCTTCCATGGACAGAGAAAGCCGGGTGGGCTATGGTCATGAGGTCACAAAGAGTCAGACACGACTGAACAACTAACACTTTCACACATACTCTTTTTTTTACATTCTCTTCCCTTATAAATTATTACAAGATATTGAGTATAGTTCCCCTGAGCTATACAGTGGGTCCTTGTTGGTTATCTGTTTTATATATCAAAGTGTATATATTTTAATCCCAAGCTCCTAGGGATGAAGGAGGAAACAACATGTTGCTGCAAGAAGGAAATTGTTCTAGGACTAGTGAGAAGACCATCAGCTCATACACACAATCAGCACCATCATATTCCCTTAACTCCCGAGAGGGCCCTTCTTGCATTTATTTTTCCCTTTTTTTAAAACTATAAAACTCTTAAAACATAAGAGTAAATCTTTGCAACCTTGGGTTAAGCAATAGCTTCTTAGACATGACACTAAAAGAATAAACAAAAAAATTGGGGAAATGAACATCATCAAGCTTCTTAAAACTCCCACTCGTACTTTCAATTCTTTTGGATACGTATTTAGGAGTTGACTTTTGGGTCTTATGGTAACTCCGTGGTTAACTTTTTAAGGAACCATCAGAGTGTGTCTCCTATCATTTTACACTCCTACCAGATGTTAATAAAGGTTCTAATTTCTCAATATCCTTATTAACACTGGTCATCCTCTGATTTCTTGTTTCTTGTTTTTGTTTTGTTTAATTATAGGCATCCCAACAGGAGTAAAGTGGAATTTCATTCTGGTTTTGATTTGCATTTCCCTGATAACTAATGTTTTCATGTGCTTCTTGCTCATTTATATAAATGACCTTCTTCGGGAAAATGGCTATGTACATTCTTTGCCCATTTAAAAACTGGGCTGTTTTTCTTTTTACTGTTAAGCTGTGCGAGTTCTTTATATATTCTGGACAACAGATCCTTATCAAATATATGATTTTCAAATATTTTCTCCCATTCTGTTGGCTATCTTTTTACTTTCTTATAATTATCCTTAATTTACAATAATTTTAAATTTTGATCAAGTCCTATTCATTTTTTTCTTTTGTTGATTGTATTTTTGGTGTCAGCCATTCAATTCTCCCCCATCTCTTTCAATTGAGCTATAATACTCTGGTAACACAGTACACAGAAACTCAAATATGAAGTCATAATCTAATTCTAATAGAGACCACTTTGTTAACATATGATGTTTATTCTAAGAATATAGTCTTGCTAACACAGCTAAAATCTTAATAACAACGATTCTTTTTCTAACAAAGAGTCTCTCCCCGCCCCTTTTTACTTTTTAAACATACCTCCTGTAGAAGTACCAGTCATACTATTGCTTGTGAGAGTAGTTGAGGTCTCTGACACTGTGGAGGGTTGGCTACTAGTGACAGCTGCAGCAGTGTCAGAGGCCTGCTCAGAGGTAGATGGATTTGAATTGTTAATGGAAGCGCTTGTGGTTTGTGATTCCATTCTCGCAGAAGTGGTTGGTACTACAGTAGGTTCTACAAAATACAAAATGTTTACTTAGCATTTCAAAACAAACTAGGCAACGGGTTATATTTTAATTAAAGCTAATATTTTTATAGCTATTAAACTTAAAATGTGAACCCTCTGATAAGTACAATATATAGTTTAAAAAGAAAAGCTTTCGTAAAATTAAATCAACATTAAAATGAAATGTTACTGTATTTTTAAACACACGTGTGCATATTCCAATAATTCAAAGGACTAACATAGTTTTTCTGGGTAAGGACCATGTAAGTTTTCTGATCACAGAGAGGTAAAGGAAAAAAAAGTTCCTCTGCTATGTTCACACACATTGTCACAGGCTGTTAGAACAACACACAAATTGTACTTTCTCTAGTACCTATGGATTTTAGAGTCAAACGGTTTGGATAGAAATTCTGATTTCATCACTGACAGATTGATCCACGAGAAATTACTCAACTACTCTCCATTTCCTCATCTACAGAACTAGTAAAGTACAAAATTTTCTTCATAGAACTGTTGTTAGGATGAACAGAGATCTATAGATGATGCTTTACAAATGGAAGTCATTTAATAAACATTAGCTGTGATTTTTAATGTTTTAATTTTTCACATGTCTTTTTATATGTTTTCCAATTTTTTTGCAAATATTTTTATCAGTGCTTTCTAATAAAAATTAAAGTTTCTATAGTAGAAATTGAAAGAAATTTCAGGTAAGGTAGATCTTAACTTATGAATGAGTTCTATTTTAGACTCTAATTGTCAGACGACTTTAATAATTAATAATGGGAATAAATCTGTCCAAAGCATAGTCACAATAATTAGACTTGCAAAGAAGATATTTAAAAGTGATACAGAACAGAATGTAAAGACAACCATTCTATACAATGCAGTACAGGAGACTGATTATTGAAACACAAATAGTGCCTGTTAGTCTATATGGAATCCTATACTTCAGATGCTTAAAGAAATATATTTGCCTAAACATTAAAGGGAGAGGAAGGAACTTCTGTTTATTTGCCAATAGTTTATCTCAGTTTCTCAATCAGAGGTATTGACTTTTTTGTTTGAAAAATTCTGGACTGGAGGTGGGAGTGGCTTAGAGGTGGGCTGTCCTTTGCCTCATAAGATGTTTAGCAGCACCTCTGGCCTCCACTAGATGTTAGTAGCACTCTCCCTCCACTCTGAGAATCAAAAGTGTGTAGATACTGCCAAATATCTCCAGGCACACAAAATGGTCACCAGGTAAGAACCACTGTTCTAACTAAACTTATGTTTTAGATTTACTTTTAGTAAGATGGAAGCCTTACCCTAAGAGAAGAGAGTCTGTCTACTAATCACTCAAATACTTTTAACATACAAGTATTCTGTTTGAACTAAATTCAAGTGGATTAAAAAGTTACTTAGATGGCAGGTGTCACATGGGTAAACACAAAAATTGTCAAAAAGTCATCAATATTTAATTAGATAATCTTTAATAAATCCCTATTATAGTAACCACTTCTTACAGATGATTTATGGTACTTCCAAAATAAAAACCAAGACACTGTTAACTGAAATGTAGACAGTGAGAAGAAATTCTCTCTTCATAAACATCTTAACTCCAAATTACTGGTACTCTGAAAGTTATGATCATCCAAACTGCCAACAGCCAATATTAGAGTTGATTTCACAAGGCCCCTAACTCTTGTGACCTAGCAAATGTTTTCTTCATCTAATTTATAGCTAACTGCCAAAACTAACGGGCTTCCCTTGTGGCTCGGATGGTAAAGAATCCAATCCATATATAGCTTATCAAATATTAAGGACATTATGATTGAGGGCTTCTTTTTATTTTTTATTAAAGTATGGTTGCTTTACAATGTTGTATTAGCTCCCACTGTATAGCAAAATAAATTGGCGATACACATACATGTATCTCCTCCCTTCTGGACTTCCTTTCCACTCAGGTTACCACAGTTCATTAAGCAGAGTTCCCAACCATTTCCTTCTAAGATGTAACTATCTGTAAGTATCTGAAGATAATTCTCAATTTGAGGGAAAATTCACAAATGTATTCATATATTCATACTTGCTTACTACATTTCCTAACCCCTGCTTTCCACCTCTAGCATTGTTTCCTCAGTTACTTGGGTGTAGCTGTATTTAAGCCAAAGAAGTGAAGTCTAAGTCTTAGTCGCTCAGTCATATCTTAACTCTTTGCAACCCTATGGTCTGTCCATGGAATTCTCTAGGCAAGAACATTGGAGTGGGTTGCCATTCCCTTCTCCAGGGGATCTTCCTGACCCAGGGATTCAACAGAGTCTCCTGCATTGCAGGCAGGAAGGTATTTCACCATCTGAGCTACAGAAGCCTTGTAAGCCAAAATGAAACACTAAAGCTAAGCAGCACATAAAGTAACCATATTATTACACTGAAAGATAACGTAACTTATAAAAGCAAATTCAACATCTCAAATAACTAGTATTAATCATTTAAACTCAGTTACACTGCTTTTCTGTTCTGTATTTTAAAACTGTTGTTTCTATTTTTCACAGTAAAATATGGCAGCAATATTATAAATGAAGTAACATGTAAGTCTGAGAATAGATCAAACTACCACTTGTAAAAATAATTTTTTCTAAGAAAATAACTACCAAGCAGTGAAACAATAACCAGAAAGAACTTTTAGACACAACTTACAAACTGGGGTTATATTATCAATTGAAAAATAACATTAGGATATCTGACAACTTCTCAGTAATTTAATAATATATTATTGACATATTATTATTATTACCAATAATAAGTAGCAATAAGAATTTCTAACATATTAAGATATTTCATTTTACTAAATTGTCTCCATAATTTCACACTGCTAGCACTCCAACTTACCATCTTCATCAACAGTAAGGTCCACAACTTCTGCTGCATTCTGCCTCAAGGGCTGTATAACAGTAGACATTCTATTGCGGTTCCGTGACTCTTGTGGTCGACTTGTATGAGAACTTGAACCTTGGCTCCAGTGAGATCTATTGTGTCCAAGGGTTGACCGAGACCTAAATAACAAAAATTTTAGTCACCTAAGAAATCATAAGCCTTTCTTACAAAATAAGTTGTGAAATTCTTCATGCAAGAATTCTCCAGAGAGATAATCACAACAGAATTTTAAATTATGACTAGCATAATGCCGAGCACTGAATAAATATCTGCTGAATTAAATATTTAATAAATGTTCACCAACCAACTGACCTAAGAAAATGAAAAATATGTTAGGCCTATCATTGGTGTAAAAATATAGGATTCTGTTTCAAGAATGCTACTCTCTTTTCAAGGTGTACTTTGAACAGTCACTTGGGTTATAATCAATCATTTACATTTTATGTTAATACATAAATTATTCACCATAGATATAGTAACAAAAATATCAACATCCTAAACATTTAATAACATTCACATGATCTTCAGCTTTGGGAGTCCAGAACCAAGTCGTTTCTGGGACTGTCCTAAAAGAGATTTGAAGTACGAGAGAGATTTCTTGCTATCAAGAGAAGTAAGGATAGCTGTAGCTAGTTTACTGCAGCTAACTATACTTTGGCAGCTATATATAATATCATTGTTTGAGCCACTTTATGCTTTAAAGGCATATAACTACAAACCCTCAACAGTGAATGCCTTTTATCATCTTTTAATTATGTGTATTGTACTAAATTACTTACAGGCATATATTTGATTATTAAAAAAATTGTAAAAGATTCACTGTAATGATCTGGATTAAAGGTAAAGAGAGACAGTATATAGAATATGCAGTTCTCAAGAACCAAGGAAAAAAAAATAAATGTTTTAGGAAGATAGGGTTTATTACAAAGTTGGTTTTTCCTCCTGACCAAAATGAATGTAAAACTGCCTATATGCTTATATGTATGTATGTTAGCATGTATGGAAAAAAGTGAGCCAGATTCACTAACATGTAGTCATATGTGTATGAGATTGATCAGTCAAAGTTCATACAGAGAAGTTCAGAGAAGAACTCCAAAGTTCAAACTGAGCTGAAAATGGCCTCAGCAATCACAGAGCCTAGTTTAGAAAGAACTTCAAATTGTAAAATTAAATTTTCAAGTAACAGGAGTATAGAGGTGAAATCCTGAGATACAGATTAAAAGAAAAAAGAAAAAAAGACAGTGTATTCCAGCAAGAATTGTACATATTAAGGCATGAGGATAAACAAATGTTTCAAGATGAAATAGTTTTAGATAAGGAGAATGATCACCATTTAAAATTCTTGAGAACCGAATCTTTGACGAAACTGAGCATCCTATTATTTCTGATAAACTGTTAACAGCTGAAGAAACTTCCAGGTCTTTGCAGTACTTTGGTGAAAACTTCACAGGATATACTAACTCCAAATATAATGTTGAGGGAAGTACTAGCAAAAAGCATGATGTATAAAGACAGTTTCAGAGAGGACTTAGTGGCAATTATCAAATCCTGACACAAGGAGATCTGAAACACGGATACATTCTCTCTTAGAGAGGAAAGGTGAGGAGCCAATTGAAGTGACAAAGTTAACATTCTAGGTAACCATAAGGAAAATAAATATGAGTAATGAGCATGTATGTCTTTTTCAAGAGCACTGTCTACCACTATGTAAATGCATTTGCTTCAATATTTAAACATCTGCATGGTAAGAAAGCTCTTCAATTCCATGAAAAAAACAGGCTCTTAGTTTCAACAATCATTATAGCTCATAAAAATTCAGGTTAATGTTGTATCAAGCACTATGGGCAGTCACAGGTACCAATGGCATATACCACGGAGTATCAATTTTCCTCCAAGTATGGGAAAATCATTTAAATTTAAACAAGGATATGTTATAGAGTGCTCTCTTCCATGCCATTAGAGCAGTACTCCAATGAGAAAGTGTTAAGAAGCAGTTCAGATATGACTGTAACATGAACATTTTTTTTTAATCAGTAACATTAAAATACAGTTTAAATTCATTCTAAATTTCTAAATTCATTTTAGAATTCATTTCTAAATTCATTCCAACACAAAAATTAAGGTTCATCCATAGATTGGTTTTGTGCATGAAATGAAAGAGAGGAGCAGTTCACTGCTTCCTTTACCAGTATCTGTAACCATCTAAAGCCCAAAGTGAATACAATATTAGGGTCTCTCTCTTTTTTGGTCAAAGTGATTCTCAAAAGGACAATGTCATTTCAATTATTTATCAAAACAAATAAGGATATCCCACTCATTTTTTATTACAGAGCTTATAACAAACTACTGAGTGAAGGATAAAAAAATTTTAAAAGAGGTTTCATACAAAGTTGTCCTAATATAAAAGCATAAACATCGCTGGTATTAATGAGAAGTTTGTGAACTCTGAATCATAAGACAAACTCAATTTTATAAAACACCAAGTAAAATCAATATTTATCCAGAGCAATGACTCAACTCTCACTGTATACTTGGGGTGCTTAAAAAATACTGATTCCTAAGATTCTGGTTCAACTGGTCTGGGCCATGATCCAGCAACAATATGTATTTTATAATCTTCCCAGATGAATCTAACTCAGCCTGGTTTATCAACCACATACTCACACTAGGTTTAAAAAAAAAAAAAAAGTAAAACAATGAAAATATCTTCAGCACAAATGTGTCTAAATATTTATACTTAAAACTTCAAATATACAACTAGGAATTAAAATCTTACCGATAGCTTTCCCCAACTGTTACTATCTCCACTTCACTGTCAGTTGAGGTAACATTAATTTCTTCATTGGCAGTGATCTGGGGAGTGGAGGAAGCTTCTATCACCACAACATCTTCATCAATATTTCCTAGAAAGAAGAAAATACATTTGAAGGGTATATGAGATAAACAAAGTCCTACTGTACAGCACAGAGAACTATATTCAGTATTCTGTGATAAACCATAATGAAGAATATTAAAAAAAAAAAAATGTATATACATGTGTAATGTTATCAACTTGCCAAACAGAAGAAATGAACACAACATTGTAAGTCAACTATACTTCAATTTTAAAAATCAGGGCATATGCCTGTCAGCTAACTTATAGACAAAAAATTTTGACAGAAATTAGTCACAAAAGTAAAAATTTTATCTGTCAAATCAGTTTTTAAAACCAGAATTCACCACACATAGTGAAAAGTTACTTACTCTTTTGTAAAAATTTTATTATTTATTCTTGGTTATGCTGGGTCTTCATTGATGCGTGCAGGCTTTCTCTAGTGGCAGCAAGCAGGGACTACCCTCTAGTTGTAGTGCACAGGCTTCTCATTGCGGTGGCTCTTCTTGCTGCAGAGCACAGGACTCTAGGACACGCAGGCTTCAGGAACTGTGCATGTGGGCTCTAGAGTGCCCGCTCAGCAGCTGCGCAGCACAGGCTTATTTGCCCTGAGGCATGTGGGATCTTCCCAGACCAGGGATCAAACCCCTTGCACTGGCAGGTGGATTTTTAACCAATGGGTCACTAGGGAATTCCCTTTCTTAATCTGTACATATTCATTTTTAACTCTTATGATTTTTGTTTATGCTTTACAAACTTTCAGTAGTTTCCATATGAATTTGCATAATCATATAAGGACATTAACACTGTAATATTTGGAAGTAATTTAAGATCTTATGTAAGATATTCACATTCTGTAAGATATTAACACTTTAACATATAAAATGAAGACACTACACTCTGCACACTTTCTTCAGGGTTGTTTTTATTTGTGTGATATGTTATTTTTTAAGAAACACTGACTTTTTAGTTTTATGCTACAAAGTCTTTAATTTTTCTGTACACAATCTTTTCTAAAGTATTCTAAGCTTGGAAAGTGCTTCCTTATCTAGAAGACATTATGTTGGGTTCAGTGTGTTTCCTTAGTATTTACTTCATCTAGCACTAATTTTTACTTGTGGCATTAGATAAGATTATTACTAGAATTTGGCCTTGCTAAATGAAATAATGTACTCATGCACACGCACGCACACACACACACACACACACACACAGTATGATTTCACTTACGGGTGACTCTCTAAAGTAGTCAAATTGAAAAGTGGAATGGTAGTTACCAGGACTGACAAGGGAAGAAGGAAAAGGGAGCTGTTAATTGGGTATGGAGTTTCAGATTGCAAGAAGAAAAAGTTCCAGAAATCCATTTCACAACAATGTGAATATTCTTAAAACTACTGAACTGGACCCTTTAAACTGGTTAAGACAGTCAAACAAACAAACAAAAAAAAGGATAAAAGTTACATTCCATTTCTTCTCTTGCTATATTTTCCACAAATCTAGGGCTAAACTATCTTTTTTAAAATAGTCTTTTCTCTTCATTACTATCACCTGTCTAAAGGTCAGCCAATAATTTCTAAGACATGTTTGAGATAAGAATTTTCCAATAATAAGGATATTGAGAGCTTAAAATTTCATCCACTTTAAGTGTACATTTCACTGACTTTAGTACATTCATGAAGCATAACCATTACCACAGTCCAGTTTTAAAATATTTCCAATACCCTAAAAAGATCCCACAAGCCCTATTCCAGTCAATCACCATCCCTCTATCTGCATCCCTACCTCCCTACAACAGGGAAAAGGAAATGGTAACCCACTCTACTATTCCTGCCTGGGAAATCCCACGGACAGAGGAGCCTGGTGGGCTACAGTCCATGGGGTAGAAAGAGCTGGACACGACTTAGTGACTGAACCACCCCTACAACAACTAACCTGCTTTCTGTCATGGATTGATTTGTATTTTGAAAAGCTCAATATAAATGGAGTGATACATTATAGATACTTTCATATCTGGCTTATTTCACTAAGTATACTTATTTTGTGATTTATTCATCTTTCTGGCATATCAGCAGTTCATTTTTACTGCTGAGTAAGTATCCTATCATATGAATATATAACAGTTTATCCATTCTTCTGTTATTGATGGACACCTAAATTTTTCTCACTTTTGGCTATTACAAATAAATGCATGTACTTCACTGTATACATGTGATTTCATTTTTCTTGGGTAAATTCTTAGGAATGCAATTTCTAAATACTATCATAAATTTATGTTTAGCATTTTAATGAAGTGCAAATTGTTTTCCTAAGTGACTGTTCTATTTCACATCCTTGCCAGGAAAATGAGGGCTCCAGTTTGTCTACATCTTTGCCGTGAATTATTATTGTCTCTTTTTTATTATAACTGTTCTAGTGCATATATAGTAGTATCTTATTGTGATTTAATTTTCATTTCTATAATAACTAATGATGTTGAGCATTTTTTCAAATGCTTTTTAGCCATTGTGCCAAAATATCAATTCAGATCTTTCATTCATATTTAACTTGGACTTTTGTGTTGAATTATAAAAGCTCTTTATATACTCATTTTCTTAATGGTGTCTTATGAAGCTCTTTCATTTTAAGATGGTACAGAAGAATTTATTTGCAGGGCAGCAATGGAGAAACAGACATAGAGAACAGACTTACAGACATGGGGAGAAGGAAGGAGAGGATGTATGGAGAGAATAACATGGAAACTTACATTACCATATGCACAACAGATAGCCAACGGAAACTTGCTGTATGTCTCAGGAAACTCAAACAAGGGCTCAGTATCAACCCAGAGGGGTGGGATGGGGATAGAGATGGGAGGAAGGTTCAAGAGGGAGGGGATATATGTATACCTATAGCTAATTTATATTGAGGTTTGACAGAAAACAACAAAATTCTGTAAAGCAGTTATCCTTCAATTAAAAAATAAACAAAATTAAAAAGAAAAGTCTTTCATTTTGATGAAACACCAAGTCAGCAATTTCTTTAATGGAACACATTTTTGGTGACTGTTTAAACAAACCTCTGCATAACCAAAGGTGACTGAGAATTTGTATGTTTCTTTAGCAATTGTGTAATTTAGCTCTTAAGATTTATGTCTGTGATCCATTTTGTTAATCTCTGTGTCTGACATGATATAAAAGGTGTAAATTCACCTTCTGAGCATGTAGATCTATAACTGTCCCAACACCATTTGATGAAAGGACTAAAATAATTCTATTTTGATACCTAGTACATTCACGTTTTCTTAATTATTCTTCAGGCTTGTAAATCAAAGGGAGGGAAAAACTCCTGAGATTTGGACTGGAGTGGTGGCATTAGACATCACTTTAAAAACGCTGATATCTCTAAAACCTCCATCTTTCATCTACTCCCATCTAAGATCCTATCTTGACATCTACCAATACCATATTTATAAACCCCTGAAACAATGGAGAATACGGTTTGATTATAAATGTAAATCTATAAAGTTACATAATTTTCTTCAGAGAAGCCAAATGTATTCCTATTGAGATTATTCTTAGACACTGCATTCTCTTTGCTGCTTTTGTAAACCTGTTACCTTTTTCTCATTGTATTTTCTACTAGTATGTTGGTATTCCATTGATAGTTATATTCAATTTTATCCAGTTTTGACAGAACGCTTGCTTACCACATGATAACAAATGGTTCAACTTTTTTCTCAGTGTGGAGTTTACGCAGTCTACATTCCTTCACCTGAGGCATCATTTCTAGACATCCTGGAGTTTCATCTGTAATACAGCTCTACCATCAAATATCTGCCCTACTTCAAAAGCTGGCCAGTATTTGGAGGAGGTTACAAGTCCATGATTAGATATATAACATATTCTCTGATACTGATACTCCAAAGAGGATAACAAAGCAAGCACTAGTAAATCATAGAGGCAATGAAAGATGTTATGATTGGAGAAAGTCATTTTAAAAATATTCCATAACATTTCTATTTTGGAACACTTATAAATTGTTCTATCCACTAAATAGAAAAACAAAATTAAGATTTAAAAACTATGAGATGTGCAAAATTTTAAAGTAGTTTCTAAGTCCTAAAGACTACACACATAGACATGTCCAGGTCAAATGTTGTTTTTTTGTTTCTGGTTTGCTTGTTTTGTTTTACATTTGGGAAACCAAGAGATGCCTTCTCTCTCTTCGTTTTTTAATTGTTTTCAATTTATTTATTTAGCTGTACCAGGTCTTAGATGTGGCATGCAGGATCCTTTATTTGCAGCATGTGGGATGTAGTTCCCTGACCAGGGATCAAACCCAGGCCCCCTGCATTGCGAGGGCAGAGTCTTATACCAGCTGGACCACCAGGGAAGTCCCTAAATGTATTTTTAACATCATAAATATCTTATACACAGAGAACAACAAAATGGCGGCACTTAAGTGTCTACTTAATATTCTCAATTCAATTTCCAAATTACTTTTCTAATTCTTCATAATCTCATACATACATGATACAGATTAAGACAAAAGCTCCCAGCAATCATATATTTAGAACTAGAAGTATCATATACAAAAATAAAACACCATGGATTAAAAAAAAAAAAAGTCCCTTATTTTACCCTATCAAGTAGACATTACCATTTTACATGGAGAAAAGCTGTATCTGCATATCATGTTATTGGTGTTCCCTCCATGGTATGTATATATGAAATTTCTTTACAAGCCTGTAAAGAAATCACCTAACGTTGTTGTTCAGTCACTAAGTTTTGTCCCACTCTTTGCGATTCCATGGACTGCAGCCTGACAGGTAATATTAAACACCTTTCACATAGTTAAGCAAAGTCAAACATCAGTTCCAATGATAAATGATACAAAGCTAGCTTTGCTACTGTATTAAAATTCAATTTGTATCATTTTTTTTAATGAATATAGAGGTTGTATAACTAAAAGTTATATAAGAAACTCATTTAGGTACGGTTCCTCTATTTGCTTAACTGTAATTTTTCCAAAAAGAACCTTTAAAGCATTACTTGAACACACTACACAAAAATCATGCAACTAAATAACATCACAATTAGGCAAGATTTGGGTATCTTTAGAATGTCTATTATTTAAAACAAAATTTAAAGGAAATATCCCTGAAATCATGAAGTTAACCCTAATAAAGCTTTAAAAAAAATAAACAGGTCACTTCTTATTGGACCAATTTCATTTTTATGTTGTCTTTTACACGTAGAAATATTAAATGACAAGAAACTTTAGTTTAACTAAAAGTGATGGGACTGCAGGTGATTTAGCTGTTTCTTTTAAGTTTATTTATTTAATTTGTACTTCATGAGAAAAATAAAATGTAACAACCTGGATAGTGTAACACTGGTAACAAAAACAATGGTTGCTCTCACAGACCTCTTCAAGAATCCCTCCATATCATTTGTTATTTTCCTTTCCCTGTGTCTTAAGTCTGGTATGATGCCAATAACAAGAAGCGTTTCCAATCTGTGAGCATATACTCTGTCTCATGTTTAATATTCTACGTGTCTAGCTCCAAAAGAAACTGAAACTTAGAAAGTTTAAACGACTTGTTGAACAAAAATAAACACTTGGAATTAACACCTAATTCCAAATCTGAACTCAGACTCTTTATATAAAATATATCATCATGTAATGCATACTCAACAAGCTGATAGTTAAAACAAGATGATAGTTATATCCTCAAGTTTTGATAGTTACTATCAAAAGAATCTGCCTGTTACAGTTGCCATTGCTACTGCTCCTGTCTTTTGTAGTCACAAAGTTACTTAAGTTTTAATAACTTTGACTCTTCTTCTTAGGGACCCTTTTGTTGGGTATCTATTCAAAAGAAATGAAAACATATATATACACAAAGAATCTGTACCCAAATGTTCCTAAATAGTATTATTTACAATAGTCAAACACTAGAAACAATTAAATGTCCACCACCTGACAAATGGTAAAAAAAAAAAATGTGGCTTATCAATACAATGGCATATTATAAAGGAACTAAGTAATAAAATGAATAGAATTAAATAAAAACAAAATGAAACTAATTACTGACATCTGCTACAACACAGATGAACCTCAAAAACACTAAGGGAAGTGAAAGAAGCCAGATACAAAAGATCACATATAGTATTATGAAATGTCCTGAAAAAGCAAGTCTATAGAGACAGCAGCAGATTAGAGGTTGTATGAGGAAGTAAGTGTAGACAGAGACTAACTGTAAACAGGCAGGTGGGGTCTTTTGAGATTAATGGAAATGTTCTAAAACTGTACTGTGGCAATGGCTGTACAGCTCTAAGTTTACTAAGTCACTGAACTGTATACTCAATATGGATAAATTTTATGATAGGTAAACTATACTTCAATAAAGCTAATAAAAAAATCTACAAAACATTCTCTGCAAGATCAAAATTACATTTCAGTAAATGAAAAGACATTCCATACTCTGGAACAGGAACACTCAAAATCTTAAAGATGTCAGTTCACTCTAATTTAGCCTACAAATACAGTTCCAAAAAATATATCGTTATGTGTCTCCCTACTCCCACCATTCTTAGTTGATTATACGTTCACTTGGAGGGAAAAAGAGGAGAAAATAATCAGGAAACTATGAAAGAGTCTATAATTAAAACTGTGCTTCTAGTGCATGGACAGACAGACTGACCAACGGAATAGTAGGAAAGCTCCATAAATAGATCCAAGTGCTTATGGAAATTTAACATACGACAAAGGTGGCATCTCAAGTCAATATATTGGAGAAAGAACACTTTAAACGGTTTGGTTTGCGACAGTTGGATAGTCACGTGAAAAAAAGGATCTATTCTTCACATTGTAAACATCAAACAGATCTGCACTTTGTAAGAGGGGGAAAAAAGGTAAACAATACAGGGGCCAGAGGGAAATGGGTTAGTTCCCTTATAAACTTGGGAGTGGGAAAAACTTTACTAATTATGATCAAAAACACAGAAACAGTAACAGACAATAAATGTGGCTAATCCAAAACAATTTTTGACACTGCAGAGTCAAAAACTAAAGACAAATTTGAGGAAAATGTGTGATACAGAATACATCTCTCTAATATATATATAAAAAACTTCTAAAAATGGATGGAATAATGACCAATATTCTGAGAGAAAAACAGGCAAATGAAGTGACTGATCTCAAGAAAAGAAATGCAAATAACTTTAAATACATGAAAAGACACACAAACATTGCTCATAAAAAAATGCAAATTAAAATACACTGATATACTACTACTTCTTCCCTATCAAATGGACCAAAAAATTAAAATCTGACAACAGATGCTGTTGGAAAGATTTTGGGGAAACAGGTACTTTCATACAACGCTGATGTATCCAAAATGGTTACAATCTTCACAGAGAAATTTGGCCATATTTTGAAAATAACATACTCTTTTGTCTTTGACCCAATAATCCCCTCCTAGAATTCTATCCCAAAGATACAATGGCATAAACTATCAAATGACATATACAAAAAGCTATTCATTGCAAGCTAATCCATAATAGCAAAAGTCTGCAAAATGTTCATCAACAGGAGACTGGTTGAACAAATTAGGATGCAACTATACAACAAGTACTGTGAACCTGTGGAAAAAATGAAAGACGAATGAAAAGGAATGAATAGAGGAATGAAAGCCTACATATAATATCCATTTTTTTATTCCTCTATTATATCTCTATACTCTAACAACTGAATATACTGTTAAGTGAAAAAGAGAGCTATGTTGTAAGGGGAGGATGTAGATATGTAAACATATATACACACACATATATATATTTGCTAATCTTTTTGAAGAGAAAAAATGGAACAAACTAAGACAAAAATAGTGTGAAATGACTATTAGTGAGAAAAAGACAGGAAGAGAGGGCAGAGATGGAAAACTAGATCTCAGTGAATACATCTTATTTAAAAGTTCTGATTTTGTTCAGCCGCTAAGTCGTGTTTGACTCTCTGTGACCCCAAGGACTACAGCAGGCCAGGATTCCCTGTCCTTTACTATCTCCCAGAGTTTGCTCAAACTCACGTCCATTGAGTCAGTGATACCATCCAACCATCTCATCCTCTGCCACCCTCTTCTGCCCTCAATCTTTCCCAGCATCAGGGTCTTTTCCAATGANGATATGTAAACATATATACACACACATATATATATTTGCTAATCTTTTTGAAGAGAAAAAATGGAACAAACTAAGACAAAAATAGTGTGAAATGACTATTAGTGAGAAAAAGACAGGAAGAGAGGGCAGAGATGGAAAACTAGATCTCAGTGAATACATCTTATTTAAAAGTTCTGATTTTGTTCAGCCGCTAAGTCGTGTTTGACTCTCTGTGACCCCAAGGACTACAGCAGGCCAGGATTCCCTGTCCTTTACTATCTCCCAGAGTTTGCTCAAACTCATGTCCATTGAGTCAGTGATACCATCCAACCATCTCATCCTCTGCCACCCTCTTCTGCCCTCAATCTTTCCCAGCATCAGGGTCTTTTCCAATGAGTTGGCTCTTCACATCATGTAGCTTCAGCATCAGTCCTTTCAGTGAATATTCAGGGTTGACTTCCTTTAGGACTGACTGGTTTGATCTCCCTGCTGTCCAAGGGACTCTCAAGAATCTTCTCCAACACCACATTGCAAAAGCATCAATTCTTCAGTGCTCAGCCTTCTTTATGGTACAGTTCTCACATCCACACCTGACTACTGGAAAAACTACAGCTTTTACTATATGGACCTTTTTCAGCTAAGAGATGTCTCTGCTTTTTAATGCCCTGTCTTGGTCTGTCATAGCTTTGCTTCCAAGGAGAAATCGTCTTTTAATTTTGTGGCTGCAGACATTGTCTACAGTGACTTTGACTTCAGAACCAGGTATGTGCGTCACAGAATTAAAAAGCAAAACTAAAAATTTTTACAAAACTTTTAAAAGAAGAAAACAAAACCTTGCAGCAATTATGAAACAAATGATCCTAAATGCATATTAAATTGGTGACATAACCACACAGAAAACCAGCCAAGGGCAACAAAGAAACACACAGAAAAAAATTTGTATTATATTCAACAAAATTATTGTTAGTAATAATTGTAAGTATTTTTATTTAAATTCATATATGAATGCCTACTTCTGTGTATTTATAGTTTGCATAGAATAAAAGTTAATATTGTTAAGAATCAAGATTTTCAATGTAAGAGTAAACAGATTAAAAAGTAAAACACAAGCTTACATAAAAACCCTAATCCTAAATTTTCAGTGGAAATAGTCACGTGAATTAATGATTTATCTTTCTATAATCTTTACAAACCACATCCATTAAGAAAGATGAAAAGCAATGATAACCCAAAAGAAAAATGAGCAGTTTTGTTCCCAGTGTATAGCTTCTAAATATCATTTCTTAATAAAAAGCAATCAGGAGTACTTGAAATGACTAGTTCCAGGTTTGGGACAGGAAATGAAAAGGATGAATCTGGACTATCTTGTGAAATCAGACAGTAAGGAAATTATCAAAGTTTACTTGAGTGGTATCAGAAGGACACAGACCAACTTGAAAATGCTCCCAATGGTCAAAGATGAAACTATTTGAACATCAAAAAGAATAAGAAGATTGCAACACATCAATTATGCCAAAATCCATGATCTCAAAATGGTACTTGAAAATGAAAAATCTCTTTAAATATTGCTAGAGTTTATTCTGAAAAAATAGCAAATGAAGGTAAAGATTCAAGTATTCATCTTACTTTTCCTGTATGACCTACATTTCAGAGTAACTGATTAGTTATGTAGGTAAAATTCTTCCTTTTAAGAGAACTCAGTTAATAAATGTAACAGAATGACAGAATTATAAAGTCAGCATTTTAGAACCCTTAATGAAATAACGTATCTAGATAAGATCATCAAAGCTGCTAAAAGTATTTTATGAAATGTTGATGGGAAATTTTATGGTGGAAGGATCAGGATGACACAATCTAAACCCTCTCATCAATTTTAACATGTGATACAACAGAAGGTGCACAGCATCACCAAGGAAATATTGCTAAACTGAACCTGAATCTAATCAAGCTTTTAGATCTACCAGTCTATAGGAAATATGCAGTATATAAAACAAATTAAATGGTATGATGTCAGAAACTGTTCTGGAATTCTCCATTAAAAAAAAAAGTGAGAGGTAAGAGATGAAATAAGAATGGCAGAATGTTGAAAACTCAAGTTAGATTCTGAATATGTAGGAGTTCATTGTATACTTATATATTTTTATATTAAAAGTATGAAAATTCCCATATAAAAATTATAAAATAACAACAAAAACTGTTATTTTCAGAAAAGAAATATTCATGAATTTAGATACAATTCACAGTGTAAGGACTTTACAATTCCAAGGGCTGAGCATCTTTACAAGCTGAAAACACTTGTAAAACCCTTAAGTCAATACAGTATGGAGTATAGTCACAAAATATGAACATACACCCGCTGGATACATTTTTAAAAGCTGTAAATAAAGTGTACAGCTATGAGATATAAAACAAAACAAAACAAAAAACCTACGAAAAAGGGATTTTCCAATCATAATGTAAGGAAAAAAGGTATATGTAGTTTGTGATAAAACTTCCAGTGACAGCATCACTCATGGAGTCAGCAAGTGCTGTATCTGACACAAAGATGAGAATAATATGATCTTGAAAACTGTCCAACTTAAAANGATATAAAACAAAACAAAACAAAAAAACTACGAAAAAGGGATTTTCCAATCATAATGTAAGGAAAAAAGGTATATGTAGTTTGTGATAAAACTTCCAGTGACAGCATCACTCATGGAGTCAGCAAGTGCTGTATCTGACACAAAGATGAGAATAATATGATCCTGAAAACTGTCCAACTTAAAATGTGGTTCTAGCAATTACCAAGTCACTGGTCCCTAAGGTGCCTGTGTGAGTAATAATCATAATTATTATAATTCCTATTATAAGGAAATGGGGGTACTGACACACAATATTTCTAAATTGATATTTATTCAACATTTTATATATGCAAATAAATTAGTGACTTAGTTTTAAGACTAAAACTATTACTTTAGATATGCTACTACTTTAATTATAGACCTAAATGTATATATTTCAAGAGATTCAGAACTTTTTTTTCTCCTCAGTAGGCAAGTGGGACTGACATATTCTAGCTCTCTTATTTGGGGACATACATGGTATTTACATTTCCTTCAAGTCTAGAGGAAATATAATCTATAAATATTTAATTTAAAGTTAGTAAAATAAGGAGATCCTCAAAAGCACAATTAATTGGGAGAAACCAAAGCCTACAGTATTATATAACAAAAATTTAAACAGCAGTTCAGAGAAGGCACACTGAATAATAGCTCTCTGAAACTTAGCTGCCACTAAGTTATTTTAAAACATATGAAGTTCTTGGCAAATATTGAGAACAAAACAAGATGTATAAATTCTCTACCCAACTGGCAAAGGGAAATAACTCAATGTCCAACAACTCAAGTTGTGAATCATTTTGGCTTTCTAGGCTTGAATAGAGAGCTCTAATAAATTTAAAAGACAATAATGATAAAACAAAAGGCAAATAGGGATTACACAGAAATCTGCTGACTACATATGAACTAATTTGTTATACAATATAAAGTACTAACTTAAATAACTCATTCTTGGTAATCTGGCAAAACCCTTAAGAGAATTTAAAGGTTAAACAAAAGACTTAACATGTAAAACATTCTTTCCATCAGTTCACTACAGTAATAATCAATAAGCGCTGATGAACAGCATTATGAAAAAGTTGTCCCAGTACTCCAGATAATGCCCATCCACATTACAAATCATATTACTAAAGTTCAGTAGATAAATCCTCCCCAAATCGTTTACACACACTAAAACACATTAGACCTGGAGTCAAAAAGCCAGGACTAAAAATACATCTAGAAGAAAACCCTACCTCAAAGTATCTAAAGAATCCAATTTTTTGAGTGCACTAAAAATTTTTGACAATGCACCATTTGCTGTTCACCTGAAACTATCATAACACTGTTAATTGGCTATACCCCAATACAAAATAAAAAGTTAGAAAATAAAGATTACTAAAAAAATACAATAAAGTGGAAAAAAATGTTTGACAATACAGCTAAGTCCCATCGATATTTAACTCTTCTGTATATAAATTATTCTAAAATGGTTTTCTAAATGCTTTTCTATGATATGAAGATGATAATGACACAATCTACCTCCAAAGAGTAGGAGGATTAAATGAGAACACATATGAAGCACTTAAACATTACTGTGCGTGTGTTCTAAGTTGCTTCAATCACGTCCAACTCTGTGACCCTATGGACTGTAGCCCACTAGGCTCCTCTGTCCATGGGATTCTCCAAGCAAAAATACTGGAGTATATTGCCATACTCTTCTCCAGGGGATCTTCCTGACCCAGGGATCAAACCCACATCTCTTGTATCTCCGATACTGGCCAGCAGGTTCTTTGCCACTAGCGCCACCTGGGAAGCCCAGAACATTACCAGCACAGAGTAAATACCCAACAAATACTTGGTGATTTTTAAAACTTTATTTATCTATTTGGACTACAATGGGCCTAAATTCACTGTTACACATGGGCTTTCTCCAGCAGCGGTGAATAGGGGCTTCTCTCTGTTGCGGTGCACAGGCTTCTCATGGCCGTGGCTTCTCTTGCTGCGGAGCATGGGCTCTGGGCCCTGGGCTTCAGTAGCTGCGGCCTGCAGGCTCAGTAGTAGTGGCTCACAGGCTTAGCTGCTCCATGGCATGTGGGATCTTACTGGACCAGGGATTGAACCTGTGTCCCCTGCGTTGGCAGGTGGAATCCCAACCATGGGACTACCAGGAAGTCCCCAATACTAGGTATTTTTACTATCATGATATCCTCCACTGTTGGGGCATGAAGAACTTGAGGCAAACTCCTTGGAGGGCAACCCGGCAACAACTGCTACCAAATTTTAAAATGCATACACCCTGTGATATACTTTTCAAATTATTCCTTAAGATATGCTTACTTAGACATGTAAAAAATGCATGCAGAATGCTGAATACTGATGAATGTAGCAAATATCAACAAAAGTAAGTTGATTAAATTGTGGAACTCGTATACAAAGTGAATACTATGTAGCTTTTCTTTTTTTAAAAAAGAACTATACATACTGATATTTTTAAAACCCACATTACTTATCTTTATTTACATATACTTCAACATTTTCTGAAGGAAGTAAGAAACTGCTGATTACTTTTGGGTAGCAAGACTGGAACCTAAGAAGAGGTAAACTTACTTTTTACTTTCTTGGAACTTTTAAAATTTCACACCAAATGAATATTATTATTAAAAACTAATATATAATAAAATTCTGGTCTAGAAACAAGAAAACATCAGGAGTACTTGGCTTCAACTTTTGGATCTGTGTTTTCAGAGACAAACCATTAAGGGTAATGTTTGAAAATAATAAAATTCTTACAAGAAAGTTTAAAAGCCCACATGGTACAACAGTACTAAACAAGATTTTTAAATGAATTAGACTCTGAATTTATCTTGAATATTTGAGGGTATACAAACTCCTTTCTTCCTAGATAAAAGACACCAATCCAGATCTACATTTACTCTCCTCTTATGCTTCCTTACAAATACCAGTTCTTTGGAACTTCTGCTTTACATAACCAACCATGCTGTCTCACTAATTTCAAGCAGACACTAGATTATGTTACTCCTACTCCCCAAACTAGTCCTCACATTCCAATTACCTGAGAAAATGTAAAATGTGACATTTAAGCAAGACAGTTCCTATTATCACTTCCCTCTTTCTCAAGAAACTTCAAGGAATGGCTGTTGTAACCTTCTTTCAGGTGATTTCAATGAACTTTTTTAAAAACAAGTATGTGGGCAGGTTTTAAGAAATAACGAACTAACCACAGCCAAGACTAAAATTAAGAACAAAGTTGCTGGTTTCAGTGTTCTGGAAAGGATAGAAAAATAAACATGGAAGAGGAAAGGGAGTCTCAAAAAAGGAAGAGACCCATATAGAAGGAGAGAAGGGGAAAAAATGGTCATCTGCAGAGAAGGCTAGCAGGCTTTGCTCTCAACTGGAAGACACCAGGCAAAGACTGGGAGAGTTCTGCCAGCAACTGGAAGCCATGATCTTTGCCCCATAAAAATCAAGCTCTCTCAAATCACATTTTCCTTATAATTTCACAAGAAAGTAATCTTTTACCTCAGTTCAGACTTCACTCTTCAATGCTCACTTTATCAAACTACCTTAAGTGACTATGAAGTGTAAAAATGGTTTGTATGTAACATATACTTCAGAGACTACACATAAACTTATTCCAATTAAATGTAACATTTACTGTGGTGAGGAGTGCACTAGAGCTAATGATTAATCCATTTTTAACTGACTAAGCACAGGCTTGAGTGAGCACTGTCAGGACTAAAAGTTTGTTTTCCAGTATCACAATAAAAGCTACCTCTCAAATGCTTGAAATTAATTTTTGGTTATAAAGAACATGACAAAAGAATAGTAAACAGTAAGAATAGAGTACTTAAGGAAAAATAAGTGTCTTTTTTTAGTGACCAGAATTGTCCCTACTGTGGCTGAATGTAAAATAAATCTGTCACATAGCTATCTAAAAAGGCACTCATAAAGGTAATCATATTAAAGGTGCACTATAGAAAAAAAAAAAGAAACTGTACCATAAATCAACAATTCATAAAATATAATCTGATATGTATAAAATGAAAATTTTTTCAAAACAACCCTCAATAAAATCTCTTGCTTCATTTTTGTCAGAAAAATGAAAATTATACAATTTTCTATTTAAAATTTTAGAAAATTTAAAATTTGTATCTCAGAAGAGGAGTCATGGCTAAATAAAGTTGGTTATTTATACAGCTTAAAGATAAAAGTTAATAGAGCCTCCTATTTCTTTTAAATATAATGAAATTACAGAATGCAGAAGAAAATAAGGACAAACACAGTCCAATAGCTTCCATGCTATACTAAATTTAAGGAACAAAATTTTTACCTGAGGCAACAGCTGGATTGTTTTGGTGGTTTTCACTGGTAGAAACAAACAAGTCTTCTTCTCCTTCAGTTGATGAGCTGGAAGAGGATTCAGTGCTGAGGTCATTCTCACTGGAACTACTGGAACTGGGGAGCAATGCGTATTTTCTTCGGGCTAACACTTCTCGTTTTTTCCTCTGCATTAATATCCTCTCTTTTTGTTTCTGTGTCCTCTGGGAGGAATTATTTTTCACAAATCTCTTTCTGCATGGAAGTCTCCTTAATGAACTGCTATGAAAACAGGGTCTTTTCATTAACAATCCTGAAACGGATTCTGTCTCAGTCCGAGGCCACTTATGGGACCGTGAACTGTGAGTTCTACTTTTAGCACTCAAAATTGCCTGGGAATGTCTTACAGAGACTTCTTTATCCTCATCCGAAGTCACAGTATCAGAATCTCCAAAATGTAGACTAGATGAAGGAGAAGAAAGACAATCACTAAAAGAGGAATCATTATCTTCATCACTTGGTGTTTCTAGGTGTTGTCTCAATCCTAATATTCCCTGGTTCTCTTTAGCACAATTTTGCATGTATGAAGGGCCAGCCTGCTGGCTTTTGCGTTTCTTCCTCACAACACTTTTTTCTTGCTCTTGTTGGTTACCATTCATGTCCTTCTCTTGTTTTTGAGAATCATCACACAAATGAGAGAATTCATTCCCTACTTTACTATTAATCATCTCAACTCCAGCAGGAAAACTTTTGGCTGCCCCAATGGGCTCTGGATGCAAGAGGATCCCTTTCAGACTCTCCTGTGTCTTTGGTGCATCAGAAGGAATCTCACTCTTCATATCCACTTTTAAGGTATACAGCTTGTTATATTCAGGAGTCCATTGAGACATGGGAAACTTTAAGGAAGGCCTAGAAGACACAACACGATATTTAAGATTGTCAATGTGTTTTATTAGAATATTTAAAGAGTTCTCATATTCCACTGGAATATTCCTGTGCGTGCATGCTAAGTTGCTTCAATCATGTCTGACTCTCCAACTCTTTGTGATTCCATGGACCGTAGCCCATCAGGCTCCTCTGTCCATGGGATTCTCCAGGCAAAGATACTGGAGTAGGTTGCCATGCCCTCCTCCAGGGAATCTTTCCAACCTAGGGATTGAACCCACGTCTCTTAAGTCTCCTGCATTGGCAGGCAGGTTCTCTACATAAGCGTCAATTGGGAAGCACGAATATTCCTGTAACAGGGCAGAAATGTCTTTTTCTCATCAGGATATAAAATGGCTATAACAAGTCTTTTTTCTCTGATACCTCTTACAGATCCAATTTTTAGAAACAGAGTAAAGAACAGGGAACATAAGTCCACTTCAAAACATATATTAATCAAAAAGCTGACCTTATTGTATCTTCCTAACATCAGCAGCATAATGTATTTGGTCAAAATCAAACAACTTCTCCAAATCCTATTATAGTAAAAACAGATAAAGAGATCAGAATTCAAAAGACTTTGATTAGTCAATGTTCTTCTTTTGGTATCACATTTTAAAGTGATAATTATATCAAATACTTTCTGTACATCTTGATGGTTACTGTGATAGATGGATTACTATAAATAATGAATATGAATATAGCTTCTCTTTCATGGTTCTTTCCTTCACACTACTCTAGTCTCTTAAGGAGACTCAATTCACCAACAGACAGTAGGCACAACTACTACATTTCATGAAGTTGTAGATACATATAGAAAGAAAAAAGCCAAGACTGAGTTGCTTCAGATTACTCAGTTAAAGCAACACAGCAGAACATAAAAATCAAACTCTCTACAGCCAATCTAAAAACCTAAATCACTGTATCTCTAAAATTATGAGCTGCACATCTGGGAAGCCCTAACGAAAGAACCGGAAATTAAAACATCTACACCAAAGCAATATATATAGAAGAACGGTGATAATGTAAGGTATTAAATATCATGACTCAAAACGGAATACATTCTTGGGATGGAGGTGGGAAGGAGGTTCAACAGAGAGGGGACATATGCATACCTATGGTTGATTCATGTTGATTATAGCAGAAACCAACATAATATTGTCAAACAATTATCCTTCAATTGAAAATAAATAAAATTTTAAAAACGTATATATACTCATTTAAAAGGTAGTCAATAAGACAAATGAAGACCTTTACTAGTGCTAAAAATGATTTAAACAATGTTAACAATTTTAACTTAAGATTTTATTGAAGTATAACAAAACACATCTATTCTAAGTTTACAGCCAATGAATTCTCACACACTTATGTAACTAGCTCCAAGATCAAGAAACATAAGATAACTAGCATTCCAGAAATCCCCTTCCAATCACTCCACCCACCAAGAGTTTTAGCCATTATTCTAACTTCTAACACCATAGATGATTTTTGTACTTAACATCCACTTTGTAAACTACTTCCAGAAAAAAGAGGAAAACAAGACAGATATTTAGNTGAGAATCATCACACAAATGAGAGAATTCATTCCCTACTTTACTATTAATCATCTCAACTCCAGCAGGAAAACTTTTGGCTGCCCCAATGGGCTCTGGATGCAAGAGGATCCCTTTCAGACTCTCCTGTGTCTTTGGTGCATCAGAAGGAATCTCACTCTTCATATCCACTTTTAAGGTATACAGCTTGTTATATTCAGGAGTCCATTGAGACATGGGAAACTTTAAGGAAGGCCTAGAAGACACAACACGATATTTAAGATTGTCAATGTGTTTTATTAGAATATTTAAAGAGTTCTCATATTCCACTGGAATATTCCTGTGCGTGCATGCTAAGTTGCTTCAATCATGTCTGACTCTCCAACTCTTTGTGATTCCATGGACCGTAGCCCATCAGGCTCCTCTGTCCATGGGATTCTCCAGGCAAAGATACTGGAGTAGGTTGCCATGCCCTCCTCCAGGGAATCTTTCCAACCTAGGGATTGAACCCACGTCTCTTAAGTCTCCTGCATTGGCAGGCAGGTTCTCTACATAAGCGTCAATTGGGAAGCACGAATATTCCTGTAACAGGGCAGAAATGTCTTTTTCTCATCAGGATATAAAATGGCTATAACAAGTCTTTTTTCTCTGATACCTCTTACAGATCCAATTTTTAGAAACAGAGTAAAGAACAGGGAACATAAGTCCACTTCAAAACATATATTAATCAAAAAGCTGACCTTATTGTATCTTCCTAACATCAGCAGCATAATGTATTTGGTCAAAATCAAACAACTTCTCCAAATCCTATTATAGTAAAAACAGATAAAGAGATCAGAATTCAAAAGACTTTGATTAGTCAATGTTCTTCTTTTGGTATCACATTTTAAAGTGATAATTATATCAAATACTTTCTGTACATCTTGATGGTTACTGTGATAGATGGATTACTATAAATAATGAATATGAATATAGCTTCTCTTTCATGGTTCTTTCCTTCACACTACTCTAGTCTCTTAAGGAGACTCAATTCACCAACAGACAGTAGGCACAACTACTACATTTCATGAAGTTGTAGATACATATAGAAAGAAAAAAGCCAAGACTGAGTTGCTTCAGATTACTCAGTTAAAGCAACACAGCAGAACATAAAAATCAAACTCTCTACAGCCAATCTAAAAACCTAAATCACTGTATCTCTAAAATTATGAGCTGCACATCTGGGAAGCCCTAACGAAAGAACCGGAAATTAAAACATCTACACCAAAGCAATATATATAGAAGAACGGTGATAATGTAAGGTATTAAATATCATGACTCAAAACGGAATACATTCTTGGGATGGAGGTGGGAAGGAGGTTCAACAGAGAGGGGACATATGCATACCTATGGTTGATTCATGTTGATTATAGCAGAAACCAACATAATATTGTCAAACAATTATCCTTCAATTGAAAATAAATAAAATTTTAAAAACGTATATATACTCATTTAAAAGGTAGTCAATAAGACAAATGAAGACCTTTACTAGTGCTAAAAATGATTTAAACAATGTTAACAATTTTAACTTAAGATTTTATTGAAGTATAACAAAACACATCTATTCTAAGTTTACAGCCAATGAATTCTCACACACTTATGTAACTAGCTCCAAGATCAAGAAACATAAGATAACTAGCATTCCAGAAATCCCCTTCCAATCACTCCACCCACCAAGAGTTTTAGCCATTATTCTAACTTCTAACACCATAGATGATTTTTGTACTTAACATCCACTTTGTAAACTACTTCCAGAAAAAAGAGGAAAACAAGACAGATATTTAGTAGCAAGATTTTTCTTCTCCACAATTGACAGTTACAGGAATAAACAACATCACAGGTATATGTTTTTGTTTGTAACTATTATCAAATAAATGAAGAGAGGACAGCGATTAAAAATTGAAATAACCTATTTCTATACGAAGCTATCAAAATCTCTGTCTTCTTCAAGGGCAGGTAGTGTTGTATCCAAGATCAGTCATCAAGCCCTGTCTGGAATTCAGCAAGATCAGCAGTAAAGAAGGAACAAAAGATGGGTTTACATATGTATAGAGCAATGAGCAAACTGTAAGAGGCAGCCAGTCATACAAGGATCACCATAATTAAATGCAAGAAAAACAAGTCACAGTAAGGCATAGGTATATGTGATTCAAGATTCAAGCAGGTCCCATTAGGAGAGCTACAATAAAAACTACATATAATAACAAATGTTAACAAGGAAGTAAAGAAACTCGAATCCTCACACATTGCTGGTGGGAATGTAAAATGGTACATATACTTTGGAACAGTAGTCTGGCAGTTCCTCAAAAGATTAAACACAGAGTTATCATATGATCCAGCACTCCCACTCCAAGGCATAACCCAAGAGAAATGAAAATATATATCCACACAAAACTTTATACACAAATATTAATAGTACCATTATAGCCACTCACAAGAGCCAAAAAGTGTTAACAAATGTCCATTAACTGATAAATAAGTCCACAAAATTGATTAACACTCAGTCATCAAAAGAAATGAAGTACTGATTCACTTTACAACATTATACGGACCTCAAAAACACTATGCTAAAAAAAAAAGTCGTAGAAGACCACTTATTTAAAGACTCCTTTGATGATTGTTCAACTCAGTGAATATTCTAAAAACCACTGAGTTCAGTACACTTAAAGTGAGATGTGTATGGTATGTGAATTATATCTCAATAAAGCTGTTGTCAAAAAGTAAAGCCATAATTAAGAAGGCATCAGATCATTACGATCACCCTCTGGGTCTTGGTAAAGCAGATCCTGAGAGGCAATAAAAATCTGCCAAAAGAACAAGATAAATTCTGAGAACAGGAATCCATAAGAGAATTTACAAAGAAATGATTCACAGCATAATTTACTAAATTCAATTTCTTTTCCATTAGTTTATGCCGCAAGGCCAAAATAATTAACTCTTTATGTTAACTCTGCTCTGATTTTTGGTGACTTCTGTCTACTCAATTCAAGGTCGGAAGGGAGTAAGGGAGAGAAATAAGTATGGTGCAGCACGTGGTATGTGCATTTGTATGCCAGTAACTGTTCTCTCCACCGTCATGCAGTCCTTAGATGCAATATTAACATCTCATATTACGTGAGATGTTCCCACCAAGGTAGTACAAATGTATGCTCTACTTTGAACTAAGAAAAAGAAGGGAGCAAGGTCATGAAAAGAAATAAATATCAATTCTATATTTTTTAACTAAAAAAGCAACAAAATTGACACAAAAGATCAATAAAGAATGCTCTGAACTACTTGTTTAATAAGATTACCATCTAATATTTTATTTCTGTAAAAATTATTGGTTGATCTAATTTATAAAGGTAATTTTGTACTAGATATATATAGTTCCTTGGCCCGATTATGAATGGTTTGATATTATACAGGGTTTCAATACTGAAACCATAATACTAGTTCTTCTTTGTACTGGTTTGATTTAATCATTTTACTGCTATTCGTAACAGCAGCATACCAATTACTCCTGATATTAGTTTAGGATACAGAGTAAGAAGTAAATCTTGCATGAAAGAAGATAACAGCTAAAAAGGTTAACTTTCAAAACTAAAAATTAGGGTTAGGATTTGGCAATTTACATTATAAATTAAGTTTATGTGATGGTGTAAGTTTAATAATGGGGGTAAAAACCCACTAACTTAATCAATACAACTTTTAGGAACTGTTACTTCAACCAGTGATAAAGTTTAGAAAGAGTCATCATTATTGGTATGAACCTTCACTACCAATGATAAATATACTTTTTTATGATTAACACAATATTTTAAATTTTTAAATAAAAATAATTTTATAGAACTCTAAAGGAACAAGATTTTAAAAGGAATACATAAGATAATTTTGAATTTTCTATAAAAGTTTTAGAAGTTTTCAGAAAATGAACTAGAAACAAGTTTGCTCTTTCTTTCATATGTGAAAGTGAAAGTAGCTCAGTCGTGTCTGACTCTTTGTGACCCCATGGATTTTACAGGCTAAGGAATTCTCCAGGCCAGAATATTGGAGTGGGTAGCCTTTCCTTTCTCCAGGGGATCCTCCCAACCCAGGTCTTCGGCAGCACAGGCAGATTCTTTACCAGCTGAACCACAAGGGAAACCCAAGAATACTGGAATGGGTAGCCTAAGCCTTCTCCAGTGGATATTCCCGACCCAGAAATTGAACTGGGGCCTCCTGCATTGCAGGATTCTTTACCCACTGAGCTATCAGGGAAGCCCAGAAGCCCCTTTCATATAATTAAATGGAAAAAAAAAAAGAAAGAAAGAAATATAGAATAATGAAGAAATAGGACAATGGAGTTTATTTTTTTTTTTACTATTTTTACTTTTTTATTTAACATTTGTATGCAGTGATTTTTTTTTAAGTTTAAATTTTTATTTTTTAGTTTATTTTGCTTTACAATACTGTACTCATTTTGCCATACATTGACATGAATCAGCCACAAGTGTACCTGAGTTCCCAATCCGGACCCCCCTCTTCCCCCTCCCTCCCCACACCATCCCTTCGGAAGATCATCTGCCCATCAGTCCCAAGCCTTCTGCATCGGAACCTAGACCAGCAATCCGTTTCACTTATGATATCATACATGTTACAACGCCACACTCTCAAATTNTCTTTTTATTTTTTTTCTTTAAAGTATAAATTGTCTTTTTTCTTTGGTTCTTTTTTTTTTTTTAAAGTTTAAATTTTTATTTTTTAGTTTATTTTGCTTTACAATACTGTACTCATTTTGCCATACATTGACATGAATCAGCCACAAGTGTACCTGAGTTCCCAATCCGGACCCCCCTCTTCCCCCTCCCTCCCCACACCATCCCTTCGGAGGATCATCTGCCCATCAGTCCCAAGCCTTCTGCATCGGAACCTAGACCAGCAATCCGTTTCACTTATGATATTATACATGTTACAACGCCACACTCTCAAATCCTCCCACCCTCTCCCTCTCCCACAGAGTCCAAAAGGACAATGGAGTTTAGAACTGTCAGACTCTGAAAGTTGCCTTAGGAGAGGTCTGCTCAGGATCACTATCTCCCCTAAAAGGGTAAAGAGGAACTAGGAAGTGCAGAGAGCACCAAGTTTACATTTAGAGTTCACACAGTCTGACCATCTCATCTAAGGCTTACTCTGTGAATGCAAAAGTCTTGTGCTCCACCCTCCCAATACAAACTTGACCTCAAATGACTTAGGGTAGAGAACTAGCCAACTAATCAAACAACCAAGAGGAACATTTCAACACAAAGATATTTTATATCTCTAAGATATTCTAGGAAGCTAGAGGAAATAAAGGCATTACACTAATAACCAAAAAAGTTATAGCGAATTTAAGAACTTCGGGAAAATATTAAGGAAAAAGATATACTCAAAGGATACTGAGATCAAATTGAGGAACCAAAGATCAAATTGTCAACATGCACTGGATCACAGAAAAAGCAAGAGAATTCCAGGAAAACATCTACATCTGCTTCACTGACTATGCTAAAGCCTTTGACTGTGTAGATCACAACAAACTGGAATATTCTTAAAGAGATGGGAATATCAGACCACCTGCCTCTGGAGAAACCTGTATGCAGGTCAAGAAGCAAGAGTTAGAATCAGACATGGAACAACAGAGTATGCCAAGGCTGTATGTCAAGGCTGTATATTGTCACCCTGCTTATTTATCTTATTAGAAGAGTGAAAAGAAAGTGAAAGTGAAGTCACTCAGTCATGTCCAACTCTTTGGGACCCCATGGACTGTGGCCTACCAGGCTTCTCCATCCATGGGATTTTCTAGGCAAGAGTACTGGAGTGGGTTGCCATTTCCTTCTCCAGGGGATCTTCCCGACCCAGCAATCAAACCCAGGTCTCCCGCATTTACAGGTAGATGCTTTACCCTCTAAGCCACCAGGGAAGTCAGAGTACATCATGTGAAATGCCAGGCTGGATGAAGCTCATGCTGGAAGCAAGATTGCTGGAAGAAACATCATTAACCTCAGATATGCAGATGACACCACTCTAATGGCAAAAAGCAAAGAGGAACTAAAGAGCCTCTTAATGAAGGTGAAAAGAGGATAATCAAAAAGCTGGCTTAAAACTGAACATTCAAAAAACGAAGATCATGGCATCTGGTCCCATCACTTCATGGGCAAATAGATGGGGAAACAATAGAAACAGTTAGACTTTATTTTCTTGGGCTCCAAAATCACTGCGGACAGTGACTGCAGCCATGAAATTAAAAGATGCTTGCTCCTTGGAAGAAAAGCTATGACAAACCGAGACCGTCTATTAAAAAGCAGAGACATTATTTTGCCGATAAAGGTCCATATAGTGAAAACTATGGTTTTTCTAGTAGTTATGTTTGGATGTAAGAGTTGGACCATAAAGAAGGCTGAAAGTGAAAGTCGTTCAGTCCCATCTGACTCTACGAGACCCTCTGAATAGTCCATGGAATTCTCCAGGCCAGAATACTGGAGTGGGTAGATGTTTCCTTCTCCAGGAGATCTTCCCAACCCAGGGACTGAACCCAGGTCTCCCACATTGCAGGCAGATTCTTTACCAGCTGAGTCATCAGAGAAACCCAAAGGAAGAAGGCTGAGAGACAAAGAATTGATGCTTTCAAACTGTGATGCTAGAGAAGACTCTTGTGAGTCCCCTGGAGAGCAAGGAGATCAAACCAGTCAATCCTAGAGGAAATCAACTGTGAATATTCACTGGAAGGGCCGATGCTGAAGCTCCAATACTTTGGCCACTTAATGCGAAGAGCCAACTCATTTAAAAAGACCCTAATGCTGGGAAAGACTGAAGGCAGGAAGAGAAGGAGATGACAGAGGATGAGATGGTTGGATGACATCATCGACTCAATGGATATGTGTCTCAGCAAACTGCAGAACATAGTGAAGGACAGGGAAGCACGGCGTGCTGCAATCCATGGTGTTACAAAGAGTAGGACGCAACTTAGCAACTGAACAACAAAAGATACTGAGTGAAAGGGAAGCTTGTAATCCACATTAAAGTGGGATCACTGACCAAAAGGAGTAAATAGTCAACCAAAGTTAAGTGTTCTCATTTGTGTACTAAAAAGACCTGGATTCAAGTCTCTGATTGTGACGAGCTGTGTAACCTAAGGCATATTATTTAAACTAACACTGTTTCTCCTCTATAAAATTGGGACAATAATAATACTGACCTTGTAAAAGCACTTTTAAGGTTTAAATGAAAGTACCTACCACAGTGCCTAGCATAATGGCTGTTATTCCTTTTGCAGAGCAGCAGTTATACACATAAGGTACACAATGTTTAAGGTCTTCTTTATAACTAAAAATAAATGAAATCCTCAGAGTCAAAGAAAGGCATAAAGTCATCTGTTCCTATAGAACCTTAAAGTATAGAAATAAAGGACAAAGGTTTTTTGGCACAAAACCTATGAACGCTAAAAATTCTATGACGCTATATGGCAGAAACCTACACAATATTGTAAACCAATTTTCCTCCAGTTAAAAAATAAATTTAAGAAAAAAATATTCGGAACTCTCCTTTACTACGGAGGATTAACTGAGGAGCAAGATGGTTCAGCTCCCTAATTTCTAATACAAGACATACTCCTTTTGGAAAAAGAGAAATTAAATGTCTTTGAAATAATACGTTTCTATTACTCAGTGAACTTAATGATTTTCTTGTTTGTCTTGTTTAAAGTACTCTAAAATCCCTAAGTATTAGTCATCACAGAAAAATCAGCTAGGACCTATTTAGGTCTACTATCAGTACAAACTGGGTGGAGTTTAATATATTATAGACTCTACCGCTGTAGTCATGATTGTGTTATTATCATGGCCAGCAGCAAAATGAAGGGTGTATCTATCCTGCCAAGTCTGAAGAATATCTGGCAGTCAGTTTCAACTGGTTAGGAAGGCAGTATTGCAAATTATAGGGTACGATGCACCAATGTCTAACATGGCTGGCTTGGACTCTGGAATTCATATTATAACATGAAATGTGAAATATAAAGATACTGCTAATTACCTACTATATAAAATATATTTTATCAAGAAAAAAATGAAAGAATCAACAAAAAAAGGCCTATATGCAATAAACTATAGAATGGTACAACACACTCCTAAGTGGAGAGAGAATCACATTTCAAAATGAGCAAACACTCTAAATTGGCTCTGTTACAAATTAGAAGATAAATTTTTAAAGTTTTATCTAAAGATTAATTCAAATTCATACTGTCTACATTCAGTTTCTCATCATTTTGCTCACTGGAAATTTCAAATAACACTTAATTAAAAATAATAGCAACTATATGGCTATGTGTGTAACTGAGGAGGGTAGAAGTGAAAGGACAAATTTGAACTCAAACTTTTTTTTCCTTTTTTAAAATCAAGCAATAATTTTACAGCAAAGACAAAATTAGGGTATGTTCTGTTATCACTTATATGTAGAACCTAAAAAATAAAACAATGTTAGTGAATATAATAAAATAGAAATAAGACTCACAGATACAGAGAACAAAGTAATGATTACCTGTGGGGAGAAGGAAGGAGGGAGAGCGAGACAAGCATAGGGGATTAAAAGGTATAAACTACTCTGTATAAAATAAATAAACTACAAGGATATACTGTACAGCACAGGGAAATACAGCTATTATTTTAGTTATTTCATAATAACTTTAAATGTAGTATGATCTATAAAAATACTGAACCACTATGTTGTACACCTGAAACCAAAATATTATCAATAAACTACACATCAATTAAAAATTAAGGGCATAAGTATAAAATAATCTGCTATGCACCTTTGAAAATGAGGCAACCTCTGTATGATAATTTTTAAAAGCAGATTGCAAATAAGTCTGTTAAAATGTTGTCCTTTTTTGTAAAACAACTTATGTTTATACATGCATGGAGAAAATACAGATAAATATACACTTAGTTTGGGACTGTAACTGTGGATGGAGATTTAAAGCACGGGTTAGGAGCATACGTATTTTTATGTTACAAATTTCTGCATGGTTTGAATTTTTATAAAATGATCATTTGCCCCTTTTGAAATCAAAGTAAAAGAATTTTTAAAGGAGTGAAAAATAAGAACTGACTATATTCTATTTTTCCTGTAGACTAGGACACAACTTTGTTATTAGCAGATTTCTATATAAATCAAATATATGATAGTATGATTTTTATGAGAATCTTGGCTAAGCATAAAATTTCTCCTTAGTGACCAGAAATGATCACCTGTCCTGAACAATTTAATAACAAAATAAGGCAGAAACTGATAGATGGCAATTAATTAACTGTTGGCAAACTTGAATGAAGTTGTCAAATTTGAGAGTTGATTATCCTTTTTAGTTAATGATACTACTCTACAGTCCTAGGCATATTGTTTCTGAACTTATCTCTATGAAGAAAATTTTCATGCTTGGAAAGTAATAATCTATCATCAAACCATTTCACAAAATCTTTCACCAATTAAAGCATAATAATTGTTATTACTCAGTTAAATGAAAAGTTTCAGTAAAAAGTCAAAAAATGTGCAAGGAAAACAAACCTCCACAATCTTGCATTCAAGTAATCAATCTGTCAGCTTTCAAAAGGCTTCAAATTTACAAACTACTCTTAGAGACTACTATTATTTAAACTTTCACTTTCCAAAACTGAACTTCAAATGGCCTCCAGGTTTCCTTGGCGATTGGAACTTGGTGAATTGAGAATTCTTTATTTTTTAAAGTGACAGAGACCAACAAAAAGACTTTTTATAAGTGGAAAGATATCTGCTTTTAACTTGCCTAATATCAGATAAATGTAGAATTAAACTATACTGCTAAATGTAGAATTAAACTATACTGCTAAATAAGATCTGAAATCTTCACCGGAGCACATTTAACATTTTGAACAAATTTTTGTCAGTAACTTTAAGAGATTTGGTCCTTTACTTATGAATAAACAGTCACATATGTTGAATGATGCCAAAGAAGGAGAAATGAAAAATACAAAAATAAAAATTACTGTAACTTATGCAAAACTCTTTGAAGAGAACCTCAACAAAGCAGTGAGCACATCCTTGTGAGAAGCAGGAAATACTATTTAAGATAGGTAGGGTGGATCCAAATGATGGTAGGCTGAGAAAGTCAAAATGGAAATTTCTCACTGATACAGTTTATGTCCAGTTATTCAGTTAATTACAGAATGACCAGAAGTCTACGTCAAAGGCAAATGCAATGACCAGTTAAAGTGCATACACAAGAATCACTACCTATCATGGGCTTTATGGTTCTGTGGGCAGAATATAAATAAGATACAACAATAGAAAATGTGCAAGGAAAACAAAGAGAGACCAGGGAGAAGGCTTTGCAGTGGTGGGGGCAAAAGGTGGTTTTAGGAGTGGAGGGTCGTGTGAAGGAAGGAGAACTTATTTACCAAATCAAGGGCTGCATATCCAGCATCAACCAAACTTGAGTCAAAATACCAAAATAAGACCTTGAAGCCTTCAACATTTTTTCAGAGCACTGTTCAACAAGCGAGCCAGAACCACAAACTGTAGAACACTACAGAATTATGCTCTTTCGGAATCAATGTTGTTTTTTGCTGATACCGCACTTGGTCCTAAATTTCATACTCCCACTCAAGCAAATATTCATGTTAAAATATGCTATATCTTTTATAATTCAGTAACTTATAATTCTTTTGCATAAAATACTCAAGTTTTATCATGTTGAAATAACTCCCCTTTTCTCTTCTATTAAGGCAGAAATAAATACTCTATTTATTTGGAAGTCAGATTTTCAATAACTTTAACTCCTGAGAATAGAACCTAAAGGGAAAAGATTCTATGAAGGTTAAAAATAATTATCAGGAAGGTCACATGCAATTAAATACTCAGAAACTATTATTTCATATCTAATACTAATAAGCTTTTATATTATTTTATATTTAATGCTAATAAGCTAATATTAATAAGTACTATTTGGATTTAACATGTAATACTGGTAGCAGCACCTAAAAATTAAACGACAGAAGAACTAAAGCACTTGTCCTAATAACTAAAGAGTCAGCAGTTTGTCTAGATTAAATAACATTATTTATGTGAAAAGATTCTGAGGGCAATACTGAAATAAAGCAAAGAATAAAAGCTCATGTTCTGAATCATGATTCTGAGCCCTCCAGAAGACAGACTGTTCTCAATAAAAGAAGCATATAGCATGTTTCAGACGTATTTATAATAATATGGGTAATGTTTAGTTACTTACCATGGTTAACATGGTTACATGTCAACTGTGACTAACAATATCATCTTAATTTTTATTGAAAATGTACAATATGACAATGTCAATAGTACAAAAAAACTGCAAATAAATTTACAAAAATGGTAAAAGCATAAAGTTTTTAAAAATACAAAATATCTTCAAAATATGAAACTATATTCATAAAATGCAAAGTTTTTTCAACTGATAAAGAAAACACAGGTGACTTCTATCCATAATGTCTTGTTTTTGAGAAATTCAGAGAGCAAAATAACCAAATAGAAAAAAAAGGAAAGAGATTCAGCTTTGTTATTTAAAAACTTTAATCTCTAGTGGGTATCATTCCTCAGATCTAAGTTGCTAAGTATAAGTAGGAGAACAAAGGCTGAACTACAGAATTTTTAAGACAAGAAATTGGAAAGTTCAGAAAACCTTTGAGTATCACTGACTCTTTCTTTAACTGTTACAAGGATGAACTCTGCTGTTCTGACTAAAACCTTTTCAGAGAGCTACAGTTACTATTTCAAATCGGGTTTTCCAAGATAATTCAACAATAAACTCTTTTCATGATCCAGGCGCATCCATTTTCTAAAATATTTAATAAAGTTTCAAGGACGAAACAGATTTAAAAGCTCCAATTTCCATTACTTGGAACCCAAGTCCAGCAAAAGCAATTTGGAAAAAAGCTCCAACCTTCCTAATCTTTTAACTGCCCTGACAGTCTGCAAATCATTACCCAAAATTTCAGCATTATGGAAAAGAAAAGACTGAAATATAACAGCAGTTACAGCAAAACAATACAAATATTATTGATGATGACAGCAACAAAGATGAAAACGATGGAGAGGAACAGGCTCTAAGACTGCAATTTCTGTAAGCAGAAATTCTCAACACACTTTTTTGTCCATTGCAGGTTTCTTGATGATACCCTTTCTTTTTGCATCCAGAGAGCTCATTTTTAAGTTCAGAATAAAACAGAACCTAATTATTCTTCCCTATTTGGATGCCCAACAACAAGCATGCCTTAAAGCTTTCTAACTTAAAAAAACACTTAGAAGTACTTTTGAAAAGCTGCTTTTGTAACTCCACAGCAGAAGACAAAGTCAACACACACAGATACTACCAAGTGCATGCTCAGCCTCTCAGTCATATCCGACTCTCCAACTCTTGGTGATTCCACAGACTGTAGCCTGGCAGGGTCCTCTGTGCCGGGTATTCTTCAGCCAAGAATACTGAAGTGGGTTGTCATTTCCTTCTACAGGTTATCTTCCAGACCCAAGGATCAAACCCAGGTTTCCTGAACTGCAGGCGGATTCTTTACCACTGACCCACCAGAGAAGCCAAATACTTCAATTAATAAATGTATCTCCTGGCTTAAAGTGTTCAGCAACCATACATTAACAATCAGTATATACACAAAGCACACGTGTCCAGATGTGTGTGTGACTGTGTTTTAATGTGTGTGTGACTGTGTTATGCTTTTGTGAAATAAAGAGTAAAGGAAAGAAAACTTATATTACATGAGAATAGCTAGGTGCTACTTCCAAGCACTAAATGTTAGTGTCTTAATCATTAAATATATACTGTGTGTGACTGTGCGTTTTATCATGTTTTTGTGATATAAAGAATAAAGGAAAGAAAACTTATTACAGGAGAACAGTTAGGTAGTACTTCCAAGTACTTAACACTGCAGTGTCTTAATCATTAAATATATACTACAATACATTAAGACAAAACACCAGAATTAAGCCATTTCTTCTTATGCAAACTAGGAAATCTTTGGTCCCAACCTTGACAATATTGGTTTGGCATTAGACCATAACGAATCTTCTTCAGCTAGAATGTTTACCAAATCAAAGAATTCATGTGTTATGGACTGAACTGTGTCCCATCTAAATGCATATGTTGAAATCCTAGCCCACAGTATCTCAAAATGTGACTATATATAGGGCCCTTTTACTTCTTTAGAAGCAATTAAGATTAAATGAGGTCATTATGAGTGGGCCCTAATCCAATTTGACTGGTGTCCTTTATGAAAAGAGGAAATCTGAACACTCATAGGGACACACTTGTTCTTGGACTTCTACTCTCCAGAACTGTGACAAAATAGATTTTTGCTGTTTAAGTCACCCAGAATGTGATATTTTGTTATGGAAGCCATAGCGAACAAATACACCATGCAATAAATATCTCCTAAATATCTGAATGTGCTAGACTGTCCCAAAAGACATAGACTTGTCCTTAAGAAGTTCAGTCAGTTCAGTCGCTCAGTCATGTCCAACTCTTTTCAACCCCATGGACTGCAGCACGCCAGGCTTCTCTGTCCATCACCAACTCCCAGAGCTTGCTCAAACTCACATCCATTGGGTCAGTGATGCCATCCAACCATCTCATCCTCTGTCGTCCCCTTCTCCTCCTGCCTTCAATCTTTCATCATCAGGGTCTGTTCTGATGAGTCAGCTCTTCACATCAAGTGGTCAAAGTATTGGAGTTTCAGCATCAGCATCAGTCCTTCCAATGAATATTCAGGATTATTTCCTTTAGGATTGATGGGTTTGATCTCCTTGCAGTCCAAAGGACTCTGAAGAGTCTTCTCCAACACCACAGTTCAAAAGCATCAATTCTTCAGTGCTCAGATTTCTTTATGGTCCAACTCTCATATCCATACATGACTACTGGAAAAACTTTGGAAAAACTACTGGAAAAACATAGCTTTGACTGTACCGATCTTTGTTGGCAAAGTAATATCTCTGCTTTTTAATATGCTATCTAGGTTTGTCATAGCTTTTCTTCCAAGGAGCAAGTGTATTTTAATTTCATGGCTGCAGTCACTATCTGCAGTGATTTTGGAGCCCAAGAAAAGTGCAGCAGACAAAGAAACCTATCAGTAAGTAATTAAAATACAGTGTCATGAAGGAGGTACGCACTGAAACACATTGAAGTAGAATCTAATTCAATTTCTGAAGGGGAGGCTGTACCAAGGAAGGTTTTTCAGAAGATTAAAAGGGAAAAGGGAAATGGCAAGAAATGAGATTTGATTACCCTATTTTCCACAGTAGTTTTCTGAATGAACTACATATTTAATGATGAAGTACATCTACAAAATTTTAAAAACCAGTGATCTGAAAGACAACACATGATCTTCTGAAAGACAGCATATAATCTTCAAAGATGCCATGTCACTTCAAACAATTATGTTTAGAATTATTAATACTGTTAAGAATAAAAGAAGAAAATAACATGATTTCACTTATTTATCTACTTATTTATGACTGTGCTGGGTCTTCCGTGCGGCACAAAGATTTTCTCCAGTTGTGCTGAGCAGGGGATACTTTTCATTGGAGTGCCTGGGCTTCTCACTACGGTGTCTTCTCCTGCTGTGGACCATCAGCTCCAGGTACAAGGGCTTCAGTAGCTGCAGTGTTCAGGTTCAGCAGTTGTGGCACATGGGCTTTGCTGCCACTCAGCATGTGGGATCTTGCCGGATCAAGATGGAACCCATATACCCTGCACTGGCAGGTGGATTCTCAAACACTGAACCACCAGCGAAGTCCAAGATGACTTCTTGAGATACTTATCACCATATGAAAGAAGAGACAAAGGTCCATAGAATTACACACTTTCTCCCAGAAGTTTTCTGAATTTAATCTGAGACAGAGGAATCTACCTCACAAGAACTAAAGCCCTATGTTCTCCCTTAACCTCTACCTGTAACACTAAGCTCCCTACCACTCTCATCAGGCAGTACAGTCTCAACTTCATTACCCTTCAGTAGACAAGAGAAGAACTATAAGCTAGAACACACTTAAAACAGAATAAAGAGCAGTCCCAAAACTTGTCTGGAAAAGTACAGATAATCAGCAACATAAAATGAGGTGTACAATTAAAAATTAGCCTACACCATGAATTCTAAAAGCTGTTTTCAGCAATGATTTTACATGAAAACATACATGGAATGTTCACCACAGTCTCAAGTGACACAAAGCTGAAAAAGAATTACATATAAACTGACTAACAAAAATAAAGACTTGAAAATAAAAGTTTAGAATGAGATGAGCAAAATTATTTAAAAGCAAAAACTTTAATATAAAGTACAACTAAGTTTACCTTATATATAGATTTAAAACATAGGGGAGGAATTTTTACATCACCAAATAATTTCCCTAAAGTCAATAACTGCATAATTCAAAGACAGTCACTTACAAATGCTCCAAGGTATAATTCTGGTCTAGTTCTACAAAAAGAATATACGATATAACCATCCTTTTTTTGGCCTGAAAATCAAAGTTTTCTGCTCTGAATTGATTAAATTTAATTTTTTTTATGATTTTCATAAATCATCACTGTGTGGTCACGTTTATGAAAGTAGAATGAGAAAAAGTGAGTTCTACCAGCATCTTCTTCATTGACAGTCACCTTCACAAGGATAATTCTCTAGACATCACTCCCAAATTTCAACAAAGAAATCCTCCCCAAACTAATAACATGCAAAAGTAAAATATATGTCAATATAATAGCACAAAGCACAGGAGGGAAGCAAAGAGAATAAACCATTATAAGTTTCTTGTATTATACGTGAAATAAACTATTATTTCTTGAACGCAGACTCTCAAAAAACTCAAGTCAAAAGAAGGCAAGAAATAGGGAGAAAAAGGAACAGAAGAGACAGGACAAGTAGAAAACAAACAGCAAGATGACATGAAAGCGAACTGTTTCAAAACAGGGTGCTATTAGCATATGGATAGACTGGAAAGTCCAGAAACAGCCTCACACATACCATCAAATCATTTTCAAAAACAGGTCCAAGACAATGGGGAAGGAGACAGCTTTTCCAACAAATAGTGGTAGAACAACCAGTGAATTACATGGGGAAAATTTCTTTCTTTCTTTTTTTTTTTTTTAACCATTTTATTTTTTTTATTTTTTTATTTTTTTCATCTCAGGTGTACATGAGTTCCCACTCTTGAACACCCCCCCTACCTCCCACTCCACATCAACTCTCTGGATCATCCCGTGCACCAGTCCCAAGCATCCTGTATCCTGAACCNAGGTCTGGATGTTTCCGATTCATTTAAGAGTAGAGAAGGCCTGTGAAGCCACTTCCTCCCCACCAGCAAAAAAAGAAATAAAGATCAAATACACACTCCAACTGCACGGGGCCCTTTTACAGATGCAGTTGTCCTTAGGCTACACTGGCTGTTTGGACGCTGAGCAGCTCATTAACCTGTCCGGTTCATGCTCCCTTTAAGAGCTGTTCTTTGAGCTTTAACCGCTCACTCGTGTCTGACTCTGTGCGACCTCACACCTCACGGACTGCAGCCCGCCAGCCTCCTCTGTCAATGGGATTCTCCGGACAAGAATACTGGAGTGGGTTGCCATGCCCTGCTCCAAGGGATTTTCCCAACCTAGGAATGGAATCCAGGTCTCCCACATTGCAGGCAGATTCTTTACCATCTTGAGCCACCAGCTGGCTCCCCCACAATCAAGAAGTGAACCAAAGAAATAAAATATCTAATTTGCCTTAAATAATCTATGGATGGAAGGAAAAATTCCCTTAGCCACGTGCTCACTGAATTTGGGGAAGTTAGCCTTATGACCAGTATATTCCCATTGCCATCAAGACTCAGCCTACTCTGTGTCTGGAGACAGACAAGAACTGTTAACAGTTGTATGGGAAGACATTTTGCACAGCAAAATGTTTTCCTTGCAAGTTATCTGCATCTGATTCCATGGGAATCATTTTACAACTTCATAGGTTGTAGGTAACCTACAGGTTGTAGATAACCAGCCAGCTATAGGTGATGAAAACTAATTGTGTGTGTTAGTTTCTCTGTCCTGTCTGTTTCTTTGCCACCACATAGCCTGCCAAGCTCCTTGGTCCATGGAATTCTCCAGGCAAGAATACTGAGAGTGGGTTGCCATTTCCATCTCCAGAGGATCTTCCAGACAAGGGATTGAACCAGAGTCTCCTGCATTGCNCGCGCTGAGTGGGAAGTGGGGTGGCTCCTCTCAGCTGTTCCTGCGCCGTCGCAGCCTGGCACTCTCGGCCCCTGCCCCTGACCTCAGAATTGGGGTGGCTCCTCTCAGCCGTTCCTGCGCCATCACAGCCCGGGACTCTAGGCCGCTGTCTCTTGGACGCGAGGTGGCTCCTCCCTGCTGCCGCCCCTGACCTCAGACGCGGGGGCCATAGGGAAAATTTCAACTCCTACCTCACATGAGACAAAAAAATAACTCAAACAGATCACAGACTTAAACCTAAAAGCTAACACTTCAAAAAGAAATGGGCAGAAAATGTACATGATGACACCATGGGTAAAAATTTCATAGATCACAAAAAAGACTAAACATTTTANGGGGCCATAGGGAAAATTTCAACTCCTACCTCACATGAGACAAAAAAATAACTCAAACAGATCACAGACTTAAACCTAAAAGCTAACACTTCAAAAAGAAATGGGCAGAAAATGTACATGATGACACCATGGGTAAAAATTTCATAGATCACAAAAAAGACTAAACATTTTAACTGATCGGAGAAGGCAATGGCACCCCACTCCAGTACTCTTGCCTGGAAAATCCCATGGACAGAGGAGCCTGGTAGGCTGCAGTCCATGGGGTCGCTAAGAGTCGGACACGACTGAGCGACTTCCCTTTCACTTCTCACCTTCATGCATTGGAGAAGGAAATGGCAACCCACTCCAGTGTTCTTGCCTGGAGAATCCCAGGGACGGGGGAGCCTGGTGGGCTACCGTCCATGGGGTCGCACAGAGTCCGACACGACTGAAGCGACTTAGCAGCAGCAGCAGCAGCAGCAGACTTTATCAAAATAAAAACCTACTCTTCAGAGATACCATTAATACCACTAAGAAAAGAAAAAGTCAAGATAGCAAGCTTAAGACAGAGAAAATTACATGTACATACATATAATTCAAAAATTTAAGATCACGGCATCCGGTCCCATCACTTTACAGCAAATAGATGGGGAAACAATGGGAACAGTGACAGACTTTATTTTCTTGGACTCCAAAATCACTGCAGATAGTGACTGCAGCCATGAAATTAAAAGACCCTTGCTCCTTGGAAGAAAAGCTATGACAAACCTAGACAGCATATTAAAAAGCAGAGACATTACTTTGCCAACAATAGTCGGTACAGTCAAAGCTATGGCTTTTGCAGTAGTCATGTATGGATGTGAGTTCAGTTCAGTTGCTCAGTCGTGCACGACTCTTTGCGACCCCATGAACCACAGCAAGCCAGGCCTCCCTATCCATCATCAATTCCCAGAATCCACTCAAACCCATGTCCATTGAGTCAGTGATGCCATCCAACCATCTCACCCTCTGTCATCCCCTTCTCCTCCTGCCCTCAATCTTTCCCAGCATCAGGGTCTTTTCCAACTCTACGGTTTTTCCAGTGGTCATGTATGGATGTGAGAATTGGACTATAAAGAAAGCTGAGTGCTGAAGAACTGATGCTTTTGACCTGTGGTGTTGGAGAAGATTCTTGAGAGTTCCTTGGACTACAAGCAGATCAAACTAGTCAACCCTAAAGGAGATCAGTCCTGAATATTCATTGGAAGGACTGATGTTGATGCTGAAACTCCAATACTTTGACCACCTGATGTGAAGAGCTGACTCATCGGCAAATTGGTGGGAAAGATTGAAGGTAGGAGGAAAAGGGGATAACAGAGGACAAGACGGTTGGATGGCACCACCAACTCAATAGACAAGAGTTTGAGCAAGCTCTGGGTGTTGGTGATGGACTGGGAAGCCTGGTGTGCTATATTCCATGGAGTCTCAATGAGTCAGACATGACTAAGTAACTGAACAATACAACAACACATAATTTACATGTATGTATTACACAAATACACACCCAATTTGAATCCAAAATATATGTAAAACTCTTACATCTCAGTAAGACAAGCCCACCAAATAACAGATAAACAATATTTAACATTTTTCTAAACATATACATATACAAATGGCCAGTAAGTACACAAAAAAATGCTCAATACTTTCCATTATCAGGGAAATGCATATTAAAACCACAAGATACAACTCTATACCCAAAAAGGGCTAAAAGGCTAAGAAGACCAAAACACCATGTGTTAAGGGATGTGGCACAACTGGAACTCCACATACAACTCCAAGCAGCTTCAAATAAAGTGACATTGATCCAACCTATGATTCAGTAATTCCACACCTAGAATGGAAAATACAAGTATACAAAATGTTTGTATGCAAATGTTCACTCATAATAACCAAACAGTGGGAAAAACAAATCTCCAAGGAGTGAAAAGATAAACAAATTTCGATATATAGGTACAATGGGATACCAAACAGCAACAATAACAGCAGCAAAGAAGGAGCTACTGAAACAAGGAAACATAATAGATCAATCTCAAAAACATCCTGCTAAGGGAAGGAAATCAGATACAAAATAACCTATACTGACTTCATCTGCATGAAGTTCTAGGTTAGGCAAATTTAATGGAAGATAAACAAAATCAAAACAGTGGTTGTATTCTGCAAAGGACTGGGAAAGAACTGAACATAAGGTGCATGAGGGAACTTATCTGAGGTGATGGTAATGTACTATCTCTTCATAAGATTTTGATTACACAAATGTATACATTTGACAAAACTTAAATGGTACACTTAATATTTGTGCATTTAACTATATGTAAATTTTACTTCAAAAACAAAGAACTATATACAAATATTCAACTCTAGTTAATGACATGGAAGCTGAATTTGTTTAGAGGTAAAATGCACTGTTTACAACTTAATTTAAAATACAAAGCCAAACAGCAATTGACTTGAATGGTAAATGATTACAGGAATGGATAGATGGAAGGATATGTGATAAAACAAAAAACAAACTGGTAACTGTAGAATCTAGGTAATAGAGAACTGGGCATTTGCTGTACAATTCTTTTAACTTTAATATCCTTGAAATTTTCCACAGTAAAATGCTAGCAAGAAAACATTTGATGAGCAAAAGAAGCCAGAAACAAAATAGTAATATTATATAATTCATATGTATAACACATTCTAAAGCAAACAAAACTAGTCTATAATGTCAAAAATCAGATCAGTGGTTGCCTGGGACAGGAGCTAGGGATGACTTACGGCAAAGGAACAAGAAAGAATTTTCTAGGGTAATGAAATGTCTTATGTCCTGACTGGGGTGTTGGTTACATGGATGCATATATTTGCCAAAACTCACTGAACTGTACAGTAAAATATGTACCTTATACTTTTTATAAAATTATACTTCAATTAAATTGATTTTTAAAATGTGTTCACTATAAAAAATCTGAAATACACAGAAAAAGCACAGAAAAACTAAGTCCCTCATAATCACACCATCTTTCCTTATCTTTTGACAACAGCCATGTTCAGCAGAGAAAAAATACACCTTAATGTTTTCCTGAAAGGCCATACAGAAATACACGTTAAGCTCCTGAATGCTGGAATTCCTTTCTTAGGTTGACTCAAAACCTAATGAACTTAAATCCCTTCAACCGTATCATTGCTATGAGCCTTCATCAAATTACTAACCATTCTGTGCCTAAATTCCCTCACCTAAATAATGGAAATATTTACCTCAAAGTTTTTTTGTTTTTTTTTTTTTTCACCTCAAAGTTTTGTTGTAAATGTTAAGCAATCACCCTGGCAGAAAAAGTCCACAATCTTCCCCTGCCATGAATTTTTTCTTTTGCAGGCCTTCAATTCTGTAGGTACAGCCACCTCAAAAGTCAGTCTTATTTGAAGAGAACCTCAAATTCGTCTTTTTGATCAGACTGAAACCCTGAGTTGTTAAAGCCCGAAAACAAGGACTGGGGTAACAAAACAGAAAACTAGATTAGAAAAGATGTCCGTTGCCTTGAGAATGTAAGATCTAACATCCTGAGCAACAGTATCCAAGGGTACAATTTCTCCCTGAATGAATTCCAAGATGTATACTTGGATAAAAGTTGTTTCTGCTTTATCAGTGTGATCTAGATAAAAATATGTAACCTGGAGAATATTCATTAAAGAATATGATGTTCTCAAGAATGAGAAAAAGAGTCATAAGAGAAAAACTGACATTTTACAACTGAAGGTACAGACATGCTGAAAACTGGATGGGGGAACACCTCCAAAGTTTACATCATATAAACTGAACCTCATGAAGAAAAAGAGATAATTTAGACCATGTAGATCATGCCTGCTATTCTGCTCAACGAGTAAATGCCCAAGACGGACACAAAAATGAAATATTTTACTCCTTTCTAGTTGGCCTCACTTTCCATGCGCCTCTCATGATATGAGCATCTTGCTGTGCTGTCAGATTCTAATGTTTAGAGCCATTTATTTTTCCTAGAACATGGACCACAAACACAGCCTACTACTTCATCTGGTGTTTAACAATGAGACACAATTTGCTCCAATACTGAAGGAAAAATAGGATGTCTGGGCCTTTTAGAGACTATGTATCTGTATTTTACATTTTATGGGCAACTTTAGGGATTTCCAAGGTTATTTGGACTAAATGACATTTTCGCCTTCCTTGAATCTGTGCATTCAGATAGCAAGTGAAAATCTTTTGTGGCAAAAAGCAAAACTAGCAAGCTATTAAACAATCCTAGGGTACTGGTTTGGGGAAACCAAGGAGTTACTATCCAGTATACTAATGTCAGCCACTTTAGTCAAAAAAACCTTCTGAATTTTTTTTGCTACCATTAACTGCTCAAGGTGATAATTTAAAAGATAGTTAAAAACACTACCCTGTTCCAAGAATTTCACATTCTACAAATACAGAAATCCTAACCCTAATATGGATTCCCATACATGTTAAGTCTAACCTTCACTTACGCATATACTTTTGAGGCAATCTTCAGGATTTTAGCTTTAGTGTACATAAACTGTGAGTTATGGAAGACAGTGCAAACTGACAGAGGCAACTAGGGATCACTAAAGATGACGGAAGACAAAAGAACAAAAACCTTTTAAACTGAAATTTGTTCAAGATAAAGGCAGATGACTGAAAAATAAGTCCAGGCCTTAGAACTGCTACCCAGAACTGCTATCCATGAGGAAAAATATTCACTTACACAGGAATAAAATGGGTAAACCCAAGTCTAGGAAGAAGGTTTTTGGAAGATCAATTCAGTTCTAGCAGGGTAACAGATTAGGCTACCCAAACTTTTTCAATTCCAAACATCTGGAAGCAGATCAGGATCTGGAAACAACTCCTAAGTAACAGAAATGAAATTTAGAGCAGTTTATTAACATGTTAAGAGATACAGTATCACTGATAGTATATTAGTTATCATTTACTTATGTACTGTGGTCAGTCAATAAATATTTATTGAGAGCCCATTACAAGTTCTAGGCACAGGGATCAGAAGGGAATGGAATACAGAAAGTTTCTCAAGGAATCTGCATGCAAATGAGGACAAACAAGACACAAGGAGACAAATAAATAACCAAGATAATTTTAGAAATATGTGCTCTTAAGGAAACAAAACAAGTAGCAAAGGTTAACCATCAACAGTGTCTTAGATAAGAAGCTAAAAGACACAATCATGAGAAGGAACCAGCCACCAGTCAGCCAAGATACACAGTTCTAGAGGAAGAACATTCCTAGCAGGGGGAATAGTAAGGAAAGATCATGTAGCAGGAACAAACTTAGCATGTACAAAGAACAGAAGTGGGATCAACGGGAGAAGATGACATACAAGGCAATCAGAAGTGGTCAAGGGCCAGGTCAGATAAAGCCGATAAGAAACTACGAGCCATGTTTTTATTTCATTTTATCCTCACTAAAAACTATTATCTCCAGGGAACTGAGAACTATGGAAGTCAAATGACTCACCTAAAGAGGTCTGACACAAACACTTGGATCTTAATTCCTACAAAAATTGCTGGATTTGGTCTCTCTTTTTAAAAACTAAATATATAGTTATGAGAGCTTTTACATGTTCACTCAATACTTCAGTTCTGAGATCTTCTTTTTACATATCATCATTATGCTGCTGCTGCTGCTGCTAAGTCATGTCAGTCGTGTCGGACTCTGTGCAACCCCATAGAAGGCAGCCCAACAGGCGCCTCTGTCCCTGGGATTCTCCAGGCAAGAACACTGGAGTGNTAAGTTAAAGAAACACATGCTGTTGCTACTGCTAAGTCACTTCAGTCATGTCTGACTCTGTGCGACCCCATAGACAGCAGCCCACCAGGCTCCCCCATCCCTGGGATTCTCCAGGTAAGAACACTGGAGTGGGTTGCCACCTCCTTCTCCAATGCATGAAAGTGAAAAGTGAAAGTGAAGTCTGTCAGTCATGTCTGACTCTTAGTGACCCCATGGACTGCAGCCTTCCAGGTTCCTCCGCCCATGAAGAGAGGCTTAATCTATATCTAGAATTATCACTTATTTTATACTTCACATTTTGTAATCTGCGTTATTTGAGTTTGTGTGTTGAATGGGGTGAGGAAAAGCAAAATATCCCAAGTATAATACTTTGAGAGTGATAATGACACTTTGAAATAATCCTGAGGGTTCAAAGCTAACCGGAAAGTAATTTGTTCAATAAACACACACACACAGAGTAACCCCCAACATCTCTAGCCCCCTTCCCCAGCTTTCATGCACAAAACATAACAAAACAAAATGCTTTTGATGTTATTTTTATTGTTGGCTAGTTGATGTTGTTATTATTGTTGGTTAGTTGCTAAGTCAGGTCCCACATTTTTGCAACCCCATGGCCTGCCAGGCTCCTCTGTCCATGGGATTCTCCAGATAAGAAGACTGGAGGGGGTTGCCATTTTTTCTCCAGGAGATCTTGCCCACCAGGAATTGAGCCCACATCTCCTATATTGTAGGTGAATTCCTTACTANTGACTCTTTGCGACCCCATGGACTGCAGCCTACCAGGCTCCTCTGTCCATGGGATTTTCCAGGCAGGAACACTGGAGTGGGGTCCCACTGCCTTCTCCAAGCATTATGTTACTCGACCACAATTTCTTCTCTTTATCATGAAGATTTTCAGAACTCAGCCTCCAAAGTGAGGGAATGCTTAAGTTTTAATAAAATGAAATAACTGCTAAATAAAGATAAGAAATGCACAAAATACTACAGAAGAAAAAAGGGAAGGATACAGATTCTGGAGGAGAAACCACAGAAGCTTAAGAGCTGGTCCTTAAAAGGAAATGGCAACCTACTCCAGTATTCTTGCCTGGAAAATCCCAAAGACAGAGGAGCCTAATGGGCTATACAGTCCATGGGGTTGCAAAGAGTCGGACATGACTGAGCACACAGGCAAAAATAAGATTTCCTCAAGTGGAGAATAAGGATAATGGCAAATAGAGGAATGGCAGGCAGGAAGATGGTTATGAAAATAAAAGGACCACTTTTATCTGTTACTATATATAGGTCTTTAAATAAATGTGATTTCAGAGAAATTACAATGAAATCCTTGATAATGAATCACAATCTGAAGAAACTCTGTAATTAAAATTTTTTATCACATGATTTTAATAAGACTACTTTGTATTAAAGAATACAGATAGGGACTTCCCTGGTGGTCCAGTGGCCACGACTCTGAGCTCCCAGTGCAGGGGGCCCAGGTTCAATCCCTGGTCAGGGAGCTAGATCCCACATGCTACAACTAAGACCCAGAGCAGCCAAATAAATAACATTAAAAAATAAATAAATAAATAATACAGATGTTAAAAGTAGAAACAGGTTTTGTGAACATATTTACTGCATATATTTTTTAAAAGCTTTATTTATTCACATATTTAAATATGATTTAACCAACAGAATTAAGAAAAAAGCCCATTTCCATGCCAACAATATAAACTGCTCCTAGTAATACTGTTATTTACCAAAGCAAAAGTTCACATTATATTTAAACATGGTAAATTATACACATATATGTATCTCAAATTTCCATGCAGTCCCCACTAAACTGTCAGTAAAAGTATTTTTTAAAACACACACACAAAAAAACTAACAGCAAGTATGGAACTGCAACAAAACATAATCATCTGATTTGACAGCAATTACAAAAACAGAATAGAGGAAAAAATGACTAAAAAGTTATGAAAGCTAACATAAGAATATTTCCTAAAATCGAAGGACATAAACCCTTGCTATCTTTGCCCTGTTGTTCAGTCGCTAAGTTGTGTCTGACTTTCTGAAACCTCATGGACGACAACCCACCAGGCTTCTCTGTCCATGAGACTTCCCAGGCAAGAATACTAGAGTGGGTTGCCATTTCCTTCTCCAAGGGATTTCACTGACCCAGGAACTGAACCCACATCTCCTACATTGGAAGGTGGATTCTTTACCACTGAGTCACCAGGGAAGTCCACCTTTGTCCTCTTAAAACATTTATATTCTTACGGTAAAAGGTTAAACTGATTATTTATACAATAAAAGAGGGAATATGAAGCATGTTCTTAAAAAAACAAAAATAATAAAGCAAAATAATCTAAAATTGTGATTCGACTATATTAGGAGAAACAGTAAAGAAAGAAGTGTGAACTCCTTTTCCATAAGCAGTCAAAAGGTAAAGCTTAAAACTGCTTAATACTGGGACTTCCCTGGTGGTCCAGTGGTTGAGAGTTCACCCTGCAATGCAGGTGATGTGGATTTGACTCCTGGTTGGGAAACTAAGATCCCACATGACTCTAGGCAACTAAGCCACACCACAACTACTGAGCCTGCTAGCCACAACTAGAGAGTCAACACACCGCAACGGAAGATGATGCAACAAAGCTCCTATGTGCCACAATTAAGACTCAATGTAGACAGTTTTTTCTTTTTTTAAAAGGTTAAAAAAACTGCTTAATCCTCCATGTTAACCAGTTGTAGCAGCAGTTTTCAAACTTTTTGACTTGTGAACCCCTTTATACAATAACTGAGGAACCTAAAGAGCTTTTATTATGTGGGTTGTATGTATCAGTATAATATTATAGAAGTTGGCAAATGTTTTAAAATTTTAATTCTAAAAACAGCAATAAACCCATTCCATGCTAATAAGTGACACTTATGAATATATTTTCCAAAAAAAACTGAGTGGCACTGCTGCTCATTTTTGTAAATCTCTTCAATAGAGAAACCTGGATTCTTGTATCTGCTTCTATATTCAATCTAAAATGAAAATCCATTTTCACACAAATATGTAGCTGATAAAAGGAAGAGTTTTTTAAAATTTTATTATGTATTTATTTTTGGTTGCTCTGTGTCTTCATTGCTGTGTGCAACGCTTTCTCTAGCTGCGGTGAGTAGGGGCTGCCCTCTAATTGCAGTGCACAGGATTCTCATTGTGGTGGCTTCTCTTATTGCAGAGCACAGGCTCTAGGGCATACAGGCTTCAGCAGCTGCAGTGCTGGCTTACCTGCCCCAAGGCATGTGGAATATCCCCAGGCCAGGAATCAAATCCCTGTCCCCTGCATTGACAGGCAGATTCTTAACCACTGGACAACTAAGAAAATCACAAGGAAGAATATTTTTAATACTATTTTCAGGTAAGTGTGGATATTATCCTTCTTTGATATTAAGTCAAAACTTAAAAAGTGTAATTCTGTAAAGGTAAGTTGCAAAGTGGACTCTGCAACCGTATCGAATTAAACTTTTCAGACCATTTCACTTAAAATTTATTGCTCTATATTTCACTTAAGTAGGTCTTACATCCACAACATGATTTTGTAATATCATGCATGGACCTTTTGAAAACAGATGGTTCACTGCGTTATGCTCATCTTCCAAACACTGACACACTTCACTGTAAGATAGCAAAGAAAAAAAAATCACGTTAAATATCATCAATTTCATCAGCAAGGTCCTAAGAAGTTGCGAAGATCATAGTGGCAGATATGTTTTCCAAAATTCTAATTTCTGCTTGAAAGCCTTAATTTTATATGGCAATAAGTTTTGCTGGTCCAAGTAAGAGGCTCACTTCATTTATTTTTGAGAAAATAGGTACAAATATCCATGTTTAAATAACTATAGTTTGCCACTCTTTCAAGTAAAAATAGTGTTCCATGAAAAAACCAACCAGCTAGCTAGTTCAGCTCACACCTCAATCACACAAATATTTTTCTTCAAGACAAACATCATAGTTCGGTATGCAGCAGTAGTGTCATAACATTCTTCTCATTTTGTCACAACAAATATTTTTTAAAAATCTACTCAACCATCAGGATTAATGAAATTAACAATCTCTACTGCTTCATGGAGGACATTCTTAAATGAAATCAACTTTCCCCTCCCCAACCAAAAATGTAAAGCAATGAAGAATGTGACTATTGGTACAGGTTTTGCCACTGTCTTGATATGCACTGCAGGACCAGCAGATTTATGCATCACTGTGTTTGCACCACTAATTCAAACGTCAACAGAGTAAAGCAGCAAAGAATTTAGTATTATTATGAAATAGTTTCAAACCAACAGGTACTTTGAAACACTTGATGATACTCTCAAGACTCCACAGACCACATTTTGAGAACTGCTGCTCTGGAGATACATATAAAATAAGAAGAGGAACTAAATCTCCAGGGGAAAGAACTCCATGGTAGGAAGACAGGAATGGCAAGGAGACATCTTTCCCTGTACACCCTTTGTACTATGTAAATTTGGTATTCCTTGTATGTATTTTATATTAAAAAATTAAACAATTATTTTCTTTAAATGTAAACTGATATCTTACAGTGGCTAAGTATATAAATGTCAATACACGCAAAAAAAATTTTTTTTAAAGCTGAAAATATTCGCATTTAGGAAGCAGAACTAGGAGACTGGGAGAAGTGGCAGAGGAGACTGCTGTTTTTTCACTATAAGCCATTTGGAACTTTTAAACATGTACATTTTAATTGGTTCAAAAATAAAAAATCATTCAAAATATTGCACGGAAAATACAAGCTACAAAGACAAATAAAGCAAATACCTAGGCACAGATGAGACAATGGCTATGAAATACACCAAGATGTAACAGTAAATGCCTGGAATAATGTGCCTGTGAGTTTTCACTCTTATATAAATATTATTGTATATTATAACAAAAATATTTTCATTTAAAAAGCTAGTTTAAAAAAATTAAAAGCTTAGTTCAAAAGCAACAATTTCCTTAGACCAGAATGTCTAACTCAGTTAAAAACAGTTAAGTATGTAAATCTTGAGTCATTTTTAACAGTTAAGTGGTTAAACCTTCCCCCCACATCCATATCCACACACATACTCAAATAACATAAAATAAAATAATCTTTCATTTTTTTCTATTTCATTTGACCAAAATTAAGATCAAATCAGAAATTATTTATTTGAAAAAGAAAATAAAAGAATAAAAGAATAGCTTTATGGTAAATATAATTGCTAATCTTACGTAATTATTTCACAAACCCACTATCAAAGTCAATTTTAAATATAGTGTCTCAGAAGACGTCCTGATCAGAAGAAGTGATTATTTCTACATATAAATAGGTAACTCAAAAGCAAACTACATTCCCCACTATATGGACCCAGGGCTCCTTGAAGAATGCCTGAATCCAGGACTGAGATAGAAAAGATGTTAAGTTAAACTTGGAACATTTTTTTGTGCAAAAAGAGAGAATATACTCCAGAAAAAATGAGTATATCAAAAAGACACAGAAGCCAGGGAAGAAAGGCTCCCACAGGACAAATCCGAGACAATCTGAGCAACAAAATAAATAAAGGCAGTAACAGAGTATAAACCATTGAGTAAGACAGGAAGTACATAAGTCCATATCAATGAGATAAAAGGATTTTTCTTCCTTAAAACAGAATGCCTACTGACATAAAAGAAACAGACTCAGAAAATAATCATTCTGCAACCATCAGTGTAAACACCAGTACAGGCAAGAAGCATCAATGGATGTTAATACAGGAGGGAAATTTGATGAAGATACAGATCTGATTAGTAGCAGGATATCTGCACTATCTCAAAGTTATACCCACAGATTGCTTATTAGGTGAAGAAAAACAATAACTATACCTCCCTGTGAAGAAACCAACCACCACCATGATCAGAAACTAAAAAACTAACATCACCACTGAGGGGCAGGCCAATGGCATGTACTTCAATATCATACCCTGGAAAGGATACAAAATCCCCAGTTGGGGATGCATAGCCCAAAACTAATTATGAGGAAACATCCACAAATCCAACCTGAGAAATATTCTATGACATATATAAGCCTGTATTCTTCAAAAATGTTAACACAGTGAAAGAGAAAGCCTAAGACACTGTTCCGGATGAAAGGAGACTGAAGAGATATGACAACTAAATGCAGCTGGCAATCCTGACGCAAATCCTATGGGGGAAATGCTGTGTGTGCGTGAAAGTCACTCAGTCATGTCTGACTCTTTGCGACCCCATGGACTAGCCTGCCAGGCTCCTCCATCCATGGAATCTTCCAGGCTAGAATACTGCAGTGGTTAGCTAGTCCCTTTTCCAGGAGATCTTCCCAACCTAGGGATAGAACCCAGGTCTCCTGCATTGCAGGCAGATTCTTTACTGTCTCAGCCGATGGTGTAATGGTACAAATGCTATTATTACTGGGACAAAGGGACAAAACTGGAATAGAGGCTAGAGATTAGATAATGATATAGTACTATCAATGTTAGATTACCTGAATCTCATTAACTATATTGTGATAATGCAAAAGAATATAATACGCAAAGAATATTTAGAGACATGGTTATAGTACATGCAATTTATTTTCAAATGATTCAGAAAAGAGCACTAAAGCAAATGAGACAAAATTTTTAAAATGGTAAATCTGACTAAAGGATACTGAAGAGTTCTCAGTACCATTTTTTTTAAACTTTTAAGTGTGAAATTATTTCAAAATTTAAAAAATTTAAATAGAGGCAAATTGGATGTCAAAAGGTGGTTTAAAAAATTATTTATTCTGATGCCCTATAACACATATAAATAGAAATGAATGCAACAGTGACTCAGACTGGCACACTGCTGCATATAGAACTTCCTAAACTCTCAGTTCTCTAGAAAAACAAAACAAAACAAATTTTGGGGGATTGACAGGGAAGGGAGGCAGTTCTGTATGGCATGTAGGATCTTAGTTCCCCCACCAGGATCGAACTTGTTCCACCAACTCCCATCCTCAAATTGGGAGTGTGGAGTCTTAACCACTGGACTGCCAAGGAAGTCTCAAGAAAAATGTTTTTTAAGTAACCACATAAACACTAAGATGCTGATCCTGTATACCCTCAGGAAAACACAGAAATCTATGACTTCATGTCAACACAGACCACACTGAGGGATTCTCCATTCATCCAGCAAACCATAAGTTCCTTTGCAGGCAGGCCTTAAGGTCCTGCTCTTTGTTTTAACTCAAGCACTGACACAGGGCCTGAAATACAGCAGGCATATTTGTTGAATAAATGATGAATGTTTAGAAAGAGGAATAAAAGTCTACATGTTATCAAAATTGAGAGAAAGTGAAAGAAAAGGAGAAGACATCTAAATAGGGTATCAATTATTTTAAAGGCATTTTAAAATATGAACATTTTCAAACCTCACAAAACCAGAGATTACTATGCATATACCTGCCACTCCAACACAATTATCAGGATATTTCACAATTGCTTCATCTACACTCATCTCTCGCATCTTTTTTTTGCTCTGAAATACTTTTAAACAAACACCAGACATCTTATTTCTCTTCCTCATTCTTCAGTTTTCAACTCTATAAATGGGCATTTTCTTATATAAATATAATGCCATTAGTATCCTTCACAAAAACTAACAATAATTTCTTGATATCATCTAATAGCTATCTACATTCAAATTTCCTCCTAAGTGCTTCAGAAATTACTTTCTACAGTTGGTTTGAGTCAGGACTTAAATAATGTCAACACATTACATTTGGTCACTACACATAAATATTTTTAACCTTTTTACTACTGTCTATTAGTAACTGTGAAAAAATCTATTAGACAAACCAATTAATTAATTCACACTTGTAGATTCTCTAGAATCAAACCCAAACTAATGCATTTACTATTCCCTCTCTCTGTAGCCATCTTCCTCCAGATTGCCACTTATAGCTAATTCTTTCTAATCACTGATTGCAAATCAAATATTACCTCTAAAAAAAAGCCCTTTCTAACCTCTCAATGCACAGTAGAGTCCCAACTTTCATTCATTCTCCATTATATGCCCCTGTTTTCTTCACGGCACTTACCACTACATAATGCTGTTCTGTTTATTATTTCCTCTAATAAAACATCCACTTCAAGAAGGCAGAGTGCCTTCTTCACTGAAGGCCAAGAATAATGTCAATAACATGAGACAATCAATAATACTTACTGAATGATTAAATAGCAAAGCAGTAAAAGTTCAGTTTAGTATTTGTTTTTAAACATTTGTAGCTCACTGCTCACATCATGATATAAATTGAGTACCTGCAGAAACTCAGGCCAGCTGTTACCAAGACACTACAGGATACAGCAAATAAAGAACAGAGGTATAAGGCATTCAAAAGCATTTCTGGACTTTTCCTGAACAATGATTACAGGTTTCTGAAAGAAAATGTATTCAGAATGATTTGAAGCACATTACCAGGAGTAAACTAAAATTTCGTTTTTTTAGTATCATATGAGAGCTATTAAATTAGGAGTTAATATCTACAATGGGACAGAACTATTATTTAGACCACAGCTCACTCTCTTTTTTTCTTCTCTCTCCCCCCACCCCGTCTCTAATATACATATACCATGGAAGAATCTTATATTTTCAGATAGCATTTCTTTCTGGGGAATGGGTCATGATGAATACAATTAATACCAAAAACACCTAACTAAAAATGCAAACCATTAAATTTGAGACCTGGAGAAAACTAGAGTTATCTGTCCCACACTTCTCATTTGACAGCTGAGAGAGATCTGAGGCCCAGGGTGATCATACTAAGTCACAGACCTAATGAACAGAAAGCAAAGCTACATCTAAAATCCATATCTTCTGTCTCCAACCCTATACTCTTTCATAAGATAATGTCACTCATAGAATGCTAATATCAAGTTATAATATTCTTTACCATCATTTTTAGTAATGTCACTTCTTTCTTTCCTATTGAAATCCTAGTCACCACAGGAAAAGTCAAAACATGGACACCTATAATTATACTCTAAGTAAAGCATGTTATAGAAACCCCTTTTTGACAAAATAATACAATAAACATCTGAAAAAAACTAACTGGTTTGATTCAATGAAGTTTTTATTCCAGTTTACATTTTAAAGTGAAAATAACTGTTTAGAAATATCTGATTATTCCTTCATTTTAAACAAGTAAATTGTTGATCTCTTATATTAAAGATCAGTATAGTTATTTTTCAACTATTTGCATAAATTGAGTAGTGATGTGAAACCTGTGAAGGTGAAACTTCCACTATGATGCATTCAAAACGAAATTATTTCTTACTATATCTTTCTTCAAAAACCAACTCCAGTGAAGAACTANAAACAAGTAAATTGTTGATCTCTTATATTAAAGATCAGTATAGTTATTTTTCAACTATTTGCATAAATTGAGTAGTGATGTGAAACCTGTGAAGGTGAAACTTCCACTATGATGCATTCAAAACGAAATTATTTCTTACTATATCTTTCTTCAAAAACCAACTCCAGTGAAGAACTAACATGCAAGTGACCAAAAGACACCAAACGTAAGGGGGAAAGTGACAGAAAGATCCATACACATAAGATACAGCAACCCTGATAAACAAGAAGAGACTCTATACTCTTCCTAGTTTCCCTACAATATTACTCAGACCTATTCATAAATACCCTTGCCAGTTCTTAGAATACTAGCAGGAATTGTAGAGGCAAATAAATGCACAGGAGAGATGTCATTTGTCCAAGGTTAAAATGACAAGAGATGGACGACAGTAAAACAAAGCAAGGCATTAAAAAATAATTAATATTCTTTTCTGAGTGAAAGGGTTCTACTTGTTCTGTCTCATAAACACAACTAAATGCTATTGTTTGATATGAAAAATAACATTGTTTACACTGACATGAAAATTTTTACCAAAAACATACAGTAACAAAGTATCAAAATGTAGACTTTCACTCTAGTGAAACCAGTATTTTAAAACTTCTATGTAATATCCAAATCACCTACTAACATTTGAAAGCAATGACAAAAAAAAAAAAAAANTATGAATTTTCCCCTTAGCACTGCTTTTATGGTGTCCCACAGGTTTTGGATTATTGTGTTTTCATTTTCATTTGTTTCTATGCAAATTTTGGTTTCTTTTTTGATTTCTTCTGTGATTTGTTGGTTATTCAGAAGCGTGTTTTTCAGCCTCCATATGTTGGAATTTTTTTATAGTTTTTCTCCTGTAATTGAGGTCTAATCTTAATGCATTATGGTCAGAAAAGTTTCAAGCACCTTATCTTTAAAATGGGAATAGTAACATGTAGCATCATGTAACTACATGTAATAGTAACATGTAGCTCAGAGTTACTGAGCAAAGTGTGTGTGTGTATCCAGAGAAAACCTCAGCGTCCTCTGCTCAGGGCATCAGTTAGGGCTGGGGTATTATCTAAGGCGTGGGGTTCTCCTTTAAGCTCCTGTACTTGTTGGCAGAATTGATCTTCCTTACAGCTGTAAAACTTACAGCAGCTAGCTTTTTCAAGGCCAGCTGGAAGAAGTCTATCTGACCCTGTTAAAAGGGCTCCCCTGATTAGATCAGGCCCACCCAAGATAACCTCCCTTTTAATTAACTGAAAGTCAATTGAATAGTAACCTCAATTTCATCTGCAAAGTCTGACCTTGCTATATCATGGGTTTAATATCCCAACACATTCACAGACCTCTTCTATGCTCCTGGGGAGAGGATTATTAAAGGTATGTACATCAGGGGCTGGGCATCTTGGGGACCTACCACAACAAGGGAGTGGATTGGGAATGATTTACAGTCCTTAGTTTGTAGAGTCCTGAACTTTTAACAGGTTTTGAAGAGTAACAGTTCAAAAGCCCAAGATAATTAAAAAAAAAAAATTTACTTGACAGGTGAGTAAGAACTCCTAAGTAAAAATTATAAGATTGGAAATTCTAGAAGGAATTTTAGCTCATATCTACGTAGTCAACAATAACAGTTCGAAATTTCCTGAGCATTTATCACCTCTGAGGGAGTGACAACCAAAAGTAAGAAGTAAATGGCCTAGGCTGGTAACTTTATTTTGTAGATGGGGGTCACAGGGTGGGGGCAACTGAAGGCCCCTGGGAGCCTGGTGGGTTTGCTCAGTGTCAGCCCAGTGAGTGAGGAGTGGCAGTGAGCTGTCCATTTCACCTACTGCCCTCACCTTTGTCTCTCTGAGTACAGATCTACATTATTAAGAAATTTTCCTTAGTAATCTTAGTAACTTAGTTACTAAGTAACTTAGTTTCCCTGGTAACATAACAGTGAAGGAAGAACATTTAGTAAGCAGGTAAGACTAAGCTTGAGTACCATAGTTTGAAATCAGCTCCCTAGGCTGAGAAACTTAGCCATGAAACTTGTTAACATAGGTGGCTTTCTGTCACATCTTTTCAGGGAGATCCTTGCTCTCTCCACAGCAATCATTTGGGACTCAGGTGAGCAGTTGAATTACAGCAATCTCTTGATGTTCATAATGGGAGTGAATCTTTCCAAAGGAACCTATGGAACTCAGACATGGAATTGACTGTGGTTCAGAGATACTTAGGAGGAGGCAATGGCACCCCACTCCAGTACTCTTGCCTGGAAAATTCCATGGATGGAGGAGCCTGGTGGACTGCAGTCCATGGGGTCGCTGAGGGTAGGACACGACTGAGCAACTTCACTTTCACTTTTCACTTTCATGCATTGGAGAAGGAAATGGCAACCCACTCCAGTATTCTTGCCTGGAGAATCCCAGGGACGGGGGAGCTTGGTGGGCTACCGTCTGTGGGGTCGCACAGAGTCGGACACGACTGAAGTGACTTAGTAGCAGCAGCAGAGATACTTCTCTTTGAAGTAAACAGTCTTCTAACAGAACCACCAAAAAAGGTTATCCTAGGAATTCTGGTTTAAAAAAATTCTGTTAAGAGGACACTTTAAATTCAGGAAATTTTNGGGGTCGCACAGAGTCGGACACGACTGAAGTGACTTAGTAGCAGCAGCAGAGATACTTCTCTTTGAAGTAAACAGTCTTCTAACAGAACCACCAAAAAAGGTTATCCTAGGAATTCTGGTTTAAAAAAATTCTGTTAAGAGGACACTTTAAATTCAGGAAATTTTTAATATTTTAATTCTTTTGAAGGAAATAAATGGAAAAATCTTTTAAAAAAAGTCATAGTTAATTGGTTGGCACCTATTCACACCATGTTATTGTTCTCACATTATATACTGTATGAGTGAGAAGTTTTAGTGTCAGGTGTGCTGTGCTGCAAGTAGCCTCTGGGCATGAGTGGCTGTTGAGCAGTCGAAGTGTGACTAGAACAAATGAGGAACTGAATTTGAAACTTTATTTAATGAATTTAAAGTTAAGTAAGTACATGTAGTTAGTGGCTGTCATTGGACAGCACAGAGTATAGAACGTTTCTCTTGTCAGAGCAAGTTCTTTTGAGCAGTACTGGTGAAATAAAGAGCCAACTAAATGAGTTTTAATATCCATTCTGGTTCTCAAATTCTGTGCTTTAATTGTTTCCTATTAATTACTTTAAATGCATTTTAATAGGATATGTAGCCTTATTTTATTAGTGAGTGTCTTAAGTTGCTTATCTTCCTGAATATATATTTCTACTTTTATCCACTGAAACCAGTTTTTATTGTTGATTTTAAAGGAACTTAAGCTTTTTTAGAGTAGAGTTTTATCAAGAAAATGCACTGGTCATAGCAAACACCCTCTTCCAACAACACAAGAGAAGACTCTNAATGGCAACCCACTCCAGTGTTCTTGCCTGGAGAATCCCAGGGACGGGGGGAGCCTGGTGGGCTGCCTTCCCTGGGGTCGCACAGAGTCGGACACGACTGAAGCGACTTAGCAGCAGCAGGAGATAAACACAACTAGGTAGATGTTACTGACATCTAGTGGTCTGAAACAAGGAATGCTGCTAAATACACAGCACAGCCTCCCACAGCAAAGAATTATCTAAACCAAAATGCTAATAATATTCCAGCTTAGAAGTCCTGGTTTAGAAAGGACGAAATGGGGTAGTTATTCAAGAATCAGTACTTTTTAATGAAATTTGTAGTAACTGGAAAAGAAAGATACATATCTAGCAGCATATGGAATTTAAAAAGGGGAGACTTGAATCATGTTAGTAATTGAAGGGAAAGGAGAAATTAGAAAGGTGAATGGAAATAAACAAATGTTCAGTGGAGGCAGAAGAAATGCGATTCAAAGCTCAGATGGGAGAATTAGCCTTGGACAAGAGAAAGGATATTCCTTTCACTGAAACAGGTAGGGAGGAGGAAGAAGTGATTGTATAAATGAATTGTTTGTTAGCTTCAGGGAACAAGTTGAGGGCTTGCTCAAAGAATGGACTTGATATCTCTGCAAAACATGAGGTAAGGCCATCTACTAAGACATCAGATTTGGAAATTGCTGAGTGGAGAGTAATTAGAAGAGAGAGATTAAAAAAAACTCAGAATAGTCACTAACATGATGTCAGGGCAGACAATAGAGGCAACAGATCAAAGGCAGGAAGCCCAGAGCAGAAAAGGGGTGAGACTGACAGGAAGGACAGGTGCCAGGGACTGTATTGAAGGGAATAGTGGCAGATCATACCCACTTAGGTATTCTGGCCTAGAGAATTCCATGAACTGTATAGTCAATGGGGTTGCAAAGAGTTGGACACGACTGAGCGATTTTCACATAGAGGTGGGAAATATCTCTCATCTGAATTACACACAATAATTCCTGGTTTCTATGGGTCTACTCTTGCCAGCATCGCCTCCACCTTCAACCACTATCAGAGTGGCAGAAACTGAGACACTAAGTTAAAATTCTTCAATAACCCTCCATCAGCTTCAAGATAAAATCCAAAATCCTTAACTTGGCAAATAAAGCTCTTCCAAATCCAGATTCTCCAGGGTCATTTCACAGCACCTCGTTCTATGAACCTACTCCCTGTTCACATTTAGACGTAAGCAGACTTCTCAAACTCCTTGCATTCTGTAGAAAAAGTATATAGTTCCAGTATCTTCCTGCCTTTGCACCTACCATCCATTATTTCAAAATATTCTCACCCTCTCCCCAACCCCACCCTCACTTTCATCTGCTCACCAAACTCTTACCCATTCCTCAAAGCTCTCCTCAAGAAGCATTGCCATACCTCTCTCCTCACTCCCACAACAGACCTAATAATCATTACAACTTTGGTACTCTCTTCAATCTTTGCATATATTTCTATTAGAAGTATTATAATTATTTATATACACACATCTGTCCCCAAAAAACTAAGATCAAATATATGTATATAATGTTCTCTCTTTAGCAGAAAAATATCACTTAAAATATTTATTGAACTTACTGAATAAGAAGATTGGAGTTCTACAGACTTGTGATTGCTAAGGAGGAGAGGGTTTGGGAAAGGGCTAAAATGGAAGTTTGGGGTTAGCAGATGCAAACCATTGTGTATAGACTGGATAAACAACAAGGTCCTCCTGTACAGTACAGGGAAATAGAGTCAATACCCTGTGATAAACTATAATGGAAAAGAATATGGAAAAAAGTGTATATATATATATATATGTGTGTGTGTGTGTGTGTGTGTGTGTGTCACAAATGTATACACACTTATACATATACACATAAGTAGAAACTAACACAATGTGAGAAATCAACTACACTTCAATTTAAAAAAATTTATATTTCAATAAAAAATTTTTTTTAAAAAGATTGAGGTCCTAGTCTCAATTTCACACTAAGAAAACATAAATCTTTAGTCTTAAATCTTTGAAGTCTTCCAAAAAAGTTTACTTTCTATGGAAAGATCAGGGCTATCTAACATATATATTTCAAACCAAATTCTGTTTTCCAGCAACTGCAGCAAAATAATATTTACCAAATTAGCCTGCACACATGAGCCAGTCATGCCTAATATCTGGTAGATAAGAATTTCAGGAGCTGGTTCTAAACATGGAAATACTGAACTGTGCTAATGGATCAGCTGCAATAAATGGGCAAAAAAGAAATTTTCTCCAAATTATTGAAGTCAGAGGGAAAAGCTGGTATGCCTGCCATCCATTGCATAAATACTTCATAACTGTACAAAGTTTGAAAATGACAGTATGCTTATGTGGTCAGCTTCGTGAGCTCTTTCCAAAAATAATGAAGCAAAGATTGGAGGTTTAATGCAATGAGATAGGGGTTTGGGGGAACTTGTTGAAATATTTACTAAAATATTTCCTCAGATAAAAAGCTTTGGGAAGAATTGAAAGGATCTAAGAGATGCACTCATCAGAACATTTACTGATTCACAACATTCTACTTTCTTGTTGATGTACCAAGGTATCACTGGAATCTGAAACTAAAAGGAAAATTTTATAAATTCTGTAGCATTGCTGATTTAGTTAAGGCATTGCAGGTCCTCATTAAAATTCTATATATATAATTTGATTTCAGACAATAAGGTTGCAAACAGATTGTGGTTAGTTTGAAGATTATAATCTTTATTATATATACACAGAGAGACAGAGACAGAAAAATAGGAACAGAAAGTAAGGAGTCATTAGGCACTCCACTTATTTCCTACTACTAAATAGTTCTGAAGTCGATGGAATCAATTTTGAAAAATCGGGGAGCTCTTTAGTGGAATGATAACTTCAAAAGATAGAATAACTTTCATGAGTATTATCATTTTTTAAAGTTTCTCTGATTGTCTTTGGAATGCAACCTTCAAGATATATTTGAATTGGTCAAATACTAATATTATCTGTGTGGCTCAGATATTGAAAAACAAAAGTAACAAATTATGGACTAACAAGGAGACATAATATGCCTGGAAGTTTGTAGACAAGCATTTGAAACTTAAAGTATCCTGAAATATTTCTGGCTATCTAGCCAAATTCTGTGTATATTTAAGGCCACGTGGTTCTGTGAAAGTATATTTTTATGTATGTATGTATTTTTAAAGTGTCTTTATTTATTTATTTTTTAAAGATTTCCTCTTCATATTAATTTTATTTATTTTAATCTTTTGGCCAAACCATGTGGCATGTGGGATCTTGGTTCCCCCACCAGGGATCAAACCCATACCCCTGCATTGGCAGCTCGGAGTCTTAACCTCTGAACCACTGGAAAGTCCTAAAAATATATTTTTAAAATAAAATTGTAGAAAAATAAAAGATAAAGTCACCATTCACCCATGGTTACGTAGGCCTAGCATCACACTGAGATTTCCAGACTGATTGATAATAGTTATCAGAGCAGTTTAGTCTTCTCACTACTAATATTTTTTACATATCTTGCCAAAATTGGTCACAGATTTACCCGTGAACTTTCACAGTAAGTTGTTTTAACTCTTTTTAGAATATTTTTCCAATGTTGTTAAAAACCATAGTTTTTAAAGAACTCACTTTTGTAAGTAATAAAACAAGTTAGACTTATGCTCTCCAAAGTCCCTTAAAGCTCTAAAATTTCATAGTTTGCTTCAGACCTAATAAGATTTATGTGAACAATGAATATTACAATTTCAAGAATGATTTCCAGACTGGTAAATTATTCACAAATTCAGAACAGGAAGTAAAGATGTTTCTCTGTACTTGCTTGTTATTTATAGAATATATAAAGTTTTCCAAAAGCACTCAATGTTTCCCTAAACTGTATTAGTATTTACTTAACTGCCTAACATGTATCTTGACTATGATTTTTGATTATAGGATTGTTAACAGACATTGTAGGAGAAGGCAATGGCACCTCACTCCAGTACTCTTGCCTGGAAAATCCCATGGACGGAGGAGCTTGGTAGGCTGCAGTCCGTGGGGTTGCTAAGAGTCGAACATGACTGAGCAACTTCACTTTCACTTTTCACTTTCATGCATTGGAGAAGGAAATGGCAACTCACTCCAGTGTTCTTGCCTGGAGAATCCCAGGGACGGGGGAGCCTAATGGGCTGCCTATGAGGTCGCGCAGAGTCGGACACAACTGAAGCGACTTAGCAGCAGCAGCAGCAGCAACAGACATTGTGCTTTGTTTACTCTACAGATTGTACAAATGTATCAGTACATTTAAAACACTGATACATTGGGGGAATATTCAGAAAGAAGGATAGAGAAGAAAAGAGAATGAAATGAACCTGTCCATGCAATAAGAGGTTAAAGAAAAATAAATTAATAAATAAATTTGGAAATGTTGGAGATTTTAGTTTTTGATGTTTTTCAGATCTTTACTTTGAAATTTAACTCAAACATTTTAAGTTGTGAAAATATAAATTGATCAGAGTTGATAACTCAATTCTGAAAACATATTTATTTGGACTTTAAGGATAAATAAAATCTTTCTACCCTGAACTGAAATTCAAACACTAATTTAAGATTGAGTTAAACTAGTAAAGAGTGCCACCTACTGAATCAAAATTACTTAAACACCTCAACATTAAGTTCATTCTCAGAACCTCTAAAGTTCTAGCATCAGAGAGGTACATTTTAGAGACTTTTCATACGAAAATACCCTCTGAAAAGTTATTTAACTAAATATTTCTTCCAAGGAGAAGAATAACAGACCAGTCATGTGTGTTTATCATGCCCAATATCACCTAACGAATGGCAAAGGAATCAAAATGGTACAAACTCAAAACAACAAGAGTGGGAGCAGGTGATCACCAAGCAAATTATTCCACCAAATATCTGGAAGACAGAAATCAGAGAGAGAGCTTTTAACTGTTGAGCAGAGTGAAGAAAAATCTACACCATGAGATACTACCAGAGGGGCTGCACTAATTAGGCAGCTGGTGAACCTTGCCGAATACACCGGAGACTAAGGACTCAGGCCAAAGACAAGAGAGGCCAAGAAAAAAAACGTAGAGATGAAAAGTAAGAGATTAAGTCTACATGTGGCACGGTCAAAACTCTCTATGCCTCTCTTCAGCACACACAATATGTACAGCATGACTTCCCCAGTGGTCCTGTGGCTAAGAGGTCTTCCCTGGTGGTTCAGTGGTAAAGAATCCACCTGCAATGCAAGAGCAGTAGAAGACACAGTTTCTATCCCTGGATGGGGAAGATGCCCTAGAGGAGGGCATACTCCAGTATTCTTGCCTGGAGAATCCTATAGAAGGAGGACCTTGACAGACTAGTCGATACAGTCGCAAAGAGTTGGACATGACTGAAATAACTTAGCACGCGGGCAGGCTAAGACACCTCATCCCCTATGCAGGGGCCTGGGTTAATCCCTGGTCGGGGAACAAGATCCCACATGACATAATAAAAGATCCCTTGCCTAACCAAATAAATACTAATACAATATATTTTAAAAAATAGAATGCATAGTATCTAGGTTTTGAAGTCCTAGGCTAAAAACAAGGGCAGGGAGTTCTGAAAGAAAAAAAAAGAAAAAACAGATTGAATTAGTTTAGTAGTTGGTGTGTGGACATCACCAGATGGGCAACACCGAAATCAGACTGATTATATTATTTGCAGCCAAGGATGGAAAAGCTCTATACAGTCAACAAAAACAAGACCAGGAGCTGACTGTGGCTCAGATCATGAGCTGCTTATTGCCAAATTCAGACTTAAATTGAAGAAAGTAGGGAAAACCACTTGACCGTTCAGCTTTGACCTAAATCAAATCCCTTATGATTATACAGTGGAAGTGAGAAATAGATTTAAGGGCCTAGATCTGATAGATAAAGTGCCTGATGAACTATGGAATGAGGTTTGTGACATTGTACAGGAGACAGGGATCAAGACTATCCCCATGGAAAACAAATGCAAAAAGGCAAAATGGCTGTCTGGGGAGGCCTTACAAATAGCTGTGAAAAGAAGAGAAGCAAAAAGCAAAGGAGAAAAGGAAAGATATAAGCATCTGAATGCAGAGTTCCAAAGAATAGCAAGAAGAGATAAGAAAGCCTTCTTCAGCGATCAATGCAAAGAAATAGAGGAAAACAACAGAATAGGAAAGACTAGAGATCTCTTCAAGAAAATTAGAGATACCAAGGGAATATTTCATGCAAAGATGGGCTCCATAAAGGACAGAAATGGCATGGACCTAACAGAAGCAGAAGATATTAAGAGGTGGCGAGAATACACAGAGGAACTGTACAAAAAACATCTTCATGACCTGGATAATCATGATGGTGTGATCACTCATCTA